>CM057824.1:59658820-59988820 GCA_030068075.1 Paguma larvata
CAAGGGAGACTAGAGCACCCTTTTGTTTATCAACTGGTCATCTTCACTCCACCCAGGGTACAGAAGAACATAGGAGCAAAACAAGACTCTAGTTTAATCTGGAAAGGGAAAGAAAAGCTCTCCTATTGCTTGGTAGCACAAAAGAGGGCTGTGTTGAGGTAAAAGAGGAGAGAGTTCGTCTCTGGCATCTACGTGTTGACATTAAAAATTATTTTTTGCCCATCAGGTCCTGCAGTAGTGTCTCATATACCTACTACAAACTACTGAGTATTTCTCAGGAAAAAAAAAAATGATTTTTAAGAGTTCCCAAGTCAGAGGTTTTGCCAACTAGTGAGTGTGCCTCAGTCAATCCTACGCTCATCCGGATCCAAAATCAGTCTTAAAGTTTGTAGCGCAACTCAATGAGTCACTGTGTTTATATGCCCAGTTGAGCAATGGATCAAAAGAAGTCAGAGTCATTGCTCAGATGGACTGAGAACAACTGATTTTCTTATGAAATATTTCAGCACAATACAATACAGGGAACCAGAGTGGGTGGACAGAAGAAGAAGCAAATGAGAGCTGAGTTTTACTTTATCTGGAGTGTGTTACTAAAATGCTCTGTACGGGGACCTTCTAGGTAGGTGGTCAGATAGGATGTCTTCTGAACACGCAGTGCCCGTAAATTTGCTTTAGTGCAGTGGGTTATAGAAGCAGCGTGTCCACCATCAAAGTGAAAATGTTCTACTTTTCAAGTAACTGAGAATTACCTACCCTCATCTGGTGATTGGTAACAGTGTGTAGATTAACGGAAGTCTTATTCCCCCGACTCTCCCCACACATACACACACACACACACACACACACACACACACACACACACACAGAGTCATACCTACTTGCCAAATGGAGCTCTTCCACCCTTTATGATCCAGAACAGGTTTTTATCACTTCATCTTATTTAGTGGCAGCGGTCTTACTGTCTTACAAAGCCATGGCCGTTTTCAGTGTATGACAATTCTGGTTGTCTCTATTAAACCCTACAGCCTGGGGAGGCTTCCCTTTCATTATTTAATTACCTCTCTTTTCTCTACTTGTTATTGATTTCATCTAAAAGAAAACACCCTCAAGAATTACACACAAAATCTGTGGATCTGGATGTAAAAGATGTTCTTGTAATAGAAAAACAGCCCGACTGGATTGGACCATAAATAGTTAATGCAGAGACCCTTCTATGGCCACGCGGCCACTCTCCTGATCACAGTGCCTTTCGGATGAGAGACAGATGCAGGAAGGGGGGCTGGAGTGTTAAAAACTTACAGATAAAGGGCTTCACACTGCTGTGGATGTGCTTGTGTTGTTTGAGGCCCGACGAAGTGGCAAACGTTTTGCCACACTCCGGGCACGCGTGGGCCCGGGCACCAACATGCTGAGAGCGGATGTGCCGCTGGAGGTTGCTAGGGTCCGTGAAAACCTGCTAGGAAATGAGTACTGATTAATCAAGAAACTTAATTCAGGGACACAATAAAGAAGACCAGGAATGACTCAGGAAGGAATTTTGTTTTTGTTTATTTATTTTGTTTTTGTTTATTTATTTTGTTTTTATTTGTTTTCCCCAAAGACCAAAAGAAAGTCATATTCCCAAAACGTGAGCTCCTCTAGGATAGAGACTGTAAATGATTGTTCAGATCTATATCCTAAGCAGGAAATGTCCATCGGTATCAGTTGAACAAAATAATTAATGGCATGATAGACCACACTCCATATCTTTTTGATCTCATTTAGAATGATCAGAGTTGAATAATAAAATGTCAGCCAAGACATTATTAAAAATGGTGTGTTATTTCCATCCTTTAGACCAAGACACACTATGTGTAAAATTGGGGGGATTTTTACTAAAGTATCCCAAATCTATTTGAGGAGTTCCCCAGGGATTAATGCTAACACTGTTTCAACAAGTTACCATTAAGCTAAAACCATTCCTTTAAACACTGTACTAAAAAAAGAAGAGAAAAGAAAAGACAAGAGAGAAGAGAAGAGAAGAGAAGAGAAAAGAGAGGAAAGGAAAAGGAAAGGAAAGGAAAGGAAAGGAAAGGAAAGGAAAGGAAAGGAAAGAAAAGAAAAGAAAAGAAAAGAAAAGAAAAGAAAAGAAAAGAAAAGAAAAGAAAAAGGCCACCCACATTTCTGGGAGCAAAACATATCTAAAGATAATTTCAAATATCACAATTTCCACTGGCATGAAGAAAGATATTCAAACACTATAAAAACTTTCTGGAAATAGAAATCAACTTCAACGACATCAGGACACCTTTTAGTTATTTGAGACCCATGAAAATTAAATGATGTGAACTACTTTTTTTCATGTTTCAGAGTCATGGTCAAGGTGGAGGGCTTTCAGTGCACCTTTATGCCGCTCAGCAGTGCCCACTAAGGTACTATGCTCTTAATTAGAACCGAGTCATGATTTATGGTGGGGACTTGGGTGGAAAAATCTACAAATGTAGGAGTCTCCTATTCTTTCTGAATAGGCATTCAGAAACTTTATGTAACTTCCTCACAAATTGCTATTAAAAGAAATCAGTAATGTGCATTGGATACAATTTTCATTCTCCATAAGGCTATAAACCAACCCCACACTGGCAAGCCAGTAGCGGAACCAGGAATTTACCAAGGATGTCTGACACCTAGTTCTGGAACTCACCATTAAGCCTCACTTCCTCCCTTACAAAAATAAAAGAGTACCCACTAAGTGTTTTTATACACTGTACTAATGCCTTTTAGCATACAACACTCAGTCTACTTTTCTCAAGATATTTATAGTTTCCCCTCTCAAGGCTTGTTTTTATATATCATAGCAAGTGATGGATTAAGAGAGAGCAGGATGACAGAGAGAGAGGCCAAGTAGTCTACAAATTCACTGTACCTTGGCACAGTTTTCACATTCATAGTGCTTTCCACTGTCATGTGACATCTGGTGGCGAATTAAATTGGACTTCCAGTTAAATGCCTTGGGACACTGATCACACTTGTATTCCCTCTCTTCAGTATGTGACAACATGTGTTTCTCCAGGCTGTTAAGAGAACAATTGATTCAATAAGACAAGGTGACAAAGAACATATTCATAAACAGAATGTCTACTCCAACTGGCAATTAAAGAAATGAGAAGGAAAAAGAGTTGAGGCAAGGAGGACCAAAGAGAAGAAAGGCTTGCAACAGATGAGAGAAAATTTATTCTTCTTAGACTGTATCTCTCACTAACACAGAGAAGTACCTCTGTTGTTTGAAAATAAATCTGATTCAGCTCTCAGGGATTGGTTGTCAAGTTAGAGGCCTGATAAATGACTAGCTAATTGCCCAGTCTGGATTCGCCACACCATTCTAAGGGCAACACATACTGCTAACGCCCGCTTAATTCAAACACAAATAATGAAACTGAAGATCTTCAAAATGCCTAAGAACATGCAGGCAGGTATCCTTTCTAATGCATATAACCTCTAGATTCAAAAAGGTATTTTTGTGTCTATCCATATCGCCATATGGAAAAGTGAGCTGTAACCTAACTATTCAACAAGCGACTTTCCAACATAACCCTGGAATGGATGGATGAATGGATGGCCCTGCCAATGAGCCGATGAATGAACGTGTGTATACACAGATATGGAAGTGTATGTATATAGCGCCTATGAATTAGGGAGGAAAGAAGAGTGTGTGATAGTATAGGT
The DNA here is from genome assembly GCA_030068075.1 of Paguma larvata. Classification (NCBI taxonomy): domain Eukaryota; kingdom Metazoa; phylum Chordata; class Mammalia; order Carnivora; family Viverridae; genus Paguma; species Paguma larvata. Next base: position 59,662,523 of record CM057824.1, read on the forward strand.
GGATGTACTATTAAAGCCTTTCAAAAGAAAAACAGAGTTGGAAGTTTCTCACAAGGATAATTTTTGCTTCTCAAATATTTCCCTCTCTTTCCTAAAACTTGTATAGGAAATCTGCATAAATGTAATGAAAAGTAAATATTCTAGATAATGGATTGCTGTGATATTCAGATGTTTGAACATATTTGTTAATCAAGTACACACAGATAACACACGAGGATAGTACCCAGAAATAAAGTAACCAGAGCTCCTTGGAGAAATAGCCTGTTTCAAATTTGAAGCCCAAGATACACAAGATGGGCCTTGAACATCTTACTATGACAAAACGCAAGAAAGTTATAGAGCGTGTCAAAAAATTAAGGTACCAACCTGAAAAAAACACCCACTGGCCAAAGATGAGGAAATTTCAATTTTCAAATTTCAAATTTCAAAATTTCAATAGAAAAAATAATTTCATCTTTTAACAAAAACGATATTCAAAATCACACAAACAAAAGCTCACTGGTCACCCTTGGAAGATTCTGAGAAGCCAAATCATTACTCTGAAAACTAGTAAGTAGAGAGAAAAAACTCACCCACATGTCCCGCCCTTCCTATATGAACTGTACTTCAGGGTGAGCAAATAAACAATGAGGGGAAGTTTCTCTGCGTAGAATTAACAGAGATAACAAATAACGAAAGAATGATAGAAGTAGAAAACATTCATTTTGCAGCACGTAAGCAACTAATAAATGTAGGTAATCCAGAAATAAATCTTGTGCCTCCTGAAGGAAATAAACCATAGCATCAGTGAGGTATTATTCTTAAAACAATGAATCTAAATCTGATCAAGGCTTGGGATACAACTGTGAGTTCACAGGAAGTAGAGAAGATGGAGAAAGATGTTAACACCAGGGAGACATGATCAGCAGAATCCAGACTAGAGGAAATGCTACAGGAAAAAGCACTTAGTTTCTTCTATAAATAAATTTTAATGAGGGAGGGAGGAAAGAAGGGAGGGAGGGAAAGAAAGAGGAAGACTGACTTCAACAGGAGGAACTTATAAATTAAAAGGGACATAAGAAGGGCGCCTGGGTGGCTCAGTCGGTTGAGCATCCGACTTCAGCTCAGGTCATGATCTCATACAGTTTGTGAGTTCGAGCCCTGCGTTGGGCTCTGTGCTGACAGCTCAGAGCCTGGAGCCTGCTTCAGATTCTGTGTCTCCCCCCGTCTCTCTCTGCTCCTCCCCCACTCACACTCTCATCTCTCTTTCTCTCAAAACAAATAAACATTAAAAAAATTTTAATAAAAAAGTTTAAAAGAGACATATGAGACATGACAACCAATTGCAGTGACAGATCTTATTATGACCGTAATTCAAACAAAAAACTAAAAATAAATGAGGTAACTGGGGGACACTGAACACTACTTTATATTTGGTAATATTAAGGAATCATTATTTTTAAAAGTGTGGTGTACAAACGTGTGTTTTAAAGAGTCCTTTTTTCTACAGATACATAACTGAGCTATTTATGAATAAAATGACATAATATCCAGGATTTGTTTCAATAATCCAAACAAGTATAGCTGAGACAAGACTGGCCTTGTATGATAATTACTGAAACTGAGCGTATGGGGGTTTATTATACCATCCTCTCTAGTTTTGTATATTTTGAAACTTTGATACTAAAAAGAAAAAAAACTACCAAGCATGAAAGCATTCTTTCTTTGCCATGTTCTATTTTTCTGGGAGATAAATACTCTAAAGTTGAGTATCAGTAAGACCCCTGTGCACCTAGAATATATCCAGTAGTCAAGTAGACTGTGTGCAGGGCAGGGTGCATGACAAAAAGAAGTGCCCTTTCTCATATCTTGATAAGTTAGAAATGTCTTTCCCATATTTTTTCTCTTCCGCAGCTTCCTCTCTACGATTCTACTCGTATCGGCACACAAACTTATTTTTCCTGCCCCATGAGTCAGTCGACTTTGTAACGCTATTCTGTTTGAGCACAAATGGTGATATCTCTGTGAACAAAAGGTACCAGGGGAGGACAGGTGTCACAAGAACAGCCTTACCTTTATCTACGAAACGTAATCCTCTGTTAGTTACACACGTTGAAATGTTATTAAGAGAGTTAAGAGAGAGATAGCATCAACTGCAGTTAACATTGAACTGAGTCAGGGACATCTTCCAAAATCAAGGCACAGGTTCATATACTCACTGTCATCCTCAGCAACCCAAGAAGGCCTGCCATCGGATGACATATATTCCAGTATGTACGTCAAATCTTAAGCTCTGAAATCTAATGGGAGAGACAGGCCTGTACAGTGAGTCCTATTCCTGTGCCCTTACTCCGAAGATATGATAGGGCTTCAAGAGCATGGTACGTGGCCTACGGGGAGAAAAATAACTAGCAGGGCACGGGGAAGTCTCCTTTCTTTCTTTCTTCTAATCTAGCATAAAACCCATATTGTTCTATGGAATTATCAGCTATCAGTTAATCAGTGATAGAAAGAATCAGAAGGAACTGGTTCTTACAAACCAAATGTATATTTCTTTCACACAGAAGCCATCCAGTCAGCCGTGAGTGAGGCTTCTCCGCTATTCATAGAACTTCATCCTATTTCATAGAGCTTTGCCTAGCCCTCTGGGTTCTTTTCAATTTTTGCATAGTAACCTTTGGTCTTGCCCTTTTTGGAGGGCAGGGGTATTTTTTCTCAACATTCGACAGAAAAGGTACAGAACAGAACAATGGTCATGTGAAAAAAGGCTTTTCTCATTTGTTTAAAGTATAAAGCAGCAATATAGGATTCAATAAAGTGGAAAATATGCAGGGAATGTAAGCTCTGCACGTAACGAAATTATATAACAAAAAATACCACTCACATGGTCGACCTCAGGTTGCAGAGTGACATGCTATCTCCATCTGGCTGCGCTACCAAAAAGTAAGTTCTGAGGGTTCATCCGATACCAGATAAGTAGGTTTCCTTATTGTTTTCCACTGAATGTTTGACCGAAGGAACCAAACTGACAATTGGTTTTGGCATTAAGTAGAGTTGACTCAGCCTCATTCCCAGAGCTAGTAAGAATAAGAAGTTCTCTCTACCTAGGTGTCACCATTCACTGCTAGTGGGAAGTAGGAATTGCATTTTAGTGTCTAATAACAACATTTTTGTCTTATAATGTTGTCCGTTATTTTCGATAGCAAAATTGAAGGAAATAATACCGAATCTCTGGCTTCAGAGATACTGCCTTACAGTAATAAATACTTTCCTTACCCACAGGTATTTATTAGTTTCATTTTATTTTTTAATTTGGGCACAATTACATTTATGAGACATGCTCTGACACTTTTTACTACAAATCTAAGTTTTACCAAACATAACAGATTGATTCTCTACGTGGACTTATATTAAATGATAAAAATGAGTTTAAAGGGCACTGAGAAAGCCCTTTTTTTCCCCACAATGTTTCCTCTCTAAAAGCTAATCAGGCCTGAATTTTCAAGCCTCGAAATTTATTCTTTTGACTCAGTCTCCTCAAGGAATGAGTTATCCTTGATGCTTTTTTAAGTTATTTATCCATTAAAATCAATGACTACTGTATGAAATCCTTTCCTGCAAGGAGCTTAGACAGAGAAGAGGGTGCAGGGCCATCAATGGAGGCAAAAGGGAGAGAGAAGGGGATACACTAAGGAAAGAAAGGAAACAAAATGGTAAACCGAAAGAGGTGGCGTGTCCAAGGTAAACCATGAGTAATTCACAGTCTTAAGGCCAGTTGATACACTACCATAGCCATTTATGCTATTTATGCCATAGCCATTTAAATACAGGATTATGTTCATTTGAAGTTCTGATTATAGATTCTAAGGATCTATAAAAGCATAGAAGGATTCAAAAGCAAAGAAATGAATACAACTGTTACAATTGTTCATGGGCCAAGGCAAAAACCGTTAGGTAGAAGCAAACAGAAAACCTATTAGCTGGTTCTGTATCTCTGATCAGAAAAACTATCTTCTGGCATAATAATCAATGTAGCTCTCAAAGGGTAGGCTCCAGGGTTGTTGTTTTATTTTTTTTCAATTTTTTAAATGTTTATTTATTTTTGAGAGAGAGAAAGAGACAGAGCATGAGAAGGGGAGGGGCAGAGAGAGAGGGAGACACAGAATCCCAAGCAGGCTCCAGGCTCCGAGCCGTCAGCACAGAGCCCGACGCGGGGCTCGAAGTCATGAACTGTGAGATGATGACCTGAGCCGAAGTCGGACGCTCAACTGACTGAGCCACCCAGGTGCCCCGATTTCTTTAATAGAAGAAAAAAAAAGTTCTTGAATGGAATTCAAAAGCCTATAAAAAGTTACTATATTACTGATACATGATTTTCACTTTGTTAAAAATAAGTATTAAAGAATAATTTCATTTAGATCATGTTTATGTTTTCCCTTGTGGGAAATAAAACATTTTCTTCATTGGGCATGATTTTATTATTCTTTTATATATGTGCAGCTTAGGTAGCTGAAATTAAATCCGGGGGTTACACTGATCAATCAAAAGGTCCTCGAGCTTTCATTAAGTGTTAGCAGACCCAATCTTTTTTTTTTTGTCATCTAGGTGTTTCTAGAACCCGCTTTACTGTTTGGCACATGATTAGTTTAATTGGCATCAGTGTCGTTCCAGCATTCTCGATTCTTCCTCTAAGTCATAGCTGGTGCTGTAACGTTACGCTTTCTTTCAGTTGCCAATAATACTACTTAAATAAATATAAACGTATTCTTCTCCGTCTAGCATCAAAATAACAAATTCCAACTTGCTTGCAAACATTTTACAGATAAGAATTTCCAGGGAAAACTGATTTACGACCACGTCACTAACACACTGGTCAAGTTCATCACAGTTTCGAATTTCCCATCTGCATACATTCTGAAAATTCAGCATAACCACATTTTATTGCAGAGTAAATAAACACGTCTCGTAGCGCAACATGCCGTTTCTAACCTTTGCAAGTCGGGGAAAACTTGGTCACATTCCTTACACTCCTGGATTGCGTGTATCTCTCGGAGATCGTTCTCGCCTTCGAGCTTTTGTTGGAAGTCCTCTTCCACCATCGAAAATGCTGAGTGAGGGGTGCTGCATGGGAACTTTTGGTGATCCGCTAGTTCCGCCTTGGACTCAAAGAGCTGGTCACAGTCCTCACAGCGATATTGCCGTTCTTCTGTGAAAATAATTCAGATGTTACCAGGACCGCGCGATCAGAAGTGTCACCACACACCGGCAGTTTTTGTTGAGTTGTAAAAGACGTGATAGATAGTTAGTTGTTATTTCCACCACTTCCATTTTAATTTGAATTAAAACGAATACGGGACAGAGCCTAGCACAATAACATGTTGGCTGTGGCCACATTATAGCCTTCTTACCAGATAAAACTTTATGGGTTAAACTCTTTTAGGGTTTAATATTCACAAGACATTAAAAGTAATGATTATGTACTGTGCATAATCTAGTCCCTCAACCCTGTTCACGAATTATGGATATTTCTCAAAACCTGAGAAATTATATGTTGTATTTTTATTCCGTCTTCAGATGAGGCTATGAAAGCTCAGAGAAGTTCAGAAACCAGTCATGGGTTGTAGGGCCAAGTGGTTGTACCAGGATTTGAACCCATCTCCGTCTCATACACTTCTCACTGTGCCATGTTACTTAGGGACACAAGGGACACAGAGTCCCTATCTGAGTCATGCTTGTCATACCCGATGAGTATCAGCAAACTTGGTTGTTTCATTACCTTCATCATTACCACATAATGGGACACGGAATGTTTTCAGTACTTCTAGGCTAATTTATGTTACCCCAGGGTCAGTGCTAATTGGCAGGGCCTTGTTAAACAGCCAACATATCATGAATTTGCACTTCAAATCAGTAAGATAAATAAATGGTAATAGTGGGGACCAGAGATAGCAAGGTTATAAGGTGTGAGGCAGTGGTGGCATTGTTCTTATTCTTTCCACATGAATAGCCCTTTGCCTGCTCATGAGGCCACGCTATACACAGATCACACAGACACAATCACAGAAGTCTTGAAAACAGCTCAGAATGCGGAAAAGACACCCCGGGCAGCATGATACATAATCCCTGTTTTATAGACCTACGGCCAGGGCCTATCGCCAGTTTTTCATTGACTGCATGTTTTTGAGGGAATATTTTAGTCACCAACAAATGCTAGGCATTTTTGCTAGGGAATGACTATATAAGAAACTCAAGGGGATACACACGTGTACAAATGGAGTGTGATACCTTTTATGACAGATGCATGCATCGGGCCTAAAGGAGCCCAGAGGAACATGTATAATCCATCTAATCTGAAGGAGAGAGGTTCCGAAAAGGCTTGGTAATGAGCGAGCATCACCCGGGTGAAGCGGGACAAGGGAGGATGTTCCGGGCAGTGGGACCATCGTGGACCAATGATAAAGGCCAGGAAGAGCATGGCAGCTTGTGGAAAAGCAAAACGGTAGTAATAAAATAGGGCAGATTGACACGGTGCATGTAGGGGAGCAATGGGAAGTGAAGTCAGAGAAGGTAGCAGGTCCCTAGAGGCTTTCGGGGGTCCATGCTGAGAAGGGAACTGAAAGCCACTGAAAGTCAGAAAGCCTAGGTGTGGTGTAAGAAGTGAAGGAGAGGTCAAAGGAGACACTGCTGCTATAATCCACACACAATACTGGTTTCAGTTCAACTCAACCAGGGACAGGGGGGCCAGAACAGTAAAGAGATCAGTATGTAAATTTAATACAGTGTGTCAACTTCGGACTGTAGCAGGTTAAGGAAGGACAGGGTATTCTAAAGTAAATCACCTCAGCTCTAAAGACAGGTTTCTCGATGACATTAACCAGGTAGTGGAACCATTTCCTATAATCTGTTACACTATTCACAATATTTTAGATCTACATTTAGGATCTCACCCGCAGGCTGAACACAAACAGAATCTCCAGGCCACAGAATGGAGGGGAGAGGCCTAGGTTTTACAGACAGCAAGACCTCGGTTTGAAAGCTGACTCTGCCACTTTCTAGCCATGCGGTCTTGGCCCATTTACCTAGCGTTAGGCAGCCTCAGTTTCTCTATCTGTATAATAGAAACGATTCCTGTCTTACGGGTTTGATATGTGTGAGACTAAACGAGATAATAAATGTATAGCATATAATATCTGGTATATAGTGTGTGTGTGTGTGTGTGTGTGTGTGTGTGTGTGTGTGTATGGATATGACACAATGAAGACAAAAAGCAACACAATGCAACAAAAGGCAGGTAATCTATGAATGGTAGCCCTAAAAGAAGAATAGTCACTTCTACTTCGGATTTTTAGAATAGTAAGCTAATCACTCATATTTCTGAAAATAATTGTCTGAAAATCTTTTTAGGTCTAACATCCAGCAGTGAAAGTTGTCTTGCACTAGAGAAAGCTCAGATAACGTATTGGGTCCTATATGCTCATGCCTCAGCTGTCTCAGACCCCATTGGGTAAGACTCCCTATTCAGGCTTAAGCTCTACCGGGTCAGTTGAGAACACTGGGTTTCTAAGAAGAAAACAATTTCCGAAAGGTTCCCAAAAATATAACTGGTATAATCTACAAAGAGGTAGAGCGCAGCTCAGCCAAAGGAAAAAAATGTTCAAGCAAAGAGCCAGCCAAGACTGGTAGCTTCCTTTGCAAGAGCTACAGAGCATAGAGGCTGAGGTTTTCCCATCCGGAAGGCCAAAGGGATGGGAGGTGGCTCCATCCCCACCTGTCAGCTAAGCTGGGGTGAGTAACCCTTCCCAGTGGTCCTTCCAACTGTAAAACATTCTAAAGACACCACTGGATTAGGTGGAACCAAATCATGTTCTATTAGGAGAAAGAAATAGGAAAGAGAAAGAAAAAAGTACTAAATTCTCATTCCAATGGTAACACATCAATACGGGTAGAATTTTCTCTTTATCTATCCTGCACGTACGGAGCTAATAATTATAATTCTTTTGATACCCCCTTCACTTGATTTAGAATAGGCCTCTGGTATATAAAGACTTCTCTGACTGTAAAATTTCCTCATTTACTCCCAAACCCCTCCCCAGCCCCAACCCTCTCCCATATTGTCACGCCAGCTAGGATTTTACTCAAGTAGACATACTTTTCCCAGGAATAGAACATTAGAGGGGAAGAAACATCCACTACATTGGTGAAAGCCCAAACTGAACTCCCTGAAATGACTTTTGTACAGTGAGAGGATTCTCACCATAGTCTAAGGCATTGCCAAAAAATTTAACCGCATGATATCTCAGTTGGAATATTCAACGTTCCTTTGGCCTCCACTTGAGGGAAGACCTCGGCTTACCTGAGCTTCGCAGTAATATCAGCCAGAGGTCAAGCCAAGAGAAGAGCCACTCCCAAGAGAAGGAGTTTTGTGAACACTGAGATCAGGAAATGTCAGGAAAACTGAGAAACGCCAAGTGTGATGGGCCCACAGGGGATACTTTGTCACAACCACTGAGTGAGGGCGACGTCATGGGGGTGTGAACACTACTCACCGTGGATATCCGGCGCCATCGTTTCATGGGGATAGTCTTCACTCTTCATGAACAGAAGGAGCTCCTCTCCTGGGGCAATGTCTGTGACTACTCTGTAAAATATCTTCGCAACACCAGAAAGGGTGGAAGAGACAGAGAAGTGAATCTTAAGAAAGGCCAAGCTATGCACTAATATCTGTACATTTTCTCCGAGCCTAACAAAAATATTTCTTATTATTTTTGTCAAAAGCAGGGTGGCTTCCTGTTTTACGTCCTGAAAATCAGCCTTCTGATGACAAATGGAAAGCTGTGGTTCTCATGCCGGTTCACAGATCTTTTCCAAATCCTACCTCACTGATCAAATTGTCTCAAGACAAGTCTTACCGTGTCGCATACACCTTTGTGTCATGTTCAGCAAAGAACTTTCCCTTCTCTGAATTCCTCACTCACTCTGGTGAATCACACACGTATTCACAGAGCTGAATGTGTCTGGCATTATCCAGCAGTAGCCTCGCTGAGGGTGGCGGGCACAATTGCCTCTCTCAGCATGTTCTCAAAAGCAGCACCTTCTCAACAAGGTGTTTTTAAGGGACTAGGTTGGAGGGACGTGTCATAAAGGACCAGTCTGTAGAGCACATAGTCCAAGGAGATTATTTTGTTTTTAAAAACCTTAATCCCTCTCTCACCAATCGTTAGTACTGTCAGACCCCGGACTTGACCTCACGCCTCCGTTCCCGATTCCCACTCTGAAAGCAGGCAGTATGCCTTTAATGGATTCATTTACGAGGGTGGTAGGGGATGGTGCTGATTCCTCTGCTTTCTAGCAAAATTCTGAGGAGAGAAAGAATTGAATAAATCTGTTAATGACTGACTAAACAGCCATGGGGCAAGTGTGGACCTGAAATTTTCTAGAGCTGCCTACTTCCGCCTCCCCCCCCCCCGACCTCGACCAGCTCTGTGACCTTAGGCAAGTCATTGTCCGACTTACTTGTCCCGGCTTCCAGGTTTTTCCACTTTTAAAAGCATTTAGTTCACAAAAAAATTCATTATGCTATACACCTGAAACTAATATAATGTTATATGTCAATTATATCTCAATAAAAAAGCACTTAACATGAAAATATTTAAGGTGCTTATTCATTTTATCACAAAAGTGTTCTTAGTTTTTAAATTTTATTCTAAGATTATTTGTTAATAATAATCCATGACCAGATAGAGGTTGTGGAAGAAAGAATGAGATTATACAATTAGCTGGCGAAAATGAGACCAATAACAGTCACACACACACACACACACACACACACACACACACACACACACACACACTACCAACAGAAGCAACAAAGACAAGTAAACTAAGGATTTGCTCCTGCTCAGTCTCAATCCAATGGGGAGAAACCTCACATCACACAAATTACTAAGAACTATGAGAATATATTTTTAGAGGACATTGCTTTAACTGTGTTGGTTTCTTAGAGGATATTTGATATTTCAAACTGAGAAAAATTGAGTAGGTTACTATCTTATAGGATCAACAGAAGTATACATAACAGTAATTGTATTTATCTACGTGCTTATCTTCTGAAAAGCGGAGGACATAAAACATAAGTATGTGCCTCTTTATTCCAGTAGGTGGCTCTAAAGTCCAATTGTTTATTTTTTTTTCTATAAAAACATCACAGCACAAAATTGTGCTAAATTCAAAAAATAACTCAATGAGGAGTGTTTTCTGTTTAGTTTCTTTCCTGTCAAAATAAAATCATTCTTTTTCATTCAACAGTAATTTAACCAAGTGAAGCTGGTTTACATAAAATAATGCCAAACATAAAATGTTGCTAGAATATGTTAGAATATAACCTAGGATTCTTTATATCCACCCATAGATAGACTCCAGACCATCACGAGAAATCATTCCGTGCGACGTGCTATTTCTACAAAAACCAGTGACTTTGAGTTTTGTATCTTATTAACCCTAACCTTCACATTTTCCTGTTTCTGGAAGTATATCGAGAGGAACGGTTCTGTTCGAAAAGTTATCAGATTGAAAAAAACGATTGTGCATTTGCTTTTTTCCCCTCAACCTTCCAGTGAAATGCTTATAAGTACCCTATTTCATTCTGGAGTTCTATTTCCCCTTAGAAAACAATGGACTTCTCTCAACAGTTTGAATCACCTCTTTTTTTGGCATCTCTCAAAGGTTTAACTTATTAGCTTCCTTTCCAACAACATGTTGACATTTGAATTGTGACATATTAGAACTTTTCGGTGGCTTCTCGGAAACAGTGAGGTTAAAGAGACAAAACCCTGCAGGACCGTAAAACAGTACAATTGTCTGTGTTGGGGAACGCTGCTTAGACACCCACGCCAGACCATTTTAAGAAGGTATTGTGATATCATCATTTCTTTGTAGTCCACTATTAATCATGTCTCTTTTAATTCCATTTTAGAGTTACTCAATCCGATGTGAACAGTCCGAGAAACAAAAGAAAATGATAGGTACATTGTAACTATATATTATAAAGACAATTCTCTTTGCAGCAACATAGATCACTACTGTAATTTCCCTTTAAGTGTCCAGATTGTCATGTGAAGAATATTGAGTGCATAAAAAATAAAAGACACGGAAGAGTGTTGATGTTGGCTTTATTTACTGGAGGTAAAAGGTGACATTCCAGGCCATGAAAGGCAAGGCGAAGCAGAGTGGGTTTTAACTTCAGGGTGTTCTTTTCGATTTTAAGTGAATTTTTATGGTGCTCATGAAACTGAGGTTTGAAAAGAACTGGCAAGCGCCAGACGTAATGAGGGCAGATTCTGGGCACGCTTCCTCACATAGCAGTAAGAATGTGCCTCAAAGTCCCATCTGCCACACCCCTACAATTCTAGTGCTTTCTCTCAAGGTGTTGCTACCACTTGCGATCCTCTTTACCTCTCATCTCTTCGGATCTTAGATTCAGTAAAATTCTGTTTTTCCACCTATGATTACAATGGCCCCCAAATCTAATTTGAATACTCAAATCCAGAGCTGTCGACATCTAAATAATATTATTTACATGTAAATATATGTCGACATATAAAAAAAAAACATGTCGACATGTAAATAATACACAGGCAGGCCTTTGAGAGGTGAGGGGAGTGGTTTAAACGAAAACATAATGACAATTTGCAGCCTCAAAACAATTGCGTGGAGGAATGATGGAAGGGAACCTTGGAGGAATGAAGCCTTTTGGAAATAAGATATCACATCTACACTTTTATATGATAAAACAGGTCTTTCTCAAATAAAAATACAGTAAATAACAGAAGTGATTTATGGAGCTTTTTCCCACAGGTTTGTATATTAAGTATTCTTGGCCATGCCCCTAAAAAATATACCCCTAACATCTTTAAACCCAGGATATTCTCAAAATCTCGGCTCTATTACAGTCCTATGAATTATATGTCATCTGAGTTAAGTACCAGAAGCAGAGATCTTACCAATATAACCTCTCTGGTTTTTGTGTTGGAGAAAAATGAAGGGAACCAATTACTCTGTTAAATTCCATAAAAGAAAAGATCTCTTCTCCCATCAGGGGGTTCTATGGAAAAAGTTATTGGGATCCAAAATAAAAATGTCCTGGATCTGGGATTTTGTGATGAATTCAACTCAAGTATATAAAGAGAGACCCCAGAAAAAGTTCAAATTGATACAAAAGGGTTGTTGATTTATTAATTTGTTGTGTCTGTCTCGGAATGCTTTATTAGAGGGAAAAAAAGTCAATTCCTCACAATATAAGTTGAAAGATAAGAGGAACAGGGCCTTAGAGTATAAGAAAATAGGAATATATAAAAATTCCATTCTTTTAAAAGTCATGATAAATATTTTTAAAATGTGTTAACTCCTCCAGAATTTTCTCTTTGGTAGCTAATACCAAATTCCAGAAATATAACGTGTTATGACCATGACCTAACTGTCCATACATTTGACATGTTTGAAAGTTAAGGTGTTTTCTTCATTTTATCACATAAAAAATTTAAATTTCTCAATATCTTTGTGGGCTCTTTTTTATTTTTCCAGAAAGATATATTTCTATTTTTGTAAATCTGAATAAAGATCTAGGTTTCTGGATGCCTTGATTTATAAGAACGAATATTTATAGTCAACATTTTAATAGATCGTTTTGTATTTCTTTTATTTTTTAAATTTGCTAAAATAACACAGTAGTGAAATTTCTGAATATGTTTTTTCATGCTAAATCTTCCGAGTATTTGAAAATAAAACTGGAAATGCCTCAAATTGTTCACTTTTACTAATGGTAAAAATTCACAATTTAAGGCATAACTGTAATACTACACATGTATCTAGGAATTACTCTAAAAGTAATTATTATACTTTATGTATTTTAATCAAACCTTGAAACCAGTTCCAAATGCCAAAAGAATATCCATTCACTTAATGTTCACAAGGCTAAGCTAGGGATAAAAGGCAGTGATGATTGGATTTGATTGAACAAATTTTAGATTTCCAAAAATATATTTTCATAGACTGTTATATATAAGTATATATGTGCCCAAGTACATATATTTTATATGTGATGTATAAATGTGGCAACGTATATACCTTGGGGAATTTTTAAATTTGCATAAAATATGCATATATATTTTATGCATTAATATAAATGTTTAATAGAATATGCTTAATTCAAATTATATATCATATAAGTGATATGTAATTATATAGTATATTTCATATAACATATTGTATATAATATATGTTATATAGAGTTATATATTATTTATAGTTGGAACTGGAATGAATCATATTTTGTTAAACATTTACCTTGTTTTGTTATTTAAGTCCAAGAGCACAAGCACTAAAAAGAGTATGGACGCTTATAGGCATTCCATTAGGAAAGTTAATAGGCTATAAAAGACTTTAGACGAATTCTGTTTTATACTGTCAAGGCCTGTGTTCAACCTAATCCTCCATCAAATAGACAATGCTACTATTTGTATTTATAAATGGTAATAATATGGGCCCTTGTTTATTATCCTATAAAATAGAAAAATCTAGATCTGTCAGACCAGACTTACACAGTCTAGTTTGCTATGCTTGGATCAATTTAAAGTATTGTGCTTGTACTATTGAGACAGAAGAGAAATTCAGTGCACAGGGGGGAAAACAAGAAAAAAAGAAAACACATCATTTACTTTTAAAAAGATGAACAAGGCCTCATTGTTATGAATCCCCGTTTATTTTTCCTGGTCAAGCACTGAAGTTTTATTTATGCTTAATAGACTGCATTTGGCATGTCTAAAAATGACACAAGTGTGAATTATGAATGACCTTCAACCTATTCAGGAAGTTGTAATAATTGAAATAATAGAGAAATATACTCCCTGCAGAATCTGTACTGAGAGACAACTTTTTCAGACTGTTGCTGTCCTTCTCACTTTGAAGTCGACAGTTGATTTCTTCCTTTTCCACCTCCCAAAATTCACCCGAAATGCTTTATTTTCTATAGCTTCATGCAGTTTTCCAGTCAGAAGACTAGGAAAAGCTGAATGGAACTTTAACATTTGGAAGGTAGGTGGGAGGGGAGAAGGTGACAGTTTGCGTATCTGCACAAAGTCAACATTAGATATGAACACATCTGTCAGCCTTGGTGCTGCAGAGAGGTCACACCAGGTCCACAAAGACAATGTGTGCATATGGGCTGGCTTTAGAAAACACGGTCTGGACCCCTGATCTACCCATAGCAATGTGGGAAACTGTAGTGTTCAGGAGGACAGGAGTAAAGTCAAGATTGTAGCCTCTAGAAGAAGGACTCTTATCATACTTTCCCGACCATATTGGTAAGAGACAACGAGAAGTGTCTTCAGGAGACATAGAGATTGAGGATGGAATAGAAAGATATTTGTCCAACAGAATAGATGCTTCATCATGGCCAAGTTCTACCAAAGCAAACCACTCATAGTTTCCTTAATTTCTCCAAAGAGATGGTATACAATTTTTGTTTTTAGGACAGTCTAAAGACTAAAAGATATTTTGAGATATATAAAGTACTATCTTCCTATATCTAAAAATATATATCTGCTGGTTATTTTCAGGACAAAAATATTATTGGAGGAGAAGCTCCCCCCACCCCTTTTAACTCTTTGTTAATAACATGAAGAGAAAGTCAGGTATAACGTATTGGAATGACACATAACAGCGAACTGACCGTTGGTTTTAGTTTATACAAACAGAGCAAATGATAAAGATCCACCTGCTATTATTCCTGGAGCCTACAGTGTACCCAGCCTGGAAGTCTTGCAAATTTCAATTAAATGACCTCTACCGGATCACTCTACAGACTCCACAAGAAATATCCACTAGCCACCTGTCTTTAATGTGGCCATTTCATCTGCTTCTATGAAAACTGGTCATTCTGCATGGTTTCAGAATGCCTGGGAAGAGTTCCACTGTTACATGATGAGGAAGCTAAAGATCATCTTTGGGTTTTTTGACTAGGCTGGAGGCTTTCCTTGTGTTCTTGACCAACATGTTTTCCTCCTTGATGGATTATAATGCATTCTGATGACTATCTTTTTGGCACCATTCCAGAAACGACGGAGTCTCGTATGGATGTGATGTTTTGAGAGCTTCCTGAATGAAAGGTGTTGTACACATGCAAACACTAATTACTCAAAATGTGCACAGAATACTCCAGGTCATCCACGTATTGAACTTCTGTGATTTGTTAATCTTCCTAAAATTCCTAGTCTGCGTGGCGTTATGACTGTCTTGTGTGCTGAGTATCATTACACAAGGGAAACTTTTTCTGGGTGGAGGGAGGGAAGTGCTGTTTGTTTTATCATGTGAATATCAAATGGTGAACTATGTCTGAGACAGTTTCATCTTCGGGTGAAGGAAGTAACTTATCAGCCAGACAACATCCCCACCTCCCCCCAAAGTCAGCTTAGGCACCGTTCACAAGGCCAGTCTCTGGGTATGCCAGCTGGCATTCATCTTAAAACAGCAGAGCATAACTTTGGTATAAAAGTGGAACTTGACTTAAAAGGAAAGCAAAGAAAATGCCCAAAGCCAATAATAATTTTAACATCAAAAGAGGTCATAGAAAATGTGGACAGAAATCCTTGTAAAGGAAGAGAAAATTAACAAATTACCTGACAGTTGACGCAAACATTTTTAAAAAGTGGAAAGAGGCGAACAAATTACACTTTGCTTTTTGCATAGCTGGTCTTCCCTGATTTTTTTTTTGTACAAATTACATTAATTGAATAATTCAGGAAAACATTTTTTTCTCAGTAAAAAGCCAAAGAAAATAACTTGATAATTGAGCCCATAATAAGCTTGCAGTAATAGTAGTGGTCTAGTGTCACAGCCGTCCGATAGAACCATTGACGTGGACCTAAGGAGAGGGAAAGCGGGTGTGCCAATCCGGCCATGATCGTCCTGGAAGCAGTTAAAACTTTATAAGGTAAAGCACAAACGAGAACAATGCCTGTTCCAACTAAAAACACTGTAGAATCTTGCTGCCGTTCATTAACCACAAGAGAGCTGGCAGAATCCCCTAAGTGAATGCTGACCTTGATTTCTCTGAGGGGCCCTCGTTCTTCTATATCTTATTTCTTCAAAATAGACATCGGGCATTGGATAATCTCTTATTGACACGTTTCTTTTTATTCAAAGTGAACAGCAGACTTCTCTAATTCTACTTACTAAATACCAGCTGTCAAGGGCCTGTTTAAAAATGAAAGGACTTATCACCTTGTGTAAATGACAAGATTAATAATGTCTTGGGTTTCTGAGAACTTTATTCCAGTTATAGACCATGTTAGGGGCAGGCCAGGCGTTTGAATGAAACCGTGTTCCTTTCCACGATGCAGAATACATACATATATATAAAATGTTACCCCAAAGCATGCACCCAGCTCATTCTAATTATCGTGAGTGGAAAGGCAGGTCTTAAGTCTAAAAAGTCAACTTACACAACTGGTGCCTTAGTGACCTGTCTGATTGCAACCAGTATGGCTTCACCACGAAGTAGCAGAGGAAAACTTGTGTCCCAAAGAGCTATTGCGTAAGTGCCTCAAATTTATGAACATACCATAGATGAGAACTGGCCTTGTTTGAGGTGGAAACGGCTGTCTATGGGTCATCTTGTCTTTGATCAAGGTGAAGGAATAGAAATGTGGAGGTCTGAGGAAACTTATCAAAGGACGGAGGGACAGGCAGGAGCGGGGTGGGCCCAAATCTAAAGCAATGTGCCTACATCCACCCAGCAGAATGGTCTGTAAACATATCTCCAACACATCAAAGGAAAGGATATCAAAATATCCAGAATAAAACAGAAAGAAAGAAAACCTCAGCAAACCATCTAGATGTTTGCCTCCTTAACATTAGACACATGGGTGATTCCAGGCGTAAATGAAACTCAAAGTAATTAACTGTTTTCATGCTTCCTGTACACGTTTGGTCCTCCTGAGGACCTATTCTGGAAAGAGCTGTCATTATCCAACTCTCTGCTTCTGCTCCTGCCCTGCTCTACCTCTCAGTGCCAGCTCTTGCTCCTGAAAGCAACCAGGGACAATTTCAGACTCGTAAAATGGAAAAATATTGAAGCATTGTCTGTCTCAGTAAAAATATCCAGCTAAATGCTGTGCCACAGCAGTGTGGCTATGTAACATTGTACAGAAACTTTAAGGAGTATGGGGAAAATAATTAGGACTTCAGGGATAAAGAACCTTGGATGTTAGAATGGATCTTCTATTTTATGACCTGAATGTGTTCGGAGCTTAATTTACTAGTGTCTTTGGCGTGGCCTTCTTCTGCAAAGATAAATTACTAGAGTTAATATGATATTTTCAGGGAGTTGCTAAGGGATATCAGCCAGAAGCTGTAGCTACTGAGAAATTATGATTTAAGCGCTCATGCCAGTATTTTCAGAACTCCTATCTCCAAAAACATCACTGCAATAATTTTGAGAACATGAAGAGACATCTAAAAACAGTAAGCTTGAGTCTTTCTAGGAAGCATTAAGAAAGAAAACTGCCACAAAGCTCACTCTGGCCTGGAAAAAAAAAAACCAACCTGAAATAAAATAATTCACAGAAATCTACTGGAAAATTTAAATTCGGGAAAATCCCCTCAAATAAAATGCTTGTAGAGAGGTATTAGAAAAATGTTAATCAAATGGCCTTTGTTTTTATGAGATGAACTAGATTACAGCCTTTTCCAACTTTACTTGAAAATCAAAATCCATGCTGTTTCTAAGTACTTCTTCACCCCCACACAAACCAAATGTGGGTTTTATCCAGTACACACGTTTTGACTGTCTCACTATCATCAACTATATTATCATCTTAGCAAGAACATTTATTCCCTTTTAAATCACTCCTCCACATCACTATAAAACTGATCCAAATTGACTAAGCTTGATCTTTAACGTCAGAATTTCTAAAAATATCTACCTTTGCAAAAATAAACTATAATTTATACACCCTTGTTTTGTTCTGGGCCATCTTTTCCCTTCTTTGTTAGACACCATAATTACTACCATGACTAGGCTACAGTGGAAAGATCCATCTGACATTCTTCGTCTGTATAGCCCAGGACTTATACCTGTCATGGTATTAAAATTCATTTTCTAAATTTGAGTTCTATCTCAGGATTGGAGTGAAGAGAAACATTTTTTTTTTTTACAATATCTTAGGAGTGTTTCATTTTACTTTTGTGTTGTGCAGGTGAGTATGTTGTTTGTGTTTAATAATTACCCCCGATCCAGGGTCTCTCGTTATGGACATTAAATACATCTCACATAATGGGAGTGTTTCTTATGTGATGAGTTGTGCTTGCTCACCACTTGGCAGCTCCTACTCCTCATGGAAAAGAGAGCAAAAAAAATAGACCTACAGAATCTCTTTAGTCAGCTCTTTTTTTCATTGTACCTGGTCCAGCATTCACATTTCAAAGCTGGCTGAAATTGCGGTCTTAATTAACTTTTAGAACTATGCATACAAGCTTATAGATGAATACGTTTATAACATATGCATACATTATTTGAGTATCTGTTCTCTTTTGTCTCGTCAACTGGACTAAACAGGATTGTATGCGTATATTGCCTATCACACAAATCTGACTTTTACCTCTGACTTTCCTGTCTCCTTGTTTATGGGTGAACTTACTTGACCATGTAATGTCAATTTCACAATGATGTTATTTGATATGCACTCTGTTACCATCTTAGATTTCTGCCAGCGTAACACAGATATTTAAGATGAGTGCTTACAGAAATAATAGGTATGCGTCTAATATTGACCTTTTATGTTTTTCCTGATTAACTATTTTCCCTGATTCTTCCATTAAAATAAGCAAACATGCTATTATTATGGTATGAAACCAGCATATTTTCTTTGGAAAGCAATATATTTTACAACATGCACCTCAAAAGTAACTGTGTTAAAATTATAAATGCCTACCCTAATAAGCAAGCTAGTTCAGAGTCAGCAATAGGAAAATAGTTTTGCTTTCTTAATGTAATTAAGATTCCCAATGATGAGTGTATTTACTATAAAATATTAGACACATAAATATTAAATGAAAAAATGCATTGGCCATGAGTCCTATTCTTACAGCATCCTTTCACTGATCCTACAACAGTTTGATCTGTCCATGGCGACAGCTCCTATTATCAGTAAATATAGCCATATAAATCCATATAATCCATAGAATATATCCAAATAATTATTATGATATAGTTACATTATTTCATCTTACACCTCCCTTTTGAGGTCCATCAGCTCCTTTATTTTAAGAAACATAGCATGAAAAATTCATTCATTTATATAACACCCATGTATTTCCCACACCTACAAATAGTGTGTGCTCAAAAAGTGTTGTTGTTGTGACAGTAACTCATATGATGGACTTGGGAAATTTTCTGCTCCCAATCAATAGCCAATTTAATAATGTTTTCCTTTGTCAATAATGCCTCTTGTTGTCTTACAGCAGAGACAAAAAAAACCAAAACACCAATTGATTGGTTTATTATTTTTGATATATGTTGAAGATTTTTAAATGATTCCCATTTAAACCTAATTTTACAATTTACTACCTCATACAGTTTAGTCAGTAAAAATTATCTGGTAGCTGGTAAAATGCCAAAGAATAATCTCATAATGATGATTGAAACAGAGTCTTAGACCATATGACGCTAGGATTACTTAACAGCTTTCAATTGGAAACATCTAATTTAAACTTTTCTTTTTCTTGGTGGTGATTTTCACAGTAAATTTGCCAAACAACCATTTTCATATGGTCTTTGAAACGTATTTAATTTAGGCAACCAATGGGTTAAAAGAAATAAATGATGGGTAACATAATTAAATTCTAGCCCAGCAGTGTTTATAAAACAAAAAATTAACAGGCTAAACCTCTCGTTGTTTTAGGTATTGTCATACTAAGTTACAAGATTCATAACCTAACTTTATTGAGTGCAAAATATGCTTCATGATATTTTCATGATCTTATTTCATAGCTATTGTTATTACAGTTAACCTCACTACATGGGCCTCCATAAAGCAATTTCCAGCAGTGATATTTTTCTACTTTTCACATATACAAAAAAAAATAAGTATTTTGCTGAATCTAAAACTGTTTCTCATTTATAATCAGGCAAGTCTATACAAAATGCAGAGTCAGGTAAGCCCACATATAGATCATCCATATATATCTACCTACTACTCCAAGTAAGATATATATAATATTCCAAGTGTACCACTTCCAACTTCTGCACAAATTCATAAAGGGTAATTGAGTACCTCAATACTTTCTATGAATGTTTCCCTATGATGATGGTTAAGAAAAAAAGGTAAAGAACATCTAGCAATAAATAGTGCTCAGGGTTTAAATCATCCAATCACACTCAGAAAACTCGAACATTTATGAAGTTGACGGTTACGAAGTGAGGAAAGCCCCCAAAAAAGTAGCACTGAAAGAAAACAGTGCTGCAAATAACTTTATTCTGCCTCTTACTTCTATTTGTACATTACCTTTCACCCTATCAACAAACAGGCCACAAGGTCTACAGCAGCTCACTGTTATTTTTATTCTTCAGGCTTCACTGAGACTTTAGTACTCTCAAAGAAAAGACAAGAAAATCTTTACAACGTACCTGATCATTTATCTGGCATGCAACGAGGTTGTGCTGGTCGTAACAGCCAGCGAACCTGATGTACTTGAGCCAGCTTCCTACATCTGGCTGACTAGCATCGACGCAGAACTTCACATTACAAAACTCATCTAAGATCTGGAAGGAAGAAGATGAGAACAATCAGTTTCCATATCAGTTCATTCATTAGACTAGTTAATTGCTTGAAAATATTTTACTCATGTGTAGTCCTCCTTTAAATCCTTTGTAAAAAAAAGTCAGACAGCATGCATATTAATAAAGGAGGAATGAAAATAAGTTATCTTAGAAGCGGCAATGTACTATTTTTTAAAAGAACAAAGCAATTGTAAGTTATTGCAAAAACTGATCAATTGATTTCAAAAAATCCTTGTTTCCTTGATATGCATGAATGAGTGCTACTGCCTTAGTTCTATTCAATGTGATTTTTTATAAAAAATTATTATTTTATTACACATTAAATATTAAATATTGCATACATATTAACATAATATTTCTACGCTAAGTAGTCAATGTTTTAGGTTCAGATTGTCTTCCATGAAAGTGTATACTTTCACATTTTTGTCCTTTAAATTAATTCAATTAGAAAACTTTAAATATTATTAAATTCCTTTTCACTCTGCATTTCACTACCAAGAAACAATTAAATCATACCCTTAATTGAAAACGATAATGAGATTTGTCTCCTAGATGTTTCTGACAAAACTTAAGAAAAACAAATGAAAACAAACGATTGATACACACTCATGCAAAATATGGCAACCTAGTGTGTTAGTTAACACATGCCAATGCATGTTTCAATTTATGTTTAGTAAGCAAAATAACCAAACTGGCTTGTGAACAAGTCAAAATAGATATAATAATACTGTAAAATTGTCATCATTAAATATGCTTGTGTATTGTTATTTTTCACGAGATTTTACATTTGGCCTACCCTGAATATTAATCATTACTTAGGACACCTCTCAAACAAAAATCAAAATGGGAAACATCCATTTTTGAGGTTTTGCATACTTCAACAAAGCTAGTCTGATTCACCAGCAGCAATAACGTTTGAAACATCAATGTTAAAAGCTGAGGAGTGTTGACCTAATGGCGAGGAACCCGAAGGGCTGGTGATGTTCATGTCAATCAGTGAATGCAAACTTGAGGAAGTTTCCTATCACAGACTAAATAAGACACTCTCGAACAAAAAATCATTAAATAACTCCCAGAGAACTCCCAGACGCCTATCTAAAAGTAAAAACTAAACTCTTGGGTACATAGACCAAAAGCAATCTTGCATAGAATTCAGGTAATCACCTAGTTGCAGATTCAACTCATTAACTCACCACAAACTTCAAGAAGCAGCCCAGGGCTCTGAGAGCTCTAGTCAAGAGGCATTATGAATAAGCCTTTGGCCAGGAGGCAATTAAAGGGCAATAAGTAGTCCCACAATTTAAAAAAGAAGAATCAAAACGGAAGATAGGGATAGTAATTGCTACACACACACACACACACACACACACACACACACACACACACGTCTTTTCTAAGACACCTCTTCACACTAAGGACAGAAAGTCCACATTAAATACCTTCTCTAGTGAGAAAGACAGATTTTAACAATTTCTTATTTTTAAAATTACAAACTTTAACTTGTTTTCCTCAACTCTCAATGCTGAGTAACTCAAATGGCAACTTGAGATACCCCTCCCAGATGTCTACGAGGAGCATAAATAACAATAGCAATATACATTTTAAAATGATAAAAAGTTGGGATTTTTGTTTTGTTAGTTTTTTTGGCTTGTTTGGTTTCTGGTATTTGTTTTCTTGACTAGCAAAAACAAAAAGGCAGTTCTACTGACACACGAGAGAAATATTTAATGAAGGAAACGGTGAAGTCAGTGAAATGCAACACCAGTTCCATTTCATATTTGCAGAAAGAGGTGGAAAACTTGTTAATTTCAAAGTCAAGCATCATCTATCCCCTTAGCTTTCCAGCATTCTCTTTTGCGGGGGGCAGGGAGTTAAGTATTGCATATACTGCACATAAAAATTCTAGATGTAATTTTATTCCGTGTTAACATTATTGCCATTGCCACTGTCAACAGTGAAATTAATTTAAAAACAGGTTCATTTCCAAAAAATGTCTTTTTACATATATGTTACATGATTATTCAAATATTTCACCAACATATTAACTTTTTTACTCTCAATATTCTTGCCCCAAGACAAAAGCTGAACTTTCTCCAGAAACGTTTCCCCCCTGGGTGAATTATTCACTTTTGATTTGCTAGCAGAAGTGCATTTGTCTCCCAAATGTCTTAATCGTCTCGGAAATCTCGAATAAAATAAAATAACAACACATCTTCTGTCATTTCATCTAACACACTCCTGTGTTTTTAAAAGCTGTCAAGTTCCAAAGATAGCTTAAAAAAAAAAAAAAAGAATTCCCTTTAGGTGGACTTTAGAGAAAGGCCCTTTCAAAAACCAACAGCAAAAGGAAAGAAAAAAAAAATCCCTACATTCTGGCCAAAGGGTCCGAATGTGACTTTCTCGCGAAGCAGCACACGATGTTGGACAGCAAAGCTGTTACTTGGCAAGGTGGAACTCGGCCGAAAGCGGCTCCAAAGTCGCGTGGCTGGTGCCAGGAATTCAGATTTTGGCAACCCCACCTTCTGCGTCCCTGATACCGACGGACAGACACACGGAGGGAGGGGAAGTAGGAGACGAGCGGGAGGAAAAGAGGCCGACAGCCGGCAGAGAGACCCACCGAAGGCCGGACGACCCACCCCGGAGACGCGTCCAGACCGCACCGTCAGGAGGAACAAGGAAATCGCCAGTCCCAGCAACGTAGATAAGCAGCAGGGCTCCGCGAGACTGCGGGCAAGTAGGAAAAGAAGGCTGGGGGGCGGGGGTGCCCCGGAGAAGGGGTGCCAAGGCAGGAAAGTGTCCGAAGTTACAAACTATGCACATCGCCAAGACTTTTTTTTTAAGTGAGTTCTCTTACCTTAAGATTTCTATGGCCTCAACTCAGCAATAAAAGGCAATCACAGAAGAATTAAAACAAACAAAATAAAATAATCAGCAGCCCCCAGCTTTCCTGCACGAAAATCCTTTCAAACGATCCCGAACCACATTTCGGGACGTTTAAAAAAAAAAAGAAAAAAAGAAAAGAAAGAAAAAGGAAAAAAAGAAAGCCTCGCGTCTCGATTTCCGAATAGGTCTCTGATAACTTTGTCCGTTTCTAGGATCTGCTCGCCAGGACCACGCGTTTCAGATTTATTGTCCGCCAACAGTGTATTTTTAAGACCAGAAATGAAGTCTCCTTTCGTCTGGGTGACCCGGGTTTGGTGTGTTTTGGCTTTTTTTTTCCCCCTTCCTAAATGAGCTCGGAGCTATTCCTTCTGGTTCACATCACCTCCCTCTTTTCTCACTTTCTCTTGCTCTTATCAGCCCGATGTGTAATGAAAGTTATCTGAAACCCACTAAAACTTCTTCCACTTCTCTCTCCCAGTTCCAAGGGGGGAAAACAGGCAGGAGGGGGAGAGTTTGAAGAGGTGGGGGGCCTGGGGAGGCGAGGGGAGCGCTAGCCCCCTTTCAGATCCTCCGCAGCGCCTTCCCCAGTCCTAGACCCTCACGGGATCGTCCCCTTTCGCAACTCCAAGCGCAGCCGCCGGGTTTCTATTTCATGAACTGTCTCTTTAAAGAAGATCTGCTCGGCCATCCAGAAAGAACCCGGGGCGAGGGAGAAAGGGAGCTATCTCCCGCCGCCCAGAGTGTCGGAAGCCAGACGGGGCTCCTCTTTCAGTAAATTTTTAAAGTGACAGCAGCCTCCTCTGGCGGGAGAGGTCACAAAAAGGTCGCCAAGACCCAAGTCCTATAGGGACAGACTGATTATGGATACACCATCCCCCTTAAGCATGTAGATTTCTCCGGGTAAACAACCAATGGGGAGATCTCGCCTGGCAGGATTTCTTTCCCTAGGGAAATCTCCTCTGTTTAGGTGTCCTGAAAGCACAAGTGTAAGTGTGTGTGTGTGCGTGCGTGCGTGCGTGTGTTTTGGAGATGGGGGATGGGAATGATCCGATGGAGAAGTGCTTTGGGGGGTGTGAGGGTGTGTGCACCAAGCCTGGGGGTGGGGCGCTGGAGGGGGAGAGAATGAGAATGGGGTTTAAGATGAGGAGACGCTGGCTCCTGCTAAAGCTAGTGATTAGTTTAGAAATTCTCAGAAAACAGGAGCTTAACAGTGAAAGTTAACATGTCCATTTCCAGTTTTCTCCTAAGCATCTTTTTAAATGATTATTATTGAAATTCATACTCTGTTCCATTATCATAGTTAGGTCAGCTGAAGAGCATGCTACATTTTCAAAAGAAGTAATTTAAAAATCTGAAACATTTTTTGCCAATAACCTGCCCTAATAGCGTATTAAGGTCTTGGAGACATTGACAATTGTCTGGTGAGTTTTTGCCATATTCTATAATATGTTCATTAAAACACCATGAACGACCAAAAGTGGAATTAAGCAGTTTGACAACTCAGGTTATTTTAAAAGTTTTAACATTACAAATACTGCTTTGAGGGATCAGTACTGTATGGTGATTAATAACTGTCTAATATAAATGGTCACTTTTTATCAAAACATTTCAGAAACTGGAAGAAAGATATAGGAATGTGTGACAAAATAAAAGAGACTACGGATTTACCTATAGCCAACCTTCGAAAATTTAGTAAAACCCACCAGTTAAGTGGAAATAAATGTGTGTTTTTTTTAATCACAAAACTCCATTCATAAAAACAAATGAACAAATCCAACTTTTCAACTCAACAATGGAAAGTTAAGCAAAGTAAGCCAGTCGAGGGACCCTTGCGGGGGAGGCGTGGAGAGAAAGGCTATGGAAAACGGGCTTATGTTAAACTTTATCAGCGACCTGGGACAAGCCAAGTCCCCTTTTTGTTTTCTCCAAGTGCAAACAGACGTGTAAATCTAGTAGATGTATATTTCCCCAAAATGCTGATTTAAAAAACAAAAATAGTAACAAAAGGGAGGGATGTGGGGGAGAGAAAATGACAAGAGGTGGTGACTAATTCGTTTCGGTGGCCTGTTATCTGTGACATTGAACTGTTATTTCAGATAATGGCCATTGTTTGAGGGAAAATCGCACAGCAGTGGTAGGTAGGACAGGAAAAATCCTTTGTAAATAACCTAAAACCCGGTCAGATATTCCCATAGAGTTCGGCGCTTGAGAACCTTTAAGAGCCCCCGGTTTGCTGCCATTGATTTCCTGCCCTTCCTCAACTTGCCCATTGTCGGAGCCTTTTTTTTTTTTTTTTTAATTTAGCCATAAATTGGACCGGCTCGAGCTATGAGCTGTTCTATTTTCTTCCTGTCAGGATGAGGGATTTGTTTTATGATGCATTGTGTATTAAATACAAGTAATCTGGGGAACCGATTGCTTCAGACAGTGCGGCCTGATCAGGGGTCTGAGAGCTGAGCGCCCCAATCCCCCACCCCAGCCCCGCGGCCCCCGCCACCTTGCCCTTTACAAAGCGGCTCTGAAAAGGAGGAAACGTGGTGGATAAACAAAAGGTCGGATAGAATCAGCAGCAGGTTCTGGCTAAATTAGGATTTCGTGGAAAGGGCCTCGGAGTTTTTTCCCTTATATTGGGTTCGGGTGGGGGAGGCGGGGCGACTTTCAAGGTCCGGGTACTTGCAGATGCGGCGGGAGGCCGGTAGATGGCGTTGCGCCCCGAATTAAGGCGCTGCGGCTACGGCTTCAACCACCCAGGTGAACCCCTGCCGCCCGCCGGGCGCCGGCCTCCGGCTTTGCCTGCGCCCCGCGCGCCGGCCCGCGCTTCCCGAGCTTCTAGCCGAGTGCACCCTGCAGTCCAGAACCGCGGACACCGGCCTGGGCTCGGACTACTTCCCCGTAGGAAATTCTCTTCTCCAAACAGAGCCAAAAGTGTTAAAAGCCTTCTCTCTGAAACCTTGGAAGATTTATCTAGAGAGACAGGGGATTATTTAGCCTCATCATTATTTTATCAATACCATCATCATCAGTCTTGCGCTCTACTGAATTACTAGTGAGAAAGACTAAAGGAAATCATCAGAAGGACCCGGGCAAACACGAAATATCAATCTCTCTCCCTCGCTCTCGCTCCCCCCACCCTTCGCTCTCGCGCGCCCGCTCTCTCCCTCCCTCGCACCCCGCCCCCTCTCTTTTTTGATTATATAATAACTTCGCGGAAAGACAGAGTCACCCCTCATTTTTCCCCCGACCGACGCAGCCTAAAGTTTAAAAGTAGGGTCCTGAAATCCCAGAGTAGTTAGATGGGCCTTGTCCCTCACGAAAGGAGCCTCTTGCTATTTCAATAAAAATCCTTTAGGAGAAGACCCTGACCCACCTCCTCCCATCAGAAGTGAAACAGAAGAGAAAGAGCCTGGAGGAAAAAGATTGTTGCACAGGGCTTGCTTTTCTCCCTGGTTAACTTGCTTTCCATCGGGAGGTTTCTAAAACAATAAATAAATACAAGGAGCCAAATACCACCACCAATTCCCTTTATTCCTTGGGATTTCGGGTGAAATCTGTTTACAGTAGTTCCCAGTTACAAATTAATCTGCAAAAGCCGCTGTCTGCTCAGCAGTAATCAGGAACATGCGTGTTCTGCAGTGTTTAGCACTGCCCTTGAAATGGGCTATTAAAAATAATGGTTTTACTATAATCTCAAACCAACTTTAATTTGCAAACATGTATCACGACAAATGATCTAAATATTAAGGGGATGGAATGGGAAGAACATACTCGAACAAATGCATAGCTCTGGAGAAAGCAGAAAAGAGAGTGATTCATCGCCCCTGTTTAAGAAGAGAATCCTACTTGAAACACATTTTTTCCAGAAGGAATTATTGTTTTTTTCTGCCCCATTCTGTTAATTGTTGTTTACCAGGGAAAAGGCATTGGAAAATCTGAGGTTCGAGCGTGAGTTGATAGATTTTCTGGGAGCTGTAAAGATCCCCCTTTGGCTGATGGCAGGGCTGGGGTGGGAGAGGTTAATGTGTTTTCTTCCTGGTTTGAAAAGGGCATAAACCCCTCCTCAGGCCCCTTCCTTCCTCCCCCATCTGCGTGGATTGCAGAATCTTTAAAAGGCTCAAAGATTTCCAATAAGGCCACTGGCTCTGCCTTCATTGTGTAACTGTTTATTTAAAATAAGTCAATATATTAGTTAAAGCAGTAAGAAGTTAGTGCTTCAGTATTCAAGTGATTCCCACAAGACTGTAAGCTGATGCCTCTTTTAAGCCTTCAACTTCATGGTTGTCCCAGAAGTAAAAGTTCTGCTAATGGAGACCCTATGGGCATGGTACATTCCAGCACATCATTAAAGGAAAGAAAAGCAGTCCAGCCAAAGCCAGATGAAATGACTGCACTGTCCACTTTTAATAGGCTTCCTGTGGACAAACAGCCCTGTAACACTCTGCAGAGGACAATATTTAAAAACAAGACAACTTGCTGGCAGTTTTCAATACCATAAAGTTAATAAAGTATGTTCCCATTCAGCCTGACATTATGTTTTTAGTTTATAGAGGAAGGCACTTTATAACCTCAGCCTAAGTAGACTTCCCTTAATTCCACAGCTTTGGGTTTCTTGAGGTGGCTAAATATACACTGAACTTCAAGCCTGACATTTTTGTTTTAACACTCTTTTTTTTTCCTTTTTTTTTTTTTTTGCAGCTTTTCAAGAACATACAAGTGCATTTTTACATTTCTCAAGTATAGTTTCGTTCATGGAGATCCTGTTAAATCTCGTTTCATACAGGTCATGTCAAGAAGCATGAAATAATCTGAGAAATTGACATTTGGCTGAACAATAACTGCTTGCTAATTAAATTAGCTTCGTGTATAGATATTGATGTGTGTTTAAAAAGGAAATCGATGCTTCTTTTCCACCTCAGAATAGGATTTTGTAAAAATCTAACTTAACAGAGACTAAGGTATGAAAAAATATATGTAACTATGTCTTTAGGACTCAAGAGACTCCCCACTGATTTTCATATAAATATTTTTCCCAATACAGAAACTCCAATTTGTCTCTCCTTTTTCTTTCCCTCCAAATTCCTGACCACCTACAAGTTCTTCTCCCAAATCCTTTTACTTAAAGAGTAAGCCTTGTAATGAAGCATAACACCTAGCCAGAGAAACTAGGTCAGAAAGCCATGGAATCAAAGGAATATTTTGTTTAATCGTAGCTTATATGTTTTAATCAGGGGCATATTTCACAAGATGGGCTCCCCAAATTTGAAGGGGAATTCTGTGATGCCGGGTAGGTAGACGCGAACGAAACAGTCCGGCACGGTAAGTTTACAAACAAAAAGGGCTCCGAATGTCTACAGCCACCAACACGCATGATCACTCCTCAGGAGAGATATTCTTGTCTCTCTTGATGGACTTTGTCTTTTTTTTTTTTTTTTTAATCTATGGGTGTGTATGTGGGGGTGGGGACTATTAAAGAAAAGAAAAGAAAAAAGGAAATTAAACGTAAAAAAAATGTAAATAAAAAATTTCCCTTGGTCTGGAAATGGGCCCTACTGAAAGCATGTTAATCCCCACCTCAGTAATTTGGTTCTCCAGGAGAAGACAGAAGCCCTGCTGCTGTGCCCTGCACTTCATAAATCACATCTTTATGTGGACAAGGTCAGGGCACCTAACAGCTCAGACATGGGCCTTTGCAGTGGCTCGAGGATTCAGGCATGTTTACTCTCCCGCTCGGCTCTCCGAGGAGTAGTCCAGCACGCTTCTAATTACTTTTGATTATTTTCATTTGCTGGGGTCAGTCTGGCTTGCCAGGACTGCTGGAGGGTTGATTTCCTACAAATCTTGATGTCTTTGTAGGACGGCACTGTGTGCGCTCAGAATTAGCACCCCGTTATTGTCCCTACAGCAGGAGATCCCTCACGAGAGATCCCGTGATAGAAAAGTTTCCCCAATAAACCATACCTATTTCCAATTTTATTAATTAACTACGCAAGCATAATCACCTGGCTGATTTTTTTAAAAATGCAGATGACTTTCTTACCATTTGAGTATTTTATTGTATATTTGGCCATAATGAAAGCGAATTTCTTTCCTTTTTTCCTTTTTATTCTTTTTTTTTTTTTTTGCTTTACTTTAAATATATTTAGTAATGACTAGCAGCTCTTTGGAAACTAAGATGAAATACTTTGCTGAGACAACAGCTCTGGTGAATAAATTATTATACGCAAAGATTTATTTCCTAAACTCCAATTAAGACTGCCATATTTAAAATATTTTTTGTTGGGCTATTTTGATGTATTTCAGCCCTAAGCTATTACGCTGAGTGGTTATTTTGTGGCTAAAGCACAACAACAACAATGACAACAAATTCATACCAAGTTTAAATGAAAACACTGTTATAAAATAAAAATTTAATAAAATATAGTAAAATTTTGGTAGCGAAAAAGAGATGAAATACCATTATTTTTCTCTTCCTTATCCACCCAAAGTGAAATGTTTAATGCTCTGATGTGTGTATGCCTTAAAAGATGCATTCAAAAAAAATTGAATGAATAAATATTCACAAACACTGAAAAATAAATAATTACAAAAAACATATATAACACATCAATCTGGCTGTTCAGACAATGAACACTTTTAGGTCATTGAGCAAAAACCACTACTTTTGTCTTATTTTTTAGATGATAACTTGGATCATGATTACAATTAGTTTCAAAAAGCCAACCCCCTCATTCTTCCTAACTTTAGATCAAAGAATTAAGGTACTAAATGCTTTTAGAATTAACCTCAATTCTGTTGGGCATTCAGTTTTAATTATTTTATTAATTTTAATTAATTCGATCTTCTGAGACACTATTCAGCTGACTTGAGGGTCAGCTTCTTTCCTGAGGCTATAAAAACACCATTGTTTTAGTGGTTGTAGATTCATAATTTTGTGGGGAAAGTGAGTTGGAAG
Source organism: Paguma larvata (assembly GCA_030068075.1). NCBI lineage: Eukaryota > Metazoa > Chordata > Mammalia > Carnivora > Viverridae > Paguma > Paguma larvata. The sequence goes on from CM057824.1 coordinate 59,693,167, forward strand.
ACCTCTCTCTACTTCTGTCTCCACTCCTAGCTATGTGCCTATGGGTAAGTCACTTAACCTTTCAGTTGGTTTCCATGAAAGTTTCATAATATCAGCCTAACAGGAGTGTTGGGGAAATAAGTCGGGTAATATCAGTGTGAACTGCTCTGAGTTCATGGAAACAGGTCAAAATACTATAAGCTTCACAGTATTGGTGTTGGTATAATGGGTTAGAATAGACTTACATACACACACAATGAGGAAGATAGTCTAGTCCATGTTTTGAGGAATGGCAAAACAGAAGTATTTTTCTATCCTCTTTCTTCCATTCCAATGCCAGTTGCCCTAATCCTTACCCTGACCTATGGAAGAGAAGAATTTTAAGAAAAATGTTTTTTCTCTCTCAAGCTGTGCTACCCCCGAAGATGTCTGTCTCTGTCTGGCTTGCAGCTGAGTTTGTTCTGTCCTACCCACTGTGTTCTCTGCCAATCAGTAAGAGGGAGAATTCTGAGGCAGAGGTAAAATGCCATTGAGGTTAAGATCCCTAAAAGCCAGGTTAGGAAGCCGTACACACAAATATACACACCCATACACACACATCTGGACTAGTTTTAGGTCACTATTTATTACAAAGGCCAGGAAACTTTTCTCTACCATGTCCTCTGGTGGACTTTAAGTGCCAGAATCGCAGGGATCGGGTCTGTCTTATTTGCTTCTATTGCCCAGAGCCTAATACAACACTAGTCATGTAGAGGTATTCAGTAGATGTTTGTTGAAAAAAAGTATCAGAATCTTCCTTGATATTCATTCCCACCCTTGGATTCCTGGCTTAGATGCTTGTTACCTCTTGTCTGAATTATTCCATCGACCTCTTAAACAGATCTTCTGACCATAGCTCACCTTCCCACTAGTTCATGCCCAATACTGTTCTTCTTCCCAAGCATCAGCTGTTAATCACTCCCCTGCTCAAAATTCTTCAATGAGTTTCAGTTGTCTCATGATTCAGTACAAACTCATTACATTTTTTGAAAATTAATGAAGCGATGTCTGTAAATCACTTAGAATCATGCATGATGCATAACACATGGTCAATAAAAACAGCTAAGTAACAAAACGATTGTTTTTCTAACCATTATTATTCCTCAACCTATAATCCATTTTGCCTTGATCCTCTTGGATGAAATCTTTTCTGCCCTTCAAAATCCCCCTTTTATATGCCCACCGATTCCTACCAACCAAGTCTCTCCTTTTTTCATCATTTGCCCCAAATCATCTCTGCCTCTCTCCAGGTTTATAGGCAGATCTACCTTGCCTTACAATAGTATCTATACTATTGAACTGCTCTTCACGGTTCATTATTAAAATCATCAAAAATTCTCTTTAACGATCATTGTATCTTATGATTCTTAAAGATGGGATCAACTCTTATTCATCCTGATGTCTTCAGCCCCATCTTTTCATAATGGGCTAAACTACCTTTGAACTCCCCTTGTAAGGGTAAGTTAATTAGCCTAGATGTATGAGGAATTGCTGTAATAGCCAAGGAAACTGGACTGTTTAACATTGTTCCCCCATGGGAATCAACTGATGCCCTCATAAGTCTCTTTTAGGGAATTTAGAGATAGAAGCTCCTGCCACTGCTAATGCCCAGAAGCAGCACGTTAATGCTCCCTGTCACTCAGATTTCTGTTTCTGTTCCATCTGCCTTTTACCTGAGTGCCGACCCTGGACAATGCCTTGGACTCTTTCATTTCCCTTATCCCCAGTAAACAGCCACGGACTTGGTCAGTCTGTTAAATTGTTTCTTCAGAGCCTTCATCTTCCCACTGGCACTGGCCTCAGGGAGACCCTTGTCAAAGTAGGCCTGAATTTTATTGTATCTTTAGACCAAAAATTAGCCTTCCTGTAATAACAGAGTTATAACAATGTTTTGTTTTACCTAAAAAAAAAAAAGAAAGAAAGAAAAGAAAAGGTAAAGAAACAAAGAAAAAACACACGAATAAAGATTCTGATGGATCCTAGTCTGCTGGAAAATAAATCCCCTAATCCTAAATGTAATCTCCTCTCTAATTTGATGTCAAAATTTATCTTGGTAGGCCCATATCCTGATTCTTCTCTCAAAACAAATTTTTAGTTCTGGTTAGCAACTAGGAATGTGAGCAGAAGTTCTTGGTCCTTTAACTGTGTTCGTGTGAGCCCTTCACATTTTCTCGATAGTCACAGCATTCAGGAGATGAAACAAGAGAAATACTAGTACTATTTGTCAAGCTCATACACAGCCGTCCAGGCACCCTTACAGATTAAAATCATTCACTAGTCAGTCATCATATTTAGGATCACTTGGAATATGTTATCTGCCAATTTACCTATAGGCTGTTTAATGGGAAACACCCTTCACGTGAGCATTTTCTAATCAGTGACTTGTTAACAGGTCTTCCCAGAAAGTGTGTTCTGTGGTTAAATAGTCGTAACTCCCTCTTGGGGCTTCACAATGAACATGGACATGGTAAACGCTCCAAGACTCTAAAAGTTTAGGAAGTACTGCAGTAAAGAAACCTTTTGACTTGTTTAATGGGGCATCAACAAAAATATTTAAACATGTACCGAAGCCCCACGCCCCTTCCACTGGGACACCTAAGGGAAACAATTTTGGAAATAAAGCTTTATGTTACTTTGTATCTATTTCAGCAAAGCACCTCAATATTCTTCCAAATATTTTTCTATCAGTTGGCTTTTTTTTTTTACCTCTTGATCAAAAATCTTACTAGGAAACAGTAAGAGATGAATAGGGACAAAAATCAAGCCTTGATTTTTCATTCAAATTGAAAGCATTTGGAAGGTCTATCAAGCTCACAAGAAAAGTAGATCATCAGCAAATGCTAGCCAATTGATCCTCGCCCTGTGAACTGTTGCGATTGTATTTGAGTGTATGGTACCAGAACCTTCCAAAGGAATGTCTCTAATCTCACTTCAAAATCAACCCACACTTTCCTACCCTCTTCTATTACGAGCTCTCCTAAAGCATAAATTGGGCCAGGGGCTTATTTACACACAATGTTTTACATTACTTAGGCTTTTCTTAATAAGATCTGGCATTATCTAGATCTGTATTTCTCCAGGAGAGGAAAAAAGCAGTGAGTCAATCTCAGACTAAGGATGCCTGAATTAAACACTTAAGAATTTGCCTTTTTTCCAATTTTTGATATTGGATTCATGTGTTGTGCCAGCCGATGGCTGCCTAACCACTAAACTACATGGACATGAAATCAGATGGCATACAAAATTACAGGAATTTGATCTTTGGATAAACCACAAACCTTGATGAACTAGCATTGTTCCAGATGAATTAACTCATCATCCTGAAGAACGGAACATTTCACAGGGGTGACCAAACAATCTTCTCTGCAAAGAACACTAATGACTGTGATTAATTTGTAATCTATTGAAAGTGCTTGCTTCTAACTAAAGAGGCATACACTAAATAAAGGGGGAGGGGTGGTGAGGCAGTTCTGGCTCTAGAATGATCCCTCCACTGGTTATCATATGTCCACTATGGAATTATTAAAAAACAATCAATATGTTAAGTTATTATCAATGATTTAGTGAAACATTTATCTTTTCTCTATGTTGGAAATCCTAAAATTCCATTTTATTACATCAGTGACCATAGCCAGACACTTATTAAACAATAAAAAAAAAATTTTAAACCCTACAGAGCCAGGAAAGTGTATGAGGCTTATAATCCATTGAATGGGTATCACATCTTTTGATACATATCAAAGGTAAAATGTCAAAATATTCCAATAGTTGGTTGAAGTATCACTAAAGCCTCAGTATCATTGTGAATATATGGACATTGATTTCAGCCATGGTTTTAAAAATACCTTTCTATAAATTTTGTCGAGTCAATTCTTCAGCTTCAAATAAAATCCTAATATAGCCTGTCTATAAACTCCAGAATTAAGTACTGGTCAACTTCCAAGATGCAGACTCTCAAAAGTATTTGTGCTTTGGTGTGTAGTTCTTGGCTGGAAAACAAATCCAGGCTTGCTAATGCCCTGCCCTACAACTAGAATGGAGGATGCCAGAAAGGATGTGAATGGAAATACCTAAAGAGGAAAGAAAAACACGCACCCTGATTCACACATAATTTATATTCCCATATGACCCGGACTATAAATTTACAAATAACACATAGAACCCAGTCAGAAGATGGGGAAAACTGAAATTATGAGCCTAGGAAGGTAAGATGGAAATGACTCCAATTTTAAATTTTAAACTCATGCTTTTGTGTAATATCACACTGCATCTTACACACTTTTACATTTCTCCTCCCCACTGCTGCTCTTACAAGTAGCCGGCAAAGTTCATACACTCTCAAAACAGCGGTTGGATGAATCAAGTTGAAATGATTCACTAAGTACTTTAGCTAGGTAACGTGTTTGTTTGTATTAATTTTGTGGCTTCTGTTGTTTCTGCAAAAAGTGTCATAATAAATGTGTACCATTTCCTATGTATGGTTCCTTGGTAATCAATTCTGAAATATTTCAAGAAAGTCATTTAAAGTCTTTATAAAATATATTTTCCTAAATTTTAATCTTGGAAGGTACGGTGGCATTGTAACATATACATACTCAAATTACTGATGTTCAACTATTGTGAACAGAAAGAAAGGGGAGGAGAGAAAAACGGAGATTGAGAGAAAGAGACAGATAGAGAGAGAGAATAGATAATCTTTTACCCAGAAAAGAGAACAGGGCGAGTCTTCTGTTCCCTGGGTAGGAATCAGGGATCAAATGCCTTTTGTTATGAGTATCTTGTCGCGTTGAATGTGTAACTCTCAGGTTTTAAGATATGTATTTTTCACACCATGCAACATCCGAATGCAAATACTGTACATCACTTTCTCTGATGCTCAACCAAAGCCAAGGTGAATCAACACTGGGAGTTTAAGGGCTGAGCAAGGGAAATTTGGATTACACTTGACTTCCAAATACTTGCTCACTGCAGAATCTAAGTCCTCAATAAAATGTAAACTGACTGAATTTGGTTTAGGTTTTGAAAAATATTTCATAGCGAATAAATAGTAAAGTAAATAATCAAGACAAATAAATTAATGTATCCTCTACCCATGGCAATTGTGGAGGGCAAAGCTACACTTCTTTTCTAATTCTTCCCTGTCCCTCCAGATTCTGCTTAATGTTGTCCAGGTGATACAGTGGTTCCCGCATGACTCACGTGACCCAGCTGTCAAATCACTCACACCTAGGATGTGGTGGCAATAGTTTGTTTTCACAAACAACCTGCCTTTCGTGGCCTTTAGTAGGGAAGGTGATGGACTGCATGTGAGAAGGTGCCATAAGGAAGTAAGAAGATCTTCTTCCCCTGGCTCAGTAGATCACAGGTTTCCTCTCTGCAACTATGAAATCGACTGGGCACACAAGTCAACTTCTGCCCAGTTTCTGGCTAAGCTGTAGACCTTGATGCTGGAGACCTCGATGGAGTCTGTGTCTAGTTCTGAGATACTGAGAGAGTTGTTTAAACTTCTTGATGCTGTCTTTTAAATTATGGTAACGAAACCTCTATCACAGGTTATCAGAATTAAGTTGAAGATAATGTATATAAAGGACTTAGTATAGGGGCGCCCGGGTGGCTCATTCGTTTGAGTGTCCAACTTTAGCTCAGGTCATGATCTCATGGATCCCGAGATCAAGCCCTGCATCAGGCTCTGTGCTGACAGTGAGGAGCCTGGAGTCTCCTTCAGATTCTGTTTCGTTCTCTCTCTGCCCCTCCCCCTCTCATGGGGTGACTTTCTCCCCCCAAAATAAATAAACATTAAAAAAATTTAGGGGCGCCCGGGTGGCTCATTCGTTTGAGCGTCCGACTTCAGCTCAGGTCATGATCTTCTGGTTCACGAGTTCAAGCCCCGCATCAGGCTCTGTGCTGACCGCTCGGAGCCTGGAGCCTGCTTCGGTTTCTGTGTCTCCTTCTCTCTGCCCCTCCCCCGCTCACACACTCTAACTCTTTCTCTCTCAAAAATAAATAAACATTTCTAAAAAAAAAAATTTAAAGAACTTAGTACAATGCCTGGGACATAGCAGAGACTCATAAAGAGGAAAAAATAGTGTAGTGATTAAAAGCACAGACTCTAGAGTATGACAATCAGGATTTAAAGCACAGCTTCACCAAATGCTAGGCAATGACATGTGCCGAGTTACCTGTCACCTCAGTTTCCTGATCTGTAAATGAGGATAATGAGAGTATCTCATAAGGCTGTTGAGAGGATGAAATAAAACAATCCCTGCCTAGCTTTTAGGTCAGTGCCTAGCACGGAAGCACCTAATAAACATTGGCTATCATTAAAGGGAGTTCTAACTCTAAAAAATACACCAGCCAAAGCTCTTTGGTGGATATGGAGAATTCGTTGGCCTGACTTCTTCAGATCATCAAGGAGTTAAGGCCCGTGAAGGAGCACTCCCTGGCCTGCATTTAGCCGCAGTCTGCTGTAGCTCCAAAGGTGCATTTTCACACTCTCATTAACAAATACTTGCCTCCGTTTCTGCTCATGAACTGTTGCTCAGTATAGTCATTAGGACATCCCAGGAGCCATAAAGTTGAGACGCATTAGTGACTAAGGCTTGATAAGGCCAAATTATGGAACTCTTTCCAAAGACTGTTGGCATTTAGGCTATACTGGATTGAAAATAGGAAAAGGCAGTTATTACAAGTTTCAGGGTGGTGACATTATGACTACAAGATTTCCAAAAGATTTGCTTCCTGGTTCCAGCCAATCACATAGTCGATCATGGTTTGGGGGCATGTACCAAATGAAGGTTAGTTACTTTGCAAATTGAGACTGATTTTTGTTATTGTTTATAAAATGACTCAGATGCTGATCTTTGAACAAAGCAGTGCCTTGCTAAACTATTTACCAGGAATTAGCCCAACTCCAGTACAAAGCTATAAGAAAGTCGGTACAACATTATCAGTGCCAAATGCATCCGTGAAAAATATTACTAGCAATTCGTTTCCTTCCCATTCCACCCCTGCCATGGGCCAGGACCTTGCCCCCTGCCTGGCGTAGCAGGACCACTCCTAGGAGCCACAGCCACCTCTGATAAAGTGACTGTTGGCCGCCATTCCCACAGTCTCCCAGAGAGATCACCGATCACCGGGTTGGCCTAAGTGCCAACCAAACCGTATCAGATGTGACAGAGAACATAGTAGGGACAACACATTATCCGTTCCAAGGGATATCCCTTCCTCTTAAATTAATGAAGTCACTAATGATACAAAACAATGAAAGGGCATGACAACGAAAATTACCACCACAAGAAAACTGAGCAAGGAGATGCAGACAGTAGACAACTTGCCTGAGGCTCCAACACTAGTAAGCGCTGGACCTGCCACTGGGAGACAGAACGTTTTGATTTTTAGGGAAAGCTTTCTCCACGGCAACTGTGGTCCTCTACCTATTCTGACAAAGAGGTGGATCGATATTTAATGTTTTTTTTCTTTTACAGAAAATCTGGTAATTTTATCTAAACATTTTCTTCAAAGTCTTTCAAATTAATTACAAAAATAATGCATGCCTGTGTTCGCAACCAAACAACACCACACAAAGGTGTTTCACCGTTCAGAGGAAGTCAATATTCAGTCCAATGTGTTTTTCTTGTGGTATTCTTTGCTCACAGAGAACCAAGAAATACACGTGTGTGTGTTTTGTTTTTGCCAAAATAGAACTACACTATACATATTACTCTAGAACTTCCTTTTTGAATGGGGCAATATACCACAGACAACCTACAAGTTCGAAGGTCTATGCCTAATTTGAAATTCTTTTTCTAATTTCAGTATGCACACATACCATCACAAGTACAGACACATCCACATGCACGTTTGGCATAGACTCTTGGGTTTTGGAACAACGCTGAAATATTTCCCCAATCACACAATGCTCTTTCCAATGCCTTGGCTCTCGATTCACAAACCAACTAGGATGTAGGATAAGGTTTAGAAGGCAGAGGGAATAAAAAATTAATCTAAACCATTGTCCCTGCTGTTACGGCCCATGCCGTCTATTTAGAGAGACAAGACTAAGCTACTTGAAAGAACAGCAAATAGCACAAGACGGTAAGTCATTAAGTACTAAATTATGTGGCTCAAGTGATAAGTGCTGCAGAGATTCCGACATGAGGAAGATGTGTGAGGGCCGGCATGGCAGGAGAAGCTTTATGGGAGCGGTGAGACGCGCACTCATTCAGAGGCTGGGCAGAGGTGGAAAAGAATATTCCCGGGATTTTACTATGTGCTGAACTTAGGCTAAATGCATTTTCAATGTTTGCTTAATTGCTTTGAGAAAACTCAGCATCCTATTTTCTTCAGGTGTATAAAATCATCCCCATGTGTTCTAAAAATATGGATTACAGTAGTTTCGGCATGCGTATAGTCATGTGTGTGTTCTAAACAAAGAGATTAATTTTCCTGATGGATTCTAACATACCAGACAGATTTATACTCTATGCTGGGTGGATCTGTTAACATAAATCAAAGGAACATTGAAAAATAATTGTTCCGATAAATCTAAAAGCAATAGATAAGCTCATGAAATTTCTAGAGTAATTTTTTATTAACCTAAGACTAACCGATAACATACTCAAGGTACATATCCGGGCATAATGCTTTGTAGATAAACTAGAAGAATTTTGTTTCAGAGAATGGGTCTTCCATTTTCTACAACAACCAAAGACACAGTCTCTGCCATAGTCAACCCATTTGCAATAGTAATAATACCAATAACAAAAATCACGAATCACTTCTAAATTGTAAGAATAATGCCTAAATACACATGCCCCATTTCTGTTTGTGTGTGTGTGTGTGTGTGTGTGTGTGTGTGTGTGTGTTGTAATCACTTAAAAATCAACCCACGGATTTAACTGTTTTGTAAATCATTTGGTTTTGATTGGAAATGTAGGCAAAAGATATCCATTGTGTATTTTGTTTCCAGCATTAGTCAGTCTTGTTAGCTTTACTTACTTATTCATTAATTCTTGAAAGAAATCAGGCCTGGTTCTTGCCAAATTCTCATCTGTAAAACCCTAATGGCAACAATGTGGCAAATGAATCCGAGTGGAGCAAGTGGATGCTGGGCTGACCAATTAGCAAGCTAGCGAAGTAATGGGAGCAAGAGATGATGGTAAGATGGTAATATATAATGATCATAATACAATGGTTTATGAAGTGCCTCCTCTCTGTCAAGTGCTTATTATGCATCATTTCACTTAATAATTCACTAACAGGCTATAAGTGATTATTACCCTTGTTTTACTGATGACAAAACTGAATTCAACAAGACTGAGTAAGTAACTTGCCCTAGTCACACAACTGTTAAGTATTAAAGATGGGATTCAAATCCTGGTCCATATGACCGTGTATTCTGCCATAGTCCTTTCCCAAGACTACACTAGCTCAGACATAAAGACCAGAAAGATTGGCCTCCTAGTCTGCCAAAGATGTCATCTTTCTGATACTGGGAGTTGGCATTCAGGGTCCCTCTGAGCCAGCCACTGACTGACAGGGAGCCTAAGGGATGCTAACCTTGGTGTAACAATACATGTTAGATAAAGGAAGGAAGAACACACAAGGGGCATTTTCAAGACCAATTTAGACTCCTGAATCTATATGGCATATTAGTAATTAATACAGTCATTTTGTGAATGTGAACGCAGAGGCCAGAGAAGCAACATGGTGCCCCAAGGCTCGATCGTAATCAGAGTGAGACCAATTTGTACCAATGCTTGGTTTATGGCATCATCCCATTTTTTCAATTACTGTCTCATTGATGGATGCATTTTAATCGTAGTCTGTTAGGAAAAAAACCACATGAAAAAGACAGAGAAGAGAAGCACTTCTTGGAAATAAAATTTTAATCTACCAAGGTTCTCAAAAGTCACCCTACAAAAGGTATTACCTATCTTCATCTAACATCTTTCGCTTAGAGTTGTATAAAAACATAAAGGCAAAAAAAAAAAAAGAAGATGAAATAATTTCTTGTTTTTCTGTCCACAAATATGAATCTGTGAAAACAATGAGATTCGAAGTTTAAGATTATGTCATTAAACCATAAGTAGGTCTCATAGCCCATGGAAGGTCGTTTGGGGTTATTGGTGGCAGTTTCCTTCTAGACCTGGGATGCCTGCCCTGGCGATTGGCTTCCTTATCTGATTATTTACACTGTTTGAAACTTCCTTGTGCTTTTATCATCAAAAACCACTCGTGGTCTGCGTCCTGGGTGTAAGGTACTGACCCCATGTCATATTCCTTGTCTAAGCCACGTGCCTAGTAAAGCTGTGTCTACACAGTAGCCAACATAAGTTTTGAAAGGAAGTAAGTTGGTTTATAGAAGTAAGTCTTCAAGTGGGAATCGGCTCCTCTGTTTCAAGATATCTTCTGAAACTGCTTAATACGATTTCTTAAAGATTTTGGTGAAGACACACACGCATGCATGTAACCGGAAAGCAGCTAAGATTTCAATTCTTAAAACCTTTAGGTAATAGTGTTTATTGCACCATTCGACAACACACTTCCAAACCGTGACTATGGTCCGTGAGCATGCATCCTTGTGAGAAGTAACATGAAAATGCATTAAGAAAACAAGGTGAAGTCGTAAAACTGATTAATTTCAGTAACAAAAGGAGATACAGTATAATCCAAATGTTCCAATTGGGCCGGATGGTCAAGCCGTCTATAGCATAAGAGAAGTTTGTAATTAGACTACGTTTTTCATCACTAGGAAAAAAATATGTGGTTTTAGATATCATGTTTAAAGCACCCAAAGAACCCAAAGTTGTCATGCTAAATACAAGAGATCTAAAGATCTGCTGTTACACATCCATTACATTTAGTGAGCTGTCCTACTGGCTTTTTTGAAGTGCTGTACACATGATCTCGCAAGGCGAAACACTTTATGTACCATACGAAATTCGAGGCATAATGTTTAATGTTCGCAAGATAAGTTAACAAAACTGTATGCTGGTGACTTTTTTATTTCCCTGTTTTATGTCCTTCAAATACTTTAAGGAAAGATAAACAAGAAGGTAGGAGAATAAAAGTGCCTTTTCCTTCTACCTTTTTCACTCTCTTTCCTAAATTAAATTATAACTGCTGATTTGCACCCAAGGAAGAAATCATGTTAGAATATGCTGGGTTTTTTTTTTTTAATGTTTAGATAGCAGCTTTCAAAACACAGCTAAGTAAAATGTGTTTTGAGATGGAAAACATTTGGTCTTTTTTTGCAGCTTTCAACAGCTTAAGCAAAGGGATTTTTAATGTTCCCAAACAGCTGGACCATACTATGGGTATCATGAATTTCACTCTCAATGAAGGATTCCATCTCCCACGCTGCACAGAGGGGGTCCCCTTTTTTCCCTCCCATTCTTGCCCCTTGTTCATCTCGATAGCTTCCCAGTACTAACACAGCTTTCTACAGGTCAGGCATATAACAGTGATTGCCAGAAGAGCTTACCCTTAAACAAAACATACAATTTAAAAAAAATTGCTTATGGTTTTCTATTTATTATGTGGTGGCAATAAAAAACAGGTTAATGTACATTAGAATAATAATAATAGCAGGATGACAGAGAGGGGAAGATGGCGTGATTTTCAGGAGCTGTCTCAAAGGCGCTACTGAACATTCCAGTACACACGATCTGAATTGCCTACCTTTTTATCACCCTCTCAACATCGCTCCAAATATAATGTGCAAAAGGAGTTTTTGCAGAATGGCTAAATGTTTCATAATTATTTTCAAACCCCTTCCCAGGTCAAGGGTTGTGCATAAATACATCTAGGAGTCAGTACTTCTTATGCGGCTATAGCAAGTAAGGTAGTGAAGAGGGCACAGATGCCAGTTCAACATGACCAAAAGCAACAAATGTAAGAAAAAGCCAAAATGTCGTAAAATAATTATTTAATGAAAATGTCCTCAGGCGAGGTATATCCTACATTTAACAACAGGTTTACTGTTTTATATCTGAAAGAGTAAAATCAATAGTCCCAAGTTTTCATACACAAAATATGCAAACCATGCAAATAAACTATGTTTGTAAATGCACCTAAGTTATGTTAACTGCTGGATAAAAAATAGCCAAAATGTTCACTGTCTACTTTTATACTCTATTCTTTATTGTTTGTTTTCTAACGTGTTTTACTTTTCATCGATCTGTCTCTAACTTAGGGGATGAATTGGATGGAAATTGTGCAGCGGCAAATTCAACCCCTCCAGGCCCACCACAAGGCTCGGAGCTTTCTAGCTTTTTTCAGGCCGGCCATTCCGAAGTGCTAAGGATGGACGGTGAGAGGAGGAAGAGGGCATTTCTCTGTCATGTGACACAGCTGATTGGCCAGGGAACGCTCGAGTAGAAGAAGATGCTGTGGTGTTTATTATCTCCTGTGAAGTTCTAAAGAATAAACAACTCTTAATATATAAATATGTCAGATGATTAACTAATTTTAACTGCTTTCACAAATCCTCTATGCATGTTTTTCAGCATGGGTAATCTCTACCCTCCAATCCCTCCTCCAAAAAAGTTATTTTGTTCTTGGATAATTGAAAATTTACTTTATATGTGTACATAATCTACACTTCTATGAAGACGTGAAAGCCTAAGGCAGGACAATGATTCTGTATGCATATAAATACACAGAAGGCTTCAAAATTGTTTTTATTTATTAATTATATTTTAAATGTTTATTTTTGAGAGAGAGAGAGAGAGAGAGAGCATACGCAAGGGAAGGGCTATCTGAAGCAGGCTCTGCACTGACAGCAGAGAGCCTGACATAGGGCTCAAATTCACGAACCATGAGATCATGACCTGAGCCAGCTTAATCAACTGAGTCACCCAGGTGCCCCCAAAATTGTTTTTAATAAAACATACTTTTTATTAAAACAAGAATGTCTAAATGGCTTTTAAGTACTTGCCCTCTTGGTTTCCATACTTCAATTAGCAGAGTTATTATTCTCCCAACTACTGACTCTGATCCTCTAGGAGAATTTGCCTTTAAAATATCCTCTGGGGAAGGAAATAAATAAAATAAATGCAACAAATACAAATCCTTGAGAAATGAAAGAGAACAGCAGCTTGTCACATGAAGATGTGGATGGGGCAGGGGAGGTGGTATTATAATTCTATTGTTAAATAATTTGATCACTTTTAGTAGAATTTTCGAAACCACTTTTAGACTTTATAATGAGTTTTTGTTGGAAGCGCTTTAGATTCCAGAGCTAATGCTGATAATTTTATAACTTACAGTATCATCTCTTTTTTTCCCATGCTGCTTTCAATTAAACTACTTGGTTCTTTATTAAATCATGGTATTATTTTATTTTGGTTTGCCTGAGAGATATTAGGTTAAAGAATTGTAGCTGTGAAATTGGTGAATGTTGCCAGGTTGTAGATTAAAATCCTGCTAGGTCAGATTTGTTAACATCAATTACATTATAATTGGTTATGGGCAAACCGAAAAGATTCTAAATTCATTTCCTATGTCAGCTTAAATGTCTGTGTTGACCCTATATCTAATCTTCTTTTCTATATCAAAACTGTCTTGGAGATCTCATTAGTCCACTTAGTTAGATTCTTGATACTTAAAGCTTATAATCAGGCTGGGCTATAAATAACCAAATAATACATTGGTTTTCTTTGTTTCTTTTTTCTTTTTCTTTCTTTCTTTCTTTCTTTCTTTCTTTCTTTCTTTCTTTCTTTCTTTCTTTCTTTCTTCCTTCCTTCCTTCCTTCCTTCCTTCCTTCCTTCCTTCCTTCCTTTCTTTCTTTCTTTCCTTCTTTCTTTCTTTTTCTTTCTTTTCTTCCTTCCTTCCTTCCTTCCTTCCTTCCTTCCTTCCTTCCTTCCTTTCTTTCTTTTACTTTCTTTTCTTCCTTCTTTCTTTCTTTCTTTCTTTCTTTCTTTCTTTCTTTCTTTCTTCCTTTCTTTTTAATTTGAATTTTAGTGAGTTAACATACAATGCAATATTGATTTCAAGAGTAGAAGTCAGTGATTCTTCGCTTACATATAACACCCAGTGCTCATCACAAGTGCCCTCCTAATACCCATCTCCCATCTAGTCCATCTCCCACCCACCTCCACAGAAGAATGAAATTGGACCACTTTCTTACACCATACACAAAAATAAATTCAAAATAGACAAAAGACCTACATGTGAGACAGGAAACCATCAAAATCCTAGAGGAGAACATAGGCAGCAACCTCTCTGACATTGGTTTTCATTGAGAGGGCTCTTCCCACTTGGCAAGTCGCATGGAAAAGTTGGAATATGAAGAAAATATTCAAATTTCCACACAAGGATGTAATTTCTTTAACATATATAAAAACTTAAAGAATATAGCAAAAGCAAAATATTTGTGATTTAGAATAGTATGAAATTCAGCTGCATTAAATGTACACATAGTAGTAATAAAAAGTTGTCATGTGGGTAAAAATAAATTATATTTGGCTTCTACACTTTACAAAGTTATAGATAATATATCCACTTCGTCTGGATATATTTACTCCCTAAGTATACGTTTACTCCCTAAGTATAGACTAAATTAACAATGTGCTCTAGCTGACGAAAATAGCTATCAAGAAGAATTTGCTTCCTGTATTATTACTTAATGTAGGAGGGAAAAATCACACAAGAATTTTAGAAGAAATATAGTACTTAATATCTTATCCTGGGTCACAGGTGAAATCTTTCCCTGACTCAGACATATAAGGAGAAGAAAGACTTTACACTATGATAAGAAAATCAACATACGAAGTTACCAAAAATAGGTTAAATTAATCTCATTATTTTGGACTAAAATAATCAACATGCTATAAAAATTACTCATAAATGGAAATGATGGTAATTATACTTCCAAGTGTGTTCTGCTATGTTCTTTGCAAACATTCCAGAACCCAAGTGGCATAGTCTCTCATATTACTAAATGTTTGCTCTGACCTCAGAGTGTTAATACAAATAAAAATATTGACATTTTTCCCACACTTATTCAATATCCACTAAAAAGAAACCTAAAGTATTATTCAAAACTCAGTACCTCTTATACTTTAAAAAATAAAAAAAAAGGAACCTTCAAAACAGATTTCTAAATGTAAAGTAATATGTCCCAGATCGCGAGAGGCAGAAGTAGGCTTTAGTTTCTCTGGACTATTCCAACTTCCTGCTTAGCCATCTTATCAGAAGTTTATCTTAAAAAACAGAGAGGGGCAGAACGACACTCTGTCCTGTTTAATTCTATACGAGGCCAGTTCTACTTTTTTTTTCATGGGAAAGAAGAAAATGTCAGCCAGCCAAAATACAAAGGCCAAGATGATATCTTACTACTGGACCAATGAAGTAATATTTTAGGAAAATTATATTTAGCCATCTATGTATTTCATACCGGAAATGAAATCCCTAGACTATCACAAACTATTTTGTACACATGCCTAATATTGCAAACCCTCTTGTGATCGAGTCATTCTATTTTTACCTCTGCTGATTTAGATATCTATTTTAATCGTTAAAATTGTCTGTCCAACTCAGACTTTAAGAGTCAACACCAAGCCTCTCTGTTCTCTCAGAAGTAACCTTCAAATTATATTGTTTCCCAGGGTACCTAATTCTATCAGGTCAAACGAAGGCACAATTCAAAGGTATGCACACTATGGTGGGTGCCAAAAATGTGAACTTGGCCAGGTTTTTTTTTTTTGTCTTTTGTTTTTTTCCATTCAGCACAGAGCCAAAGCTATGATAATTTCTTTACTCTGAATTATGAGCCAGCTTCTTTACTTCTAGAAACATTCCCTAACACTTCACAGGGAATCCACCCCATAATTTACCTAGGATTGGAAGACTCAGTGTCTCCTCAAACAAAAGTAGCAGCTGGGGATGTTTTTCCTCTCATATTATTGAAGAAGAGTACACTGTTAAACTTGGCAACTTAACAAGAAAATCAAGCTAACTGTATTAAGCCATTTTTAATAAACTTACAGGTGCTTGCTTTTGAGATTTACCCATAATGTCCTTTCCAATGTGTCTTGTAGGCTTTGGATTCTCCATTCCGAGATTACAAATTCTAAACCCAAAGGGCATTGTTTCATTTGCAAATTACAGAACAGTCTTTCACACATAGAGGATAAAATGCCAAAATGGATATTCTGTTTTCCATATTGTTAAATTAATAAGAAAATTTCAAAATGTACTGATGGAATTTGTTTCTATTTTTCTATCACTGTGTGCTCACAAATGCCTTGCATTATTTTAAGAATGTTTTCTCTTCTAAGTATATATGCAATTATACATGCATAATTAATTTGAAACATGCCAATTTTCTAACAGAAAATATTATTATTATTATTATTATTTTATTTATTTTTTAGCAAAGAAGAAGCAATAGAGAAAGTTCAGAGAAAGAAGATGTCACAAATAAAATAGTACTGTATTTTTCTATTAGAAACATTTGCTGAGAGTATAAGAATGAATTAAACTGCTTTGATTCTCATGATGAAATCTATTAATAATTATTAATAGATTAATACTAATTAATAGATTAATACTAATCTATTAATAATTATTAAATAATAATTAAGGTAGATTGTTCAATTTTCCTTCATCCTGAATTCCTGTTAGGCTTTGTTCTTCTTGGAGACAGGACCTTTGTTATTTTTATAGCTCTTCTAATGTCTAGCCTTGTGGTTTGTACAAAGTAGGTACCCAACCAATACATATTGGATAAAATGAAGCTTGAAATATTATTTTACAACAGTCATTGAACTCTTTAACATTTTATATCATGGCCATTGTAGCTCTTTAAAAAGAGAAGTGTAAAAATGATGCTGAAATGTATTTAGAAATTGATCCAGAAGAAAATGAAAATAATTTTAAGTGAAATAAATGATTATTGGAATAAATAATTCAGTAGCCATTTGCCAAGCACTTACTCTATGTTACTCCTAGGTAGAGGAAGGAAATGATGAATATGTATCATAACGGGGTTAAGAAGTTATTCCTCAGCTATTGTAAAATGGAAAAGTCCGTTGAGAGAAACAGGGAAACTTGCTTGAAAGAAGTACTAGAGAAAACTATTAAGATGTAGATGAAGCAGTGGGGCCATGGAACTACTGGCCTTAGTTTTCTAAAGGGAAGCCAGAGTACTGACTCCAGCAAAATAGAAAGTTCCCAAGAGAGTAAACATTAATACGAAAGGAACACACCGGGTCACTTAAGAAAGAGCAATAGGAAACTAAACCAACATTCAATGGGCTCCATCCAAAGTAAAGTAGAAGACAGAGGAAATTCATATGAAATCCTATGTGAAATCTAACAGGCAAAACTGACAAAGAAAAGATTGAGAAATGAGAAACAAGAATCCTTTTTGTTCTAGGTGCTACAAATTTTTACTAAGAAGAATCGCCTCCCAAGACTTGGATTTAATTTTTTTAGTTGTCTTGTACAGATTATTATCTATTGTAGTAAAGATAATGTTTCCCAATATTCTACAAAATCTTTAAAAATGCCAATTTCTTTTCTTTCTTTCCTTTGGATCGTATAGGTTTTTATTTTATTTGCTCCTGTAGATACCCTTGTAGGTATAAAGGCCTAAACGTCTAGAAATTACCCCCCAAATAAACTTAATCTCAGAAGAAATAAAATGTAATTGCAAATTTCTTTCTATGGATGGAAAATGGAACAGAAAAGAGATTATATAAAAACGGTTATGGATGTTTTAATGATTGCAATTTTATAAATTTGAAGATTTTGATTGCTAATGACTAGGAGGAAAGTAATAAACCTGAAGAAGATTTTGGGGCCACGGGCTGAAGGACTACACTCCGCTGCGTCACGTTTGGATTCCTAACTTGGCATTATGAAAGCCCAATGGGTCAGGAGGCTGAGGACATAATATTGTATTGTCCAAGCTCTAAACCTCACCAGCAGCTAACCTTGATAAGTCACTCAGCCTCACTGTGCACTGGCCTCCTCAGTTGAAAGAAGGGGAGAAATCTAAGATCTCAGTGCTTCTCTTACTGGGTTCATGTGAAAGGAAACTGACATTAGATATCAGGGCACCTAATAAACTTGGAAGTACTATGTAATTGTCAATTAAATGATTGTTATTACAATTATTTTATTTACATGTCGATGTTGTCTTCCCATAGTTTACCCTAAGGAGAGGACATATTTTTTTTTCTTTTCGTTTTGGCCCCCATTCATAGCATACCTATTTCTGGCATTAGCAAACACAGTAAAAAATGATCATAGGAATAAACATAAAATACAGGTGAAAATTACAACATTTGACGCTAATAAACACCTCCTCCTACTACTTTGGCATTCATGACTCATTCTTCCCTGGCCCCCCTTCTTCTGGATTCTTTCTCAGGATCCTCCACAGGGTCATTTTCTCCCCTTGCTGAATAAACACTGGGTTTCTCCCAGGATTTTGTCTTCAGCCTGTTTTCCTTAACATGCCCACTAGGTTCTCTTCCAACCATTCACAAAGCTTTAATCCCCCCTCCCTCCCTATGCCGGTAACTCCCTGACAATAATGTCTATCCACAGTAATATCTATCCCCTCTGAACTCCAGACTGATATACCCAGTTGTCCCAGAGTCATCTTAAATTCAGTGTGGCCAACTCTAAAAACGCTCTGTGTTCACTCTCTTTCTCTGGCCTGCACTATCTTAGACTCTATACCGCTCTCATGTCTCAAATCCAGTCAATCCCCAAACCTCATGAATTGTATTTCCTAAATATTTTTCTTATCAGTTGCTTCTCACTATTGCTTCTCTTCTCCATCTTTAACCATCACACTCAACTCTCCTTGCATCCAGTCGTGTCCACGTTAGATTCATTCTGACTAATGCAGCCAATGATTGAGTTTGCATACAAATCAAACCATGTTAATTTGCTGCTTAATTTCAGTGACTGTCCATTATTGACAGCCTGGAGGCCAAAGAACTTAATATGACGTGCAGAATGCTCCTTGCGGTCTCCACTAATCTTCTCAAATGGACATCTTCTTACTCCCCTTAGCATGCTTTGCAGTCTATCAGTACAAACCAGATTGTAAGTTCTTATATTCACCCTCACGGTTCAGGTTCTAAGCTTTTGCTTTGGCAGGTCCCTTTTTCTCAGAATATACCTTGAACCCATTATTTACCTGGCTAACTCATACCCGTCATTTTAAAGGTACTTTTTTTTTTAAAGGTACTTTTTTTTTTAACGTTTATTTATTTTTGAGAGACAGAGAGTGAGCAAGGGAAGGGCAGAGAGAGAGGGAGACACAGAATCCGAAGCAGGCTTCAGGCTCTGAGCCGTCAGCACAGAGCCCGACACGGGGCTCGAACCCACAGACCGTGAGATCATGACCTGAGTCGAAGTCGGCTGTTCAACCAACTGAGCCACCCAGGTGCCCCCATTTTAAAGACTTTGTCTATAGAAATGTGCAACAAATCCCAAAATGCCCAATGGTGGGCATTTTTCTAGGCATCCACAGTCCCATAGGCAAACAACTAAGTTGTTTTATTAAAAATATCTGTTTTTATAATTACCACTAAACTCAAATATTTCCAAAACTGGATCATATTAGATGTTTAATTAAACTAAAAGTAAATTTAGACCAAATTGGGATTGGTCCTTCTGGTAAGTGTTTCCTCCCAGCATTATTATATATTACTAATATAAGGAACAGGAATGATTGCATGGCATCAAAATTATATCATAGGTTTCCTTTTTTTATGTTTATTCCTTTTTGAGAGAGAGACAGAGTGTGACCAGGGAAGGAGTAAAGACAGAGAGAGAGAGGGAGAGAGGGAGACACAGAATCCAAAGCAGGCTCCAGGCTCTGAGCCATCAGCACAGAGCCCAATGCGGGGCTTGAACTCGCAGACTGTGAGATCATGACCTGAGCCAAAGTTGGACGCCCAACCGACTGAGCCACCCAGGCGCCCCTAAAGGTCTCCTTTTTAATGCTGTGGACTACTGCAAAGGACAGGTGGGTAAAAGAAGTAATAATTATTAAAATGCAAGGCAAGAAGAAGCCTCGATAAAGACATCTTTTTATAAAGAAAAATCTAAACGATAATTTTACCCCTGAAGTGTCAGTTCCATCAACAATGCTTCAATTATGGACAATTTTTAAAGGACATATTTTCCATATCAGATTAATGGCAGGGATTTTTTTTTTTCTAAACCATGGTTCCTTGCACCTTCTAAGGAAAGAGATTCTATAAAATGGTATCCAACTGAAGGTACATTTGGAGAAAGCAATTTAACAGCACAAGACAGGGTCATTCCTTTCTTATCTTCTCTTCTGAACCTGACACAGAGTATTTTAAAATTAAACAGAAGAATATGCTCCTTCCCAGGGATTTATGCAACCATCTGGCACGATACTCAGACGGCCACTGCTGACAATTACTTAAGGAATCAAGCACACAACTTTATTCACAGAAACCAGGCATGAAGACAAATTTTTTTAAACTCCTGCTTTTAAAAGCAGACTCTACTCTTCTGGTAGCTACCGATGGGCTTTTCTATCACCTTCCCGCACTGGGTAAGTATTTACCTGCTCTGGTGTAGACAGTAGATACTAGAGGCTGAGATTGGACAGACCTGTGTCCCAGTCCTGACTCTGTTTCTTTCTATTGCTACCTCTACAATCTTCAAAAGTTACTTAACCCTTGCAAGGCTTTTCTCTCATCTACACAAAGGAATAACAATACAAGCCAGACATCTTCCCGATGGCTTGGTGTATATTATCTCATGTAACCCTCCCAATGATCCTAAGAAATAGATACTCTTTATTTCCAGTTTACAGCTGAGGATACGGAGGGGTCTCAGTGGCAGATTTGAGTGGTATGTTTCTAGAGTTCTGGGATGTAGTTCTATCTTATCCTGTTTTTCTATACTCATTTCACAATATTCATATAAAAATCAACTATTTTAACAAGACTAAAATGTTCATAATGGATAGATACTCAACAAATGATTCCTTCTAACTCTTTTAGAGATTCTTCTCTATCTTGTATGTCAGCACTCCCCCCACCCCTCAAACTAGGCATGGCTTTAAACCATAGGAGCTAAACACAATCAAATGACTAAAGATGACTGACAAAGACTTGTGAAGAACCCAGAAGCCACAGAGGCAAGTTGGGCTTTTATGAAGTCCTTAAGTCTAATCTCTACTAACTTGGTTCTGTTTTATTTCTTTGGCATTTGTGAAGAGGCTCTAACCTAGAGGGAGAACCGGGGAAGTCTCCACCAGGGCAGGATATTTAATATGAGACATGAAGTATGAGAATGAGATAGCCATGTGCGACAGAAGAACAGTCTGAGAACAGAGTGCAACAGAGAGAACAGCTTTTATAGTTGTTTGCTCCATTTCTGGCTTCCTGACTCATTGATAAACTTCAGGATGGTACACACCATGTCTATTTTACCCCCTGACAAAGCCCTTAGCAATCAATAGGGTGCCTGGCACAGTCATTATTTAAGAAATAATCAATCAATATGGGTACCTGGTGGCTCGGTCAGTTAAGCGTCTGACTCTTGATTTTGGCTCCGGTCATGATCTCATGGTTCATGAGATCAAGCCCTGCATCAGGCTCTGCACTGACAGCATGGAGCCTACTTGGGTTTGTCTCTCTCCCTCTCTCTCTGCCTCCCCCCACTCACTTGTGCAGGCACTCTTACCCTCTCTCTCAAAACTAAATAAACATTTTAAAAAATAATGAATGGATCAATGAATGAATGAATGGATGCATGGATACAATGTGTGAGAGCCTGGGGGCAAGTTGAAGAAACAGAGATGGCTTAAGAACGGAAAGAACTTGTAGGCTGAAGATTTTGCAGGAACAGATGATGCAGGCCCTCTTAAGTGATAATATAAATTTTGAACTTTGTCATGAACACAATGGGAAACCATTGAAGTGTTTTTGATATCGGAGAGACATAATCAGATTTTTCTTTTTTTTAAATACCACTTGTGAAATTGGTGATGTGCCTTAACCTCCAAACAGAGCAAAGTCAATGTGTCCCGTTAGGAAGGACCCGGGTCCCTCAGAGTCTGTTCTATGATGTTTCAGAGTGTTCTACAGGCATAATTTGGAAGCCTGAGGCTTAGGTGGGTAAAACAGTGAATGGCTACCAAAGAAATAGAAGATTCTGGCCATTTGGTCACTGTAATCAATGGGTGTTCGCCAGCGAAGACGTTGTTCACTAAGCACCTGTAACTTTAAAGCAATAGCGCCCACATGCTAGATTCTCCCATGTCTGATACTTCAAAATGAACTTTTAAAACATATTCAGGGACGCCTGAGTGGCTCAGTCAATTAAGCGTCTGACTTTGGCTCAGGTCATGATCTCACGGTTTGGTGGGTTCGAGTCCCATGTCAGGCTCTGTGCTGACTGCTCAGAATCTGGAACTTGCTTCAGATTCTGTGTCTTTGCTCTCTCTGCCCCTCCCCGACTCACACTCTGCCTCTCTCTCTCTCTCTCTCTATCTCTCAAAAATAAATAAACATTAAACAAAATTAAGAAATCAAATCAAATCAAGGAAAATAAAGAAAAATATGAAAACATATTCAGTTCTTTCCATCTGTATTCCTTAATTTCTAGGTAGTGATAAATCCTAGGACATGTTATACTAGATACCCAATGCCAAAACTTTATTGTTTTTCTCTTTGGCATTGGGTATCTCGTAAGACTTTAAATCTCCTTGGAAACAATCACTGAACTGTCCCTTTTGTGCGGTTGCTAACTTTTAGTCAACACTAACACCTCTCGCTGCACAAAGTTTCAGGGGACACTCAGATTAGGCACTATTAATCATGAAATTACAGTTTGTTAAACATCATGAAAAGTTTAGTTTGGGATACATTATACTCATACTATTTATTTAGCAGAGTAATAAAACATAAAAATTAACAAAAACAAAAGGGTGATTAAAATCTCTTTGACATGCTCTCAAAAGGAAAAAAAAGAGTTTTTTATAAGTGAAATGCACTTAAAAAATACCTAAACCTATTCAGAGGCTTTCTTTTCCCTATATACAGGTCTATTTTGTCACCATGTGGTTTTTTTTTGCAATTTATGTTTAAACACATTTTAGACACCACAAGCAGGCCTCTACTCCATGAAATAAACTGTGAGATATTAATGCAAAAGCTATTGTGCTGAGAGCTTGGAAACCCTACACTTCCACTCTCAATGTCAGCGTGTTAAAAGAGATTTTAGTAATGGCAGAGCTAGTCAACAGGGAATAATTAAACTCAACTTGTCTGAGATTTGCTGTGATGTGTGGAATGATAGTTTCCAAACCAGCTGCTACAGAAAGTTTGCCTAAGAAGAAAGTGCATTTTGACCAGGGGCTACAGTTGGGACGAAATACAACGAAAAAGCTCCTTGACCTCTGAAACAGTGGGTGGGACTTACTTGAATAATAAAAATCAACACAAAGTCAACAATTAAACAAAGCCTAACGATACGGCCATCTTGGTAGCATGTCGCCGAAAGTTTTTAAAAGGAGGGAATTACTTGAGAGCAAACTGCCAAATATCTCTGCTTGGCACCTTTTAACAGCTAACGAAGGTGTAGACTGTGACCAACAAATCCCTTCAGTAGGACTTCGGTTCCTTTGCCTCAAAAACTTCTCCACATTCAACTCATTAAAAGTTCATATTATATTTCCTTTAGTGGAGCAGTTGGTCTCTCTTTTTTTAAGCTGTCAGCCGAGCAGCCACAAGCCCTCACTGATAGCATGGTGCCTCGTGAGTACCACCTCCCACCCCATCACTGTCCTAGCCCTGCAGGCCAGCCCAAACTAAGCAGCGTGAGTCCTTCCCTGGGCCACTAAGTCCTTGGTAACATAGTCGCTATAAATCCACAACACAGATGATGAAGAAAGACAATCTGTGAGCCAGTATGTTGTTTTACTTTAGGAATACCTTTTTAATTTTACTAGCTTTTCCATTGTCTGGCATTTATAATACAGTCACGAAGTAAAAAAAAGGCAATTATTTACCTCTCTTTCCTATCTATGGTGCTTTAAACCTCAGGTCGAATATGATTTCCATTTAGAAAAATATTTGTATAGCCATTCACAGGGCTTTCTAAAGCTAAGGCATGCCAAAGTAGTTCACATTTTCAATGTATTGTGGCTAGACTTTGTTGGCACTAAATGAAAAGGTTTTACTATCTAATTTTAATGTCAGTTTTAATATATGTACACACACACACAAAGGGACATGCACGTCACACCAAATGTGTGTGCAAGTGTCTCTAGGTGCATCTGCTTATTTCGATACAAACTGGCTAAAAAACTCACCACGATCGATTTATAATATGCCTGATGAGAAAATCATGTCCTACTACTTCCATGTGTCCTACTCAGATGCCCCTCCTTTCTTTGATCACCTCCTCACACATTTCAAACTTGAAATGGACTTTTGAAAATCATAGGTATTTGAGTCATGTGGGAACAAAAGATGAGGGAATTTTATTTTTTTTCTAAGTATTAGAGCCTCTTCACTTCCTTTCTTTCTCGTTTGTCTTGACAAACAGACTTTTACTTTTCTACTGTATTTCTGAAGAAATGAAAGCATTTTTGGAGACCCTCCAGCTTTCTCTCTACATACGCACGTCAGTCTATGTGTCAAAAGTCCGAAATCGGAGATTTCAAAAACTTAATTCAATATATATTTATTAAGCAGCTAGGATGTTATCAGCACTTTTAAGTAGATTTCAAGTCACAAAAGAAGCAAACAACTTGAAATTATTTGGGAAGTTGAACTGAAAATAATAATAGTCGGGGCGCCTGGGTGGCTCAGTCGGTTAAGCGTCTGACTTCGGCTCAGGTCATGATCTCACGGTTGGTGGGCTCGAGCCTCGGGTCAGGATCTGTGCTGACAACTCAGAGCCTGAGTCTGCTTCAGATTCTGTGTCTCCTCTCTCTGTTCCTCCCCTGCTCATGCGCTCTCTCTCAAAAATAAATAAACATTAAAAATAGTAATAGTCAAAATAATAGCTACTAACATTGATGAGCCCTTACTATGTGCTAAGTTCGTGCTGAGAATGTTTACATAAAACTGCTCCGGGAATCCTCACAAGTAAGCTGCAAGGCGTGTACTATTACTACTGCCATTTTATATTTAAAGTAATGAAAAAAAAAAAAAAGATGTGTCAGGTAACTTGCACAAATCACAGGGGCTTCAGATTTGAAGCCTCACCACTCAACTTTGCTGGCTTCCTGTAGACCCAGCTGGGCCTGTGCTGTCCAACATGGTGGCCACTAGCCAGATGTGGCTATGTACACTTAAACATAAATTAATTAAAATGAAAAATTCAGTTCCTCAGTCATGCTGGCTGTATAGCTGAATAGCCACACATGGTTAGTGCCAACTGATTTGAACAAAGCAGATTTAGAACATTTCTATCTTTGCAGAGAGTCTTCTTGGTCAACTGGTGACTAAAAAAGCCAGCAGTGGTGCCTGGGAAAAAGAGAGCCCACACACTCTGACTCTACACACCAATTCTGTAATTAGGTTAGTGAAATGGGTGAAAAGAAGCATGCAAAAACTTCTCCTAAAAGTTCCAGACTTTAATTATGCCTCGAAGTTTAAGTGATGCAATTTACTTGTTCTTCCCTAGGATCCAGACTAAGATGAGGATTCGAGATGTACCATCAGCATCTGTGGCACAGAAAGAGTTCTAGTGACAGGGTTACCCACAGGGCCTGGATAGGATGCTTAAACTGCACCTTTTAAGAATGAAGCCAGGGGCACCTGGGTGGCTCAGTCCGTTAAACGTCCGACTTTGGCTCAGGTCACGATCTCATGGTCCATGAGTTCGAGCCCCACGTCCAGCTCTGTGCTGACAGAGTCTGCTTCGGATTCTGTGTCTCCCTCTCTCTCTGCTCCTCCCCCGCTCATGTTCTGTCTCAGTCTCTCAAAATAAATAAATGTTAAAAAAAAAAAAAAAAAAGAATGAAGCCAAATAGTATGAAGCAACCTGGTGTATGGAAGAAAGGCCCAATTATGGAGTCGGGTGGCCTGGGTTCAGACCTCAGTTCTAACTCCCTGCCTCCACGACCTTGAGCACATTAATTAAGCTACTGAAGCCTTGGCTTTCTCACTGGCAATGAGACTAATAATGTGTCCTTTGCAGGGTCTTAAGAGAATTAAATGAGACACAGATAGAGCTCCTGCTCAGAGGAGGCCCTTAGAAACCTACTTCTATATATTTGGAGATAAGAAACGCAACTCAGAGCTAAACAACAAAATGAAGAATGGTAGGAAGAGGGATCGCTTGGGCAGGTGCTAGAGCTGTTTGCACGGAGTCAAAACATTTACAGAGCCGATATGCTTGCGATTAATTACTGCAGAAGGTCCCTAGCTGAAAGGCATTTGGCAGGGCGCAATATAAAGCAGAGCTGCCAAGGCTAACAGCTATTATTAAATGTCTGCATGCTTTAACAGCCGCGCTCAGCACTTTCGGTTCCCCTTTATTCCAAGGACCATCACCGCACGCCTCTTCACTGCGCTTCACTTCAGAGAAATAAGCAGGTTCTCAGCCTACGCCCCAAAGCGTCTAAACCAGGGAACCTGAGGCTACGGACGGAAATCTGGATTTTAAAACAGTACCGTAATTTTTGATACATGTGGCCCACCGCGCTTTGAAAAATACTTGCGATCCCACTTGTTCAGCACCGAGAAGCGGGCTGCGAGTGAACACCTGCTGGAAGCTATCGGACGACTTCAGTTAACGCGAGACCCGAGCAAGCACTCACGAGTGTAGGAAAATTGCCTTTAATGTGGATGGCGCAGAGGTTAAGCCCATGTACCCGAGTTTATACACTTTTCTTAAGAGAGAGTCATTCAGGGCCAATTTACTTTGATTTAGGACAAGAAGCTAATAAGAATGGCTTGCTGGTTTCCTGGAATAATGATTTTAGAAAAGTTTTCCATTCTGTATGGTAACATTGTAGAAGCCACCAGGCTCAAAGAGGTAATCTGCAGACATCTAGGGGATTTGTTTCTCTGGAATTCTGACCTCCCTGGTTTGCATTAATGAAGGAGATGTTCACTTGAATATCTGTGAGTATTCAGATACTAGATCCAAAAGGTACTTGGCTAAACAGAGCTTGTTGAGATTGAGCAGTGAGTGGAATAGAGGACAGGCTTTGGATTCAGACAGACTCGAGTTCCTACCCCGTGTCCACAACTTCCCAGCTACAAGACTTTGTGCAAGTTAGGTCACCTCTCTGAGCCTCGCCATACCCACTCTAAGGTGAAGGCAGTAATAGTACTTGTCTCACTACCTCTCCTGAGGTTATGCATGTAATGCGGACAGCACAGTGTTTGGCATGCGCAAGGACACGTCACTGTTGCTGCTGCCACTCCAGCTATGTGATGGAGATGGAGAGGACCGGAAGAACCAAGCAGCTTATCTGCCCTCCATAAGATAAATACATAAGGCAGAGGAATGGACGAAAATTCTCATTGCCACAGTTAGGATTTCTAAAGAAAATGAACATGCCTTTTAGTCTTCGATCATCCTCCTCTGAGATATATTCTCTCGTCCCATCAATTCAGCAATGCATTGTGGTAGAGGCAGATTTTACTCTAATTCATACCATGTGATTCTCAACATCTGTAAGACCCCTCTCTCCCTGACTCTAGGCTTTCTTCTTTTCTCTCTATTCTGCACTTGACTTTGGGATCAGTGCCCTTAAACACCTAAATCCCATTCTTGATATTTCCCACTTTTGCTCAAAAGTGTCCTTTGGCTTTGCCATTGTAACAACAGCAGCAGGAGGAGGAGCAAGAAGCCAGAGCTCACATTAACTGAGCAGCACTTTTTGCGTCACAGATGCTGGGCTACCAATATATAAGTAAGACTCATTCTTTGCCATCTGGGAGGACACAGGGGAAGCGATCTGGAAGAGGAGGCAACTGATGTGTTAAGGACTGTAGAAGACATTATGATTACACAGACTACTCTCTCAGGGACAGCGTTGAGAGCAAGATTTGAGTTGAATCATCAGAAATTTACCAGATAGAGAAGGCAAAGAAAATGGAGAGCAAACATGGGGGACTTCCAGGTGGGAAAATCAGCATAAATAAAGACACAGAGTGGTGCCCAAGCACAGTCTTTCAGGAGAACTTTGGGTGAATGACAACTAGAGTGAGGGATAAAGAGACAGAAGAGATGCAGCTAAAGAGAAGGTTTGGAACCAAATAATCAAGAATCATGTTTATCAGGCTACAGAGTTCGATTTTCCAATTTTCGAAAGTTTTTAGTAGCAGAACACGTTTTAGTTTCCCCAAGCAAAATCTTACACAAAACCACAAATATCAAACAAGTAAAAAGTGGTGTTGCTTTGCTGAGGAAGAGGTGGAGAGATAGGAAACACGACTTGCTCAGCTTCCCCCCCCCAGTGCTACTCTATAAGGGATCTTTAAGGGCATCCAGCGACTCAGCAGAACATAGTCAAAAACTACTGCTGTGGACAATAGGGAGACAAAGTAGTGCCTTCAGCAAAGATAAAAACTTAGAGGTTTGATGTTTCGAAAAAAAGGTCCTGAATGGAAGGGAGAGCACTCTTACACGCAGTCTTGGCAATAGATGGTGAAGCTCTGAATCAAGGGAAAAGCCGAATCAGGCAGAATCAAGGAATGTCTCTCAGGTGGGATGTTAAATTTGGCAAATCACTAGACATGAGTGATGAGAAAAGGAATGCAAGCAGTCAAGGTAAGCTTTCAAGTTCCCACTTGAGGAGCAAGGTAAAAGACGAAATCATCAACTACAAATGGGAAATAAGGGAAGAGGAAGGATGGATTTCACTTCATGTGAAGTGGAGGAGGATACTCAGAACAGAGGCTCAGCGAGAGGGTGGAATCGTAGATTTAGAGCCTAAGGTCACTATTTGGGAGTCCTTGATGGATAAATAGATGATATCTTCAGGTGGATATCACCTGAGGCGACCGAAGACCACAGGAAGAAAGAAGGCTGAGTTTGGACCCTGGGAAACCCCAACCCTTGAGGTCTTTGAAGAGGGATAAAAGGAGACAGAGGGGGACCAGAAGTGAGTGGTGGTCCTGAAGTCAGAGGAGGAGTGGGAGGAGAAAATTGTCCTGAGGACATTAGCGTGGACCAAAGACTAAAACACACACAAGATATGGCAGTTAGGAATCACTACTACCTCTTCAAGTGGTGTGGGCAAACTAAAGGTTGTAGTTAAGAAGAAGGCTGAATGGAAATTGAGAAGACAGAGACAGATGGTGAAGACTATTTGCTCATGAGGAAAAGGAACACAGAAAAGTAGGATCTACAGATATGCTCCTCACCTTTCAAAACCTTCCTGGCCACCTTCTTTGCCTACCATGGCTCACAATGACCTCTCTCCACTCTGAACCCCAAGAGAAGTTCATAATCTGTATCCTTTTAGGGAAGATTTATCGTTTTTATCATTCACTACCCTAGATTATTCTATTTTCATTAAAGGTATTATCTTGTATTCTTCATAGCTCCTAATAGTGTCTTACAAGCATCTAATGCCTGCTGAATTCAATTTATCTTTAAAGGGAATTCATCTCAGTATTTTTCTCAGTATGCTCCCTGCCCTCCCACACTCATACTGAACTTCTGTCCCATCACGGACTGCACCATGCTTTCTCTCACCTCTGGGCTGATAGCTGGACATTCTTTTCTGCTACCATATAACTCCCTTGCATTGGAATAAAGTTAATCATCCTCAGGTGTTGGGTTAGAGACATTCCCTAAAGGAAACCTTCTCTGGCTCCCTCTAGACTTGGTTGTATATCCCTCCCAACCATCACCTCTACCTCCAACATGACAGTCAGAACTGCACCAGTTCAGTTAACTGTATCCTTGGTTAAACCTCTTGAAGGCAGGAAAGGAGTCTCACTTAGTAAATGGTTTATTTCCAATACCTAGCTTAGGTGACTAGAAACTGGCTGAGAATACAGGTTCAAGTATTTGAGGAAGAAGAGAGGAAAGGGGAGAGAAATTAATAAAGGAATGAGAAATGAAAGGAAAGAAAGAGAAAATGAAAGGGAAGGGAAGGGAAGGTTGGAAAAGGAGAGGAGAAGGAGCAGGGGAGGGAAGGGAAGGAGGGGGCATGGGGAAGGAAAGGAGAGGGGAGGGAGGGGAAGGAGGGAAGAGGGAGGAAATTATTTTGGGTCTAGTCTCAGCACTTCCAGTAACTAGTGTGTGACCGTGGTCACATATTTTGGTTTGTTAATCTATAAAGCCATGATATTCTTCTAAATTTCTTCTGGAATACTTTCCATCTCACAATCGGATTAAAAAAGAAATCTAACATTCAGTTACATGGTTCAGATTCCTGGATAGTCTTTACATGGTCTAGATTCCTAGAGAGAATAACTGCATGTCTATATATGGTGGCTCTCAGTAACTTTTAGGCCTATATAAAATAATATTAACCGCTAAACTCTTCTCCTTAAAAAGTGACTATGTTAGAAGTCTGGATGAATTTGCTCTTACTAGCTAAGTGACCTTGAGCAAGTCACATAGCCTTCCTCTGATTCAGTTCCTCTACCTGTGGCGGGGGGCGTGGGGTGGTGGTCGGAATGGCAAGTGAGGATTAAATGAGAGAGGTAAGAAGAATGACTTCCGAGCTGCAGTTTGCTTACATAAGTTAATCATCAGATATTATTTGTCGATGGCCGGCTTTTAGGTCGGAGTTTCATTTATGGAATAGCTACCTTGATTTAAGGAAAGTCACTACTTGACACATTAGTCACTGCTAGTGCAGTTTCGATCAATATTCGGTGTGTAGTTATGTGAACAATTTAATAAAAACTTAGAGGTTTAAACTTATTCCCAAGCAGTAGGAAGGTAATTTATTTACTGTTAGGTATTGAAAGTCTGACTGCACCATGCCTTTCAGCAAACACCGTGACGCTTGTCATAGTCTTCGGTAGGGACTGGTACTTGGAAAATCAGAGTAGAAGTTTCCAATTCAAGAGGGTGCCTTCTCACCCTTCAAAGAAGTAACGAATTTTAAGAGTCTCTTCCTGGCTACGATCAACCTCTCGCCTTACTGACAGAGTTTCAATTTAACCAAACCTTACTCTAACAAATGACCACTGCACCATACTGTTTCTCATTCTTTACCAAGGAGTTAAGTTTCACTTAGCAGAACATTCATCAATGAGTAAGAAAATGTACACAAATACAAATAAAAATGGAAAAGCCGACACCTTACAGTTTTTTGCCTTATGTAAGCTAAATTTTTTTCCATTGGAAACAGAACTACTTGTGCAGGTGGTTGCTAAATGCTACCAGCTGCTCTGTGGCAATATAGGTTTTGAAACAGAACCCTGGAAAGAAGAATGGGGAGGGGAAAAATAAAGAAATGGGTGCGGAATAAGGCTCTATATTGAACTAATTCCCTGGGTAATACAGGAGAGAGGAGAGCAACTTCAGTCGTAAACAGTAAGCAGAATTTCCATTCGGCCAGCCTGCAATAAATTTATTTTTCCAAGAAAATGAAATGGAACAAGAGAACAGACATACCTGCTTTATGTTAAAGAAAACCATGTATGAACCTAATACAGGAAGAAGTTGTTTAAGACTGTACATCCTTGAGAAAATATTACCTCCATAATAGTGCCAGGGTCTCTGTTAACTCGGGTTATCAGCTACATAAATTAGACGCACACTGGGGCAGTCCCACTTGTATAGCAGTCTGCAGTGCTCACATAACGTGTACTTTGCTCCATCATTTGCTTCCTTTGTCCTCCTCTCTACTTGCTAGGTTATTTTTTTAAAGCCTTGCACAAATACTTTGTTAACTATCGTATTATTCGCATTGTACCAATAGAAGAAATTACTGAGAAAACACTGGATCCACTTAGATTCCAGGAATAAAATTAGCAATGCCAGTGCAAGAATTAGAAGAGAATTTCACATGCACTGTTATAAGGAGCTCAGTTCTGTCCTGACACCAGAAAAACCTCTTTCCTTTAAGCACGTTCTTGACAGTACCAAGAATATTACTCCAGCAATACTTAATGTCAACGCATCTGCTACCATGATGCAGAGAGCAAGAAACACGATGAAGTGAGAAAAGAAGGGGGGAAGACATATGAAAGAAAGAAAAGGAAGGGGAGTGGAGACGATAAAAAGAAGAAAGAATGAAGGAAAGGAGAGTTGGAGATGGTAAAGAAGAGAGCAAGGTCAACTTGACGTAGTCACGCTCAGCTTTTGTGCAGCTTTTTAGCTCGCAGAGTAATTTCAGGTAACTCGAGAACTTTACCCGGATACAGAAAAATATGATGCCCTTAGCATCAGCACTCCCAGGAGCGTTTCTGAAGAGCCCCTGGAGGAGCGAAGGGTGCCTGCCTTTATAAACAGAGGGCTGCGGTACCATTCTTGCTGGGTCCACCACTGCCATGGCTGTCTTTGTGCTCATTGTGAACTCAGCATCTCACCAGAAGGAACCCCCCCTCCACTTCCGATCTCATTTTACCAGCTTCGCATACTAATCCACAATGGCGTATAATATCCCCACATGTGGGTTTTTAGGTCATCAATGAGGCTGAATGAAACCATTCTCTTGCTAAGTATGGAATTTAAGAACCAAACTGCTGCAAGCTGAGACATCAGTCACAGGCTCTCAAAACATTATGTTACAAAGGCTGTGATGAAGTTGAAGCACTGCCCATATTTCCCAAAGTAATGACACTTCATCTTAAAGGCCCACTCAGTTATGTCACATTTGTATTTGCATCCTATAATGTGAATGTATTAGCTCCAAATTGTTTGGCCATAAATCATCATCAAAGAAATATGTTTATTTTTATTTTTAGTATTCATGACTTGCATGATCCTAGAACAACATATATTTAGTACCTCAGAGCAATGAATCCATAACTTCGAGAGAAATGGCTTTATAGATCATTAAGGCCTATGTTGCTTTAACAGTTAATCACATTTTCACTAATAATATGACATAAGTCCTTTACCTAAAGAGTGAAAAATGAATGACTCTTTCGCTTGCACTCAAAAGTCCTCTACTTGACCTTTACAAGGGGCAGAGGGAAATCCAGTATAATCACCGAAAGCTTTCGCTACAGCAGTATCAATACTTTCATTTAGCCAACAGATTTAGCCTTCAGTTAAGGCTCCTTGGGTCCCCCAACTACAGAGGGGGAAAATCCTTCAGGACTCTGCTCTAGCTTTGAACCTGGGGTCATGCGGTGATGTCCCAATGAGCCCTGCATCTTCTGGAGAATACCTCAGATAGCCGGCCAACGAAGACAAATATTATGGCAACGAGAAATAAATCTGCCATTTTTAACCTTTTCAGGGAAAGTAATTCACTTATTGGCTTTAGTTAAAACGTCTTACCTTTCTTCCCCTTTTTGTTGTATCTGTGAGTAATTTCTTCAGTCACATTGTTTATAGGAAGTGAAGTTATTCGTAATCATGCCTTAAGAGTATGTACACAAACTGGACATCCTAAAAGACCACTATGTATTAAATTCCTGATTGTTTGACATAAATTCTCTCTCTCTCTTTCACTCCGACAGGAATCTTCTCATTTATTTACGAATAGGTTAAGACCTTCGCCTTGTTTCTAACTGTGTTCCTAAGTGCTAACATATATTAAGTAAATTTAGAGCCTCTTCTGCATAGGAAACAAATTAAATTGGTTAAACATGGAGAAAGACTGAATGTAACCCATCTCCTGTCATGTTTATGATATCTGAACTCATCTTATATGAATGTTCCAGTCTGGCTGTTGTAGCAGATGGGCTGCTTATGATAAACCATAACTACAGACACAGAATGTGATAATATAAATCATAAAGAAGATAAATAATGAAATTCTTTTAAAATAACTCTAGTTAAATATTTAGACAGTCAATTTTTAAGCTTACTCGCACACAAAAATAGTATTCACATATCTAGGCAAGGAAAGAATGGTACTCAACTGTAATATAAATATAATTTAAATCTAAACATTCAGGACTCAAGGTATTTGAGAAATCTGGATAAATTTTTAGGGTAGTGAACAATAAAGTAAGAGGCCTCTCCCAGAGGTACTCGAAACAAGAAAGGGCACTTACAAATATCTCTTTATACAGACACCCCCCATTCCAAACCCCATTTCATAATTCCAGAATTAAGTAAAGATGTACTTCTCAGGCTAGAGAAAACTCAACATGACTCTGGATGGACAACTCCTCGCCCATGACTCTTTTGCCAATCCCTATCAATCCGTGGCCTCGTGGTGCTTAAATTTACAACGGTTTTCACATGAGTCTGATCATCTCAAGAACCTACGCACGGGTCAGCCAGTTTTCCTGAATGCACAGATGAAGAAAGTTTAGTTCGAAAAATCCATCTTGTTCAAGGTCACACCACAACCTTGTTCAAGATTAATATGCGATGAACTCAAGATTTAAACAGACTGTTTTAGCTCCTAGAAAGGTGTCAATTCTCTTAACCATGGTTCCTCAGCCAGTTTATAAAGAAGATAAGGATGTTATCTCAGGAAAATTTGGAGTAGATTTTATGGTGCATATAAGCAGCATAAGCCCTCAGCCCACAGATTCAAGATGGCTAGTAATAAAGAAGCAAGAAAGCAGAGCCAGTACAAATGACCAGTTCGGTGGTTGGGAGGTGGGCCCTGGGGCCCATCATGCTGTTTATCAATACAAACCCACCTTTCTGGGGGCTCTATCTACCCTCAAGCTTTCAGCATGTATGGAACTGGCTGATTTTATAAATACAAAGTCTATGATTTGATGTACTATTTCAGCCACTAATAATAGTAGGGCCTGTGTCTCTCTGGAGGGCTGACTCCTTACCCATCTCTACTATAGATTCCTGCTAGGTGACTGTGTCCATCTGAAGATGCACTTAAGAGAGTTTTAAAAATTATTTTCCATACAACGGCATTGTCGTGGTACCTGGGTAGCTCAGTCGGTTGTGCGCCCAACTTCAGCTCAGGTCATGATCTCATGGTTTGTGAGTTTGAGACCCGCATCGGGCTCGCTGCTGTCAGCCTGTCAGCGCAGAGCCCACTTCAGATCGTCTGTCCACCTCTCTATCTGTCCTTCCCCTGCTTGTGCTTTCTCTCTCAAAAGTAAATAAACATTATAAAAATTCAAAAAAAAAAAAAACAAAACACAGCATTCTCCCTCTATCCCCTTTTTTCTTGTTTCCTTCCATTCCTTTTTTTTTCTTAAGCTCCTACTATATGTATGCTGGAAGACCATAAACAAGGCAGCCACAGGCCTAGATTTCATGGACCTTCCAACTGTGGGTAGACACAGACATGTGAGCAAGTGCAGTCAGGTCTGTGGGATCACATAAGAAGAGCACCTGCCAGGGATGGGGCAAGAAGGCAAAGGGCCTTGAGCACATATTTAAGACTCCCTGGGTGAAGGCAGGTCTAAGCTGAAACCCAAAGAGAAGTAGGAGAGTCCCTAAAATGGAGAAGAGCGGTGTCCAGTGTTAAGGGCTGGAGGTGAGATGGAGAATAACATATTGGGGTGGTTTCATTTGTTTGGGTTTGGTTTGGATGTGGTGAGGAGGAGGTAAGGAGATAGTGAGAGGGAAAGGAGAAAGACGGAGAGGAGAGAGAAAAATATCCTTGTCCCGGAGTGAGCAAAGAAGAGACATAAGTAAAAGCATCAAAATCCGATTTGGTGAGATTTTGCACACTGCAAACACATTGGATTGCTCAATAAAACCAGGGGAAAATGCACATGTGTCAGGATTAAAGACTAGGGGGGATAAAATAAGTCTATAACTGCCATTTCAATGGCATCCACTAGTTTTCATCTCTGTGATTCTGTCTGGTCTTTGAATAAAAAGTTTTACAAACTGGACTCTTCAGGAACCTAAAAATAAACAACTCTGGGCATATATTTTGAGATCCTAGCCAAAGCTTTATTGTAGGCCTGAAATGAAATCTCAGTTTTTTCACTGAGAACCCAAGCTCTGGTGTTTGTTCGTTTATATGTTTCTGGTTGAAGATTTTTTTTCTAGAATATTGAATTGAATAACAAAGCCCAGACCTTTAGTCATAACCTTATAAAATATGTTTAGTTAGTCAAGACAGTAAGACATGTCTATGTATAGATATAAAATATATTCATATATAATTTATACATATGCATAATAATTCTCTCAGATTTTCTTCCCATATTTGAAAATCTCAAATAAATTTTCACCAAGTTTTTAAAATCTATACTCCCATGCCTTCCATATGATGAAAATCATGACCAACATGCTGTGTTCCAATATCCTCTAATTAGTGTTACAAAAGAATGTGTACACGAATAGGCAAAAATATATGCACGGACATTCCTTTTCATTTTTAAATTGCCAACTGCCAAACCATATCTTGCCATCATTGCTTTGGAGCATGTAGGATTAATCAAGAGAGTTTAGTTAAATTAGTCCAGCTCACCAAAATTAATGATGTCCGATGAATGACCAAATTGCCTGCTCCATTTGGCAGTGCTCTGATACTTTGAGATAGTGTGAGCGTTAATTTTGCAATTACTGTGCAATTTACCAAACCCGCCTAAAAATCCACCTTGAATAACTTACCTACACTGTTATGCAACTTTGAAATATGACGTCATGTGTTCATCCAAGATATAAAGGTAATATTCTGTTGATTCATTTTATTGATTGGAGTCTGTTGGATATTTGAGCTCAAGGACATGCAAGAGGGATAATTGATGGCTCAACAGCATTAATTGCCCTATTCCATTCAGATATTTTTTTATCAGTGATTTGGAATATGGGTCGAGGAGATGATAATAAAGTGACATAGGCCTCAGGGCAGTTGTAGGTCTGAAGTTAAAGTAGAAAGATCAGGAAACAAGAGAACCTAGATATGAGATTATCTTACTAGGTCAGAGCTATATGTCTAAATTTTTTTTTAATTTTATAGACACGAATATCCTGCACTTATGTCTCAGAAATTAACTGCCTAAATACTGAATGGAGAAAAATATGACTCAATAACAGCTCACATGACATAGGCATAGGGATTTTAGTTGACTGCAATTTCTAAAGCTCAGGCTGTGATATGATCACCCATAAAACTGCTACAATCCAAGAGTATTTTTAGACATATCATGAGTGTAACAAGGGAAAAACCAGGTTTCGTTTTGTTTGTTTGTCTGTTTGTTCTGCGTCTCTTGGACAACCTCTGGCATTAACAACAATTCTCAAATGGGCAAAGTGAATAAATCAAGGACTGAGGAGTTCAGTTCTTTGTGTCTCTGCCTTTGGATCATCCCTTTCTGCTCTTTGGATTTTTTTCTCTAACTTAAAATAAATAAGTATTGTATCCTAAGACATTTTATGGAATAAAGTATTATCCATCTAAAAATATTTACAGACACAAAAGAGGCCTTCAGTTATTATAGGAACATGTGAAAAAGGAAAACAAATGAATGTAAGACCCTTCAATATTTTCACAGAAAAACATCTGAAGAGAGAAATATTAAATAATAAATTATTTAATGTACTTTCCAAGGATAGCAGGGTAGAATTTTGAATTTTTGGACTGTTAATCACCCATTTCAAAAAGATTTTGGAAATCCAAACCCATTGTTACAGTTTAGTCACCAAAAGCTAAATTGCATTTGTGTTGATGTACAAATAAAGAGAAACTGGTATCAGTTGAAATTGATCTAAACCATTGGCAAGCCTTTGAATAAATCGTTTTCCATTTTTTAATCTGACTTTGCACCCTGAAAACACATAATAAAGGACACAAAACTTTTTCCTAAAAATACGAATACTCTACTGACAAATGATTGTCACACTTTTATGTAGAACTGATTGTGTATTTTATTGTATTGTTACTCATACATACTTCCCAAAGATAGTGAGAATGTAGATTACAAAACCAATGACAACATTACAAGATGAGTAAGCAAGATTTGGGAAAGTGAAATTTTCTGATAAATAACCAAGGAGATCTCTTCTCTGCTCTATGAAGCCAATTCTTCAATAATGCCCCTTTATGAACATCTCCATAAATAACAACAACAGCATGAATATGTGTGTATATA
The DNA here is from genome assembly GCA_030068075.1 of Paguma larvata. Classification (NCBI taxonomy): domain Eukaryota; kingdom Metazoa; phylum Chordata; class Mammalia; order Carnivora; family Viverridae; genus Paguma; species Paguma larvata. The sequence continues at coordinate 59,731,284 of CM057824.1, forward strand.
ATATTTGTTTTTCTTCTGAACCGCACATCTCAGGAATCACTGGGGCTACTCTTCTGGGAAACTCTATTTGTGCATTTCTCATGCAGACACTACGAAGAGACTGTGCCGTTGGGTGTGCTCCTGAGATCACCAAGAGTCCCCATGCCTACCTGAGACAGAAATATTCCACTCCCAGTTGCAGTCATTCCACCTCAGAATTAAATACAGCATCAGCCAATGTAATATCAGACTGAATACTCAAGTTGCATTGGCCATTAAAAACTCACTCATTACTTACATTCTGGGTGCAAGGACTGTGCCATCATTTGAGAAAGCAAATAAGCAGCTAGCCACAACCCAGAAAGAACACAGTCCACAAAAGAGGTAAAAGGGTGCAGTGGGAGTGCCCAGAATTGGACCCCCATCCCCTGTCCCATCTCAGCCACATACAGCCATATCATTCTAGCAAGTTATGAAACCTCTTTCAACCTCAATTTCCACCTGTATTTAATAGGAATCCTTCTAGCTCCCCTGTTTGCGTCAACTTTTTGTGAGCATCTAATTGGATAACGCGTGTGAAATCGCTCGCGTAAACTTTGCAACAGGAATACTCCTTTGGAGCTAATACCTGATCACACCTCTGCACTGACACTGTTCCATTGTAATTAAACAAGACTACATATGCTGAGTGAAAATGAGCCCCACCGTCTGTCCAGGTAGGTCTGGCCAGCAGCGACTTTCCTTGCAGGGCCAGTGACCACCACATGTAGAATCCAAACCTGACCATCGCAGATTGTGGAATAGAGCTAAAAGCAAAAACCTGAAGCGTAAGCTTGTGTTTGTCCTTCTTTAGTCTATTCTTAGAATTAATTGCCTTTACAGGAGCTTAAGAAATAGCCTACGATTTTATAAGAAAAAAAGGTATAAACACAAAGAGAATACCGCTATGTGACAGAGAGTTTTTGATGAAGCCCGCAATCATTTCTCATCAGGCTGTAAAATAACTTTGGTTAATGCCAATTAATTCCTTGCACAGGCCTGTGTCACTTCCTAACGCTCTGCTTAAAAGAAATCAATTGTCTGAGTTCAGCTGAGAAATAACCATCATAATAGATGTTTTTGCTCTTGCCTTTACTTTTCTCTGATAGCCCTTAAGGTGGTCAGAGGTAAAAGCTAAAGATGCATTGTAGCCTGAGGGATGATTGAATGAAAAAAAATGGGGGATGGGAGCAGACCCTAGTCGGATAGACCAATTTCCCACCACTGCGAGCCAGAGCAATTGATTGATGAATCCTCGCTCTGTCAAGAGGCAGCCTTCAGATTTGATCACATAAATACTCATTCAACTCAAATTCTGCTTGACAAGCCTCAGACAGCTTTGTTCTGTCACAGATATCATTGGAAGGAAAATGCTCCATTAATCATCCTTAATTAACTTTACCATAGTCTGCTGAAACCAATATGCTCTCTGGCTAAGCCTCCTACTTAGCCAGGATTCTGTAGGTCTCAAATAGAAGAGAGTCGCTCAAGTTCCTTCTCTCTATTGCTATTAACTAACTATAGGGATTCAGCCTGAGTGACGTTCACAGGAAGTCACGCCCATTGATTATATGAGATAGCTTATCAGTGGGTACATTCTTCGGTAAAGGAAACATAATTTTAAATATGACTGACCTGCATGAGATGGCATTTTATATCTATATCTCACTTGATGCTCATAAGTTCTAATGTTTCCTTCCCAATTCTCAGGTATCCTACATCCTGAGCTATCCTTTTCTAAGTAAGGGGAAAGAAAATTTTAAAAACAACAACAATAATTAAGCCTTCGTTTGAAAAATAGAGTTGTTAAAGACGTGAAATGGTTTGTGACAAATACACAAAGGCACACAACTCACATTTTAGAATGGCTCCTGATGTTCATAACGCTTGAAAATGAGACGCCGTCTTGTTTTGATTGTTGCTTAGTACACACATTAACCATTTTTCTTATTTTGGAATCACTTATTGGGAAGTTTTGATAACAAGGATCGTAAATCAGTGGTAAGAAGGCCAAAAGAACACAAACGAGAAGCGATCACATTCTAAATAAAAATAAAGGGCAATGCGCAAACTGTAAGAAATGAATACAGTCTCCGGTATATCCCGGTTTACTTCCCATGGTGTCTGTTCATCCACAGACTTCACAGGCTTCCAGACAGATTTCCTAGCAGCTTCGGACCTTAGCATGTTCATGTGAATACAAAACTATTCCAATGATAATATTAGTGACCACTTCAGACGGTGTGCTCTTAAAGCCAGTTCATCCGTAGTAGAGTCACAAGAAACTGGAATTTACATCTCAAAATTCTCTAGGCATATAAGTGCTTCGGAGACTTAGCTACAGGAAGAGAAATGAACTTGCAGAGCGATGTGGTGTGCACACTCATTTTAACTGTGCAAACTAAGAATTTTAGGTTTGTCAAGTGAGGAGCTCAATGAAGACTCAGGGCTAAAGAGTTCTAAAAAATGTCCCTTGATAAAAACCCTGATTTGACATTGTGCCGTAGCAGACCCACCCCAAGGAGAGGTAGCAATGTAGTCCTATAACATGCATGTGTTTTATCATTGACCTTTCTATGGCATTTCTTATGAACTACTGTTTTTCTAACAAGAGTAAAAACTCTACAGTAAAGCACATCTCTGTGGATGACAGATTTGTTAAAACAAATACCAAATCACGTCCTTTTTGCACAAAATGATACAAAGAACATGTTATCATGGAAATCCTAAAACATAGATTTCATTCACCAACATTAAAGTAGATTTAAAAATATATATGCGAATGCTAAAAAAAAAACAAAACTTGATTTTAAAATATGTAAACTCTGACTTATGACAATAAAAGATGATGGCAAGTGGCTATTCAAAACAACAGATGCCTTCTTTATTACAATGGCTCATTGTTTTGTATTTACTTACTACACAATAGGGTTTTACTTTAGGTAAAAATATACACCTTAAGTCAAACTTTTATATCAAACTGCCCCTTCACTTTGCTCTCCCTTTGCCTAGAGGGGATAAAAAGGTCAGAAATGAAAATAAGTGAACAAAATCTTCCTTGTTATGTTTTTTATTTTAAATTCTGGTTGCCATTCTTGTGACTATCTTTTCTTCTCCTTCTGCTTACCTACTTCCTCCCTCTGTTTTGATGCTATAACTTCTTCCATGGCTTAGTCGTGATGTCTCGCTGCAAAGTCTTGATTTCTCTTCCCCTCATGCCATTCTAAGCATCTTCTCCTTTATCTAATTTCTTCCATTGCCATGGATTCTTTCCTTGGGAGACCTTACCCACTATTCATTTCTTTTTTGCTCTTTCCGTTTAAACTCTACTTCTGGTCATTCTTCCTTCTGAACTGTTTAGGTCGTGGTGCCTATTTGCCAATCACTGTACTGGGAAGTGAGAACAGAACACCATCCACAACACGCCTGGACAGTGGAAGGGGTAGACATCCTGAACACTGGATCCCAACACAATGTGACAAAAGATATGATAGAAACTTAGTGTGTTATAGTAACAAATAATTGGAACATAATTTACAATGCAAACAGCAGTCAGAAAAGTCCTTCCTGTGAAGTAACAATTAATTGGGAACTCAACCAACAAATATGAGTTTTCTAGACAAAGAAGAAGAACCGGGGGCGGTATGTATAAAAGCCTAGATGGGGTTCATTTATTCATTTGTTCACTAAATACAAATTGATTGTCTCCTGTGTGCCTCTGTTTTATGTATCTTCTATATCATCTGTAGTGGCCTTTCATTTGTTGATTGAAAACTGTGTTAATCAGGAAAACATGGAGCATACTTTTTAAACTCCCCAAAGTATATCTGAACTACAAATAATTTTTAAAATAATGAAGAACATGAAAATCATATTAAAAGTTGCTGTTTATTTAGAGCCTGCTTTGGGGATCCTTCTGTTCTTTCCCTTCTGTCTCTACCCTAGCAACAGCCAAGTGGATTCATGGTTGAATGAGGGTCTTCCTTCTTCACACTGCAATGGTAATTGGCAGAAAAGGAAAAATAATGGGAGGAAAAAGAAAGAAAGAAAGAAAAGGCATTTCTTCTGGTAGCAAAGCACTGTGATGCAATTTAGAAAGTCCATCCTAAAACTCTATGAGTCTAGCATATACAACAACAGAACTGCCCCCATTTCTGGGTCTTATTAAAACCTGGAAGGGGAACAATCAATGATCTTCTCAACACGACCCCAAGGGGATCTTGTCAAACTGTGCCAAAGAGATTTGATTAGGGGTTATTTCATTGAAAACATATATATATATATGTATATATATATATATATGTCAGCTGGTGAACTGTAAAAAAAGTATGCTGTAAGTATCCCAGGAAAACTTGTTGACAGCATTCATTTAGGAAGAATACAACTTCTTTTATGTTATTCAAGATATTTAATATCAAGCTATATTAAAAAGATCTCTATTTTAAGTAATGAAATGAGTTAAGTAGATTCACATGTATGGAGTGGCAGTCAGAGAGGACCATGAATGTCCTTCCTCATTTCAAAGGTCAAAGACAGCATTAATTATTTTTAACTAATGTCTATTTAACCACATGCAAACTTAAATCAGTTTGGGTCTGACCGATTCAAAGCCATTCTTTGGTTCCCTGCTCTGCTGCAGTAATTGACTAGGTTAGACCTTGCAAAGGTCAAAAGAATGGACTCAGTTCGTATTATTTTGGCTAATAACATAGTTCTTAAATCAAAATTTGAGAACTGATCTTTCAAAGTCACTTTTCCTTTCTATATTCATATGTAATTTCAAATTAAATGATAGATGTATCCAAACCTCACTTTTTATTTAATTACTTTTTAGTAACAGAAGACACAGTGGGAGGGTTTTTTAACAAGATCTAGATCTGTCTTAAAAAAAAAATTCAAAAGGGAATTAAGAAAACCATGGGAAACTCGGCATTTAGCGAAGTTCTAATGAATGCAATTGGATGTGGGCAATCTGAAGGAAAAAATTTAGGCAGACATAATGCCAAGCAAGAGAGAAAATGAAAACGATCTTAGGTGAAGTTCAGGCAAAACATAGAGCACAGTAGAGTCAGGCATTTTGGCAGTTACGTTTCACAGGACTTTAAATACCACACTAAACATTAACATTGTAGTTTCGATGCAAGGTCTTCCTTAGATCACTTGCAGCGCCCAGGCCTGCGCCTCTTGTTGACACTATAGTTTCATCCTAGCTTTCCCTTCCCTCTCCAGGAGTGGGCTGCCCACTCTGCTGTGCCAGGCTTGCCGTGGACCACCATTCAAATGGGACATGGAATCTCCCCACTACCCAAAGATTCTCCTGACTAATGGGCAGTCAGATGGCAATGTCTCCTCAAGACTCCCTTATCTAACCTTGCAACCCCCACGACTGGCCTTACTGTCATCACTCCACAATATACATTTACCCCACGGCCTGGAGATAATGAAATCTTTATTGAATACGTACATCTGCTCAATGTTTATTCAGTTGCATGTACATCTTTCACATGTATTCTGTGACTGTGTATTCTGTGACGGTTTTATCTCTCACACCTTAGATGAGAGAGAACATATTTACTTACTGCACTTTGCGTTATGCCAAGCATGTCACCAGGTGTGGATAATATTTAATAAGGGCATTTGATTATGATACATTCGAATGTCATTTTGGACACACAAGACTTGTGCGTGTGTCTGTGTGTAGACAAAATAAAATGTAGAAAGAGAGAATCTCCCCCCAAACGAAATTCAATTCCTGATTTAGCTGTTTTCTAATCATACCCCAATACCACATTAATGGAGCCAAAATGAAATAGAAATACAGAGTTGTATTATTGTCCATTGTCTGTAGGGTCAGGTCTTTTTGTCTGAACTAAATGGTTCCTTTTTCACGAGCTCATGCAAGCCCTTCGCCCCCTGAGCTAAAGTAATATATAGATCGGGCACATTTTAAAAAGGAAGAGTTTTCAAATCAAGGTTTATATAAAGTTTAGAGATGCTTTCAAAACCTAGTTGTAGATTTCCATAATAAATATACTTTATGGTGAATTATTCACCAATCATTCCATCTATAAAGCATGCTGACTCTATTTAAACCTGGATAAGATCGACTTTTTCCTCATGTCAAAATGCCAGCTTGGCTAAATAACCTTACATTTCTAACCATGCTTAAAGAAAAACAAAATTTATGTATGGGATGAGAAAGACATTCATAGATAATTTTTCTGGCTTCCATACCAAGCACATTCATATTTCTGTCCTAAATCTGAAACCAAATGTTTGGTTTCCTAATATTTTTCCTGTCTACTGGATTTTTCTTTCCTTCTTCTATGTGGTCACTTACAGCCTGGCCCTTGTGTATTCTCCCAAGAAAGAATTGTTTATTTATATTAGCAGTCCTTTCTGGGGCTCCCTGTAGACTCTGTTTCAATGGCATGTCGAGTTACTAAGCTTTTATTGTTGACAAGTGGTAGGTGGGATCCAAGCTTCTGTGGTTAAATTGTTTATTGATAATTACCTGTTAATTACCCACCGCCTAACTCCTGTAATTTACTATAATCATTACTTTCCTTTTTCTTGAAAGCCATGAGCACAAAAACCAAGAAGGGAGGACAAAAAAAATATACTTCCTTACCACCTTAAAAAAAAAAAAGTTGGTTCTTTAATTAAAACCATTTAAAGTCAGAACATTTCCTCATTGTATAATATTTGGATTTGGAAAGGCAAACCAGTGTTATTAATGTAATTATAACTATGCCTAGTAATTGATTTATAACTGGTAAGAATAATTTTGGGTGGCAATCATTACATTAGGTGTCACATAGTATTGAGTCATTAGTGTTTTATTTTACTATAGAATGTTTTCCTTCCTAGAGCTGGCGAGAAAATCTTTGCTAAGTTAAACGTTTGAAGCAAAACAAACTAAACTCCACATTATTTATTAAGGTTTAAAGCTTTTTTATATCAAGTTTCCAGCATTCAAAGTTTTATTCCACTGCAGTTATGTAATACCTTGAATTCCCAGAGACATTCATAGAGAGACCCTCACACTTTCTACAGAGTTACCATCGCTGTGGGTCAGCCCCCCCCAACCAGCCACGGTGGGGGAATGACCAGGGAGATAGTGTTCAATGAACTCCTTCAATGTGCACATCTCAAGAAATCCCCCCTAATCCTTGCTCTCCAAAGCAAGGAAGATCAGTCCGAAGATCATCTGGTAAAATGTTTTCTAACTGAAATTTAGAGTTAACAATTAAGTCCAACTTTCTGAGACTCCAAATAAGTTCTGCCAAGCAAGCAGATGGATTTATTAGGCATATATTCTGAAATGTGATAGACAAGGGGCTGCAAAGAATGATCAAATAAAATTCTAAATTAGCAAATCAAAAAAGTCTTGGAATAAACATAGCCACCATCCTACCATTTCTCCCCAGTTTTCTGCCATTTCATACCTTTTCACTATTTTTCTAGGCATCTTCATGTTATATTGAAGATATGCGTGATCAAAATGAACTCCTGAACTTTGTTGTAGCCATTAATTAAAACCAAATTTCAGAACTGTCTGTGCTCTATGCCATTTACGCCACCTCAATAGGAAGCAACACAGAGATGAAGAGCAAGAATCTTGAGGGGCGCCTGGGTGGCTCAGTCGGTTAAGCGTCCAACCTCAGCTCAGGTCATGATCTCATGGTTTGTGAGTTCGAGCCCTGCGTCAGGCTCTGTGCTGACAGCTCGGAGCCTGGAGCCTCCTTCAGATTCTGTGTCTCTCTCTCTCTCTCTCTGCCCCTCCCCTGCTCACACTCTGTCTCTCTGTGTCTCAAAAAGAAATAAACATTTAAAAGAAAAAATCTTGATATGCGTTATGCCAATCTATCTACACCCATCTTCCATAGGACACCCTGTGCTAAATGCAGCCCTTTAAAAAAAAAAAAAAAACAAGATTTTAAAACCACAGTGGAAAGAACATGGCATTTAGAGTTCAAATAGCTGGATTGGAGTATAGGTTTGACACTTACTAGCTATATAAACATGAACAAATCACTTAACCTCACTGAACTTCTCTGCATCTTTTAAAAAATTGGGATAAAAAATAATATTGATCCAACTCATTTCTTGAAATTCTTCGAACGATGGCAATGACGTAATGACATAATAATGCACACGAACACACTTTATCAACTGCAAAGCACGGTATGATTATAATAATCATTATTAATCATGAAAATAATAAACACCCTTAAAAAAAAAACCTTTACTGGCATAGACAGTAAATAGAAGGTCAGTCTTATTTAAGAATCTAAGTAAGAGTGTCAATACACACACATTATAGCATTTCAAGAACTATTTTTCCCGGGGAGAGATTAAAGGCAAGAGAGGAAATGGAACGGCTTCAGCTGCTGTCATTGCATTCTTAGTATTTTGCTTGGGAGAATGAGCCCGTCAAATGGAAAGGCTGAAATGAATACATTTCTCAGCTGCTTAGCAGATATGTTTTCCAATATAAGCTAAACATTTCAACCAACCTCATTTCCATGTGAATATTTGCACTCCGGAATAGATGATGGGAACGTTACAGGGAATGGGTTGATCTTGGCCTTGAAATTATATGGCCTAGGTGTAAATTTATTCTTAATCTTCAGCCATTATGTTTTAACATTCCTAGCTGAAATTCGATTGAGCTATCAAATGGTTCAAAGGCCAGTTCGTGCCACAACTCAAGAACTACCGCTGGGAGAAGGTGGAAACCCCAAACCACAACCAAGTCCATCCATAGGATTTTTCCCCACGAAGGTGACCACAACATACTTAACATTGTTACAGACAAATTGTTACCATTACCAAGCCAAACAATTGTGTTTTTATGTTTTTGAATAGTTTTGGTAGCTCTTTAGAAACCTTACAGCTGGAGAGGAACTACATCTTGGCGGAGCTACATTTATAGAATTTTGTTCTGTGCCACTTTTTCATTTGTTTCCTGATCTAAACAATAGTCTCAATTGCCAGCCCCACATCAGTAGCTCATAGGCCTTGGTCTGGCTCTGTGATTCAGCCAAGCTCTGCACAATCGTCCCAGCTCCTAATAGTTTATCATCATTGTTTTGTATAATTGGAAACAGAATTATTTATATGCCACTGCTTACTCTGCAAGCAAATTTACAAGGCAACTGTCTCTCTTAATCTGGAGTAGACCGAATGTAAACAGTAATGCAAAAGAGTATTCAGATTTATTACGTCGCTTCCTTAAAAATCAATATTTAAAATGAATTCATATTGTGCTAATTTAAACATGCAACGTATCACAGAGCTATCTGCACTAGAAATTTACAATGGCCTAGGACATTTTTATACTCTATTCCTACTTCCTAAAAATACCTTTTTTTTTCTCAAATAGAAAGGAAGAAAAAAGAGTTACAAGTTCAATGTTATTTAGACTCATTTATAAACGTTCATCTGAACCTGTAACCTCAACAGACAATATATTAAGCTATTAAAAGGAGAATTAAGGTTACACGGAGTGTGACCCAGATAAGAAAGCGAAGCTGAGTCTGCCCTATGCAGTACAAGATGTACAGTTCAGCGCAGATAATGGCAAGGAATTCTGCAAAATCGAGCCTAACCTGCTTCTCTTAGAGCAGCTATTTTCATTTTTTCTCGGCAGTTCCTGGATTCTGTGGGTTTAAATCACTCCCTCTCTTTATTTAGACCTCATCTTGGAACTTTGAAATAGTATCCCTTTGACAAGAATCTGAGGTCCTTCAGACCTAGCATCACGTCAAGCTGCCGGGCTGAGACCTTACATGCCAAGTCCCAGCCTACGATGAATTTTTATAAGTGAGTTATAAACCCCTCAAAAACAGGGCTTATAATGGAAATGCTGACAGACTCTTAACTATCGAGTTTCTAGTGGGTTCCTGTTTAATACACTGTATTTCTTCCCCTTGAAGATATTAATTTACTTTTTGAAATGTTCATTGCTAAGATTAAGCATAGGTTTTTGAAATGTGTTCATAGGCAATTTATGCATGAGTAGAAATGTACTCTTCTCCAGATGTACAGAATACTAATTTGAAAATGATTTATAAGCCAAACTGTACTGTACATTCCATTCCCTCCTGAAAAGTTAAGACAAGGTTTTCCTCTGACATAACACCAGGATCCTCTATACATTGTAAATACAGCATATTAGCGATAGTTGCATAAATCCTTGAGATGTCAGTTCTAGGATGGGTCAGAATAGAAAGGTAGGCTGCCGGGGCCAGCGGAATAAGGAGGGAAAACTGGAAAGTTCAGGAAAATAAAAGTCAATTTGGCACATATTCAAATCACAGCTTCCCATCTTAAGGGAGTATTTTTGTGTTTTGTCCAAATTAGTCTCCTAGAATCTTAGAATGTTAGAATTTTAGAAATCATTTAACCTAGATGTTGCCAACTGGAGGCCTGAGGGCCAAATTAAGCCCCACGATATGAGTAAGGCACGTAAAAAAGTTGGCATCTAATGATGTCAATAATAAGTAATTGGAAAATTTCATCCCAAAGGGGAGACATTCTATTTCTCTTTAAAAATGGAAATATTTGGCAACATCTAACTTGCATTCTCAGAGAGAAACGAGCGGTGGGGGCTGAGCAAAGGCACTCCTTTTTAGAACTGGACGGAGTCCTATTCTGGGCCAGGGTCCGTTCTTTCAGTTTTACGTATCCATGTTACCTTCCTAGCCCCTGATGTGTTTATGTTTGTGAATCCTGTCTGGAAATTATCTTGCCCAGGACTCTAAGCTTGTTCATGGTAGGGTTGAGATGAAGAAGAAGGTCAAATCTTATACATTTCCCTCTTGGCACTCTCAACACATTAGCCTCCAATATAGCTCCCTTACTTGGTTAAGTCCCTGTGGAGAGAAGAGTGACTCTAGTGCAAAATAAATGAAAAACTCTAAAAATCAGGGTTATCAGAAACTATGGCTTTATTTACCTCCTTGCCATTTGACTTAAAGAGCACCTCGTTCTAGAGTTTGGTGACTCTTCGGAGGTACAAGAGAAACACTCTTATTTTAAAGGCTGTGGTGTTTTAAAGCTTGCAAAAACTTTTTGCGCCTACAACACTGATTCTCAAACTTTAGCTTCACCTGAGAATCACCTACAGAGTGCTTAAAATGATTAAGCCCGGGTCCCACAGCAGATTTATTAAATCAGAATTTCTAAATATGATGCCCAGGCAAGATACTTCAGAAAAAAAAAAAAATTCCCTGGATGATTCTAGAAAATAGGTAGGGTTAACAAACACTGGTCCAAAAAGTAATTGATGACTGTATTATATTCAAAGGGAAATATGAAACACATTTTGGGGTATCAAGATAGTGTGTAATAGGAAATGACTTTAAAACCAGTTTTGTACTTTTCTAGATACACAAAATGATGGCGATCTCTTGCCTAAACAAAATAGTTACAGGATTACCCATAGCATAGCGACTCAATTCATGGGAATGGTGTTTCATCATTGAGGAAGAAAGGTCTTCCTAAAATAGCTGAGAAATAAACAGTGAGTGTATAAATGATGAGGCAGTCGGCGGGGAAAGGTATGATATCTCTGAAGGATGACACAGATGTATAGGAGTTCCAGGTTAAGAATAGTTCTCAATGTTTCCTGGAAAGGAGTTCCACATCCTCAGGAAGAAGCGACTATCTCAGAATATCCCATTTAGATACACAGAAGACGGAAGTCACATTTACAGTAAGAGTTGAGCTTAAGCAGAGAACAAACTGTAATTAATATCTGGTAAAATCAGAAAGGCAGCAATTACTCACATAGGAAACTCTTAAAAAATATAGATATTATGTAAAAAGAAAGACTTTCAAAAGGGTAACAGGGCCTTTTATTAACTTTCAGAATCCTCATTGCATGAGTCCTGAAAACCTACTTAAGAAAAAAAAAACACAAAAGCCAAAAAACCCTCTGCCGATTTTTACGTGTGTGTATGTGTGTGCATGGTGTGTATGGATATACATTTTATATGCGGGTGAGGATCGATATCAATTTTGAAGAAAAGGAGAATGTTTTCTAGGGTGGATGTTAATGATTTTCTGAATATTCTATTTCGAAAGCTTGAAAAATCACAAACTTCACAGAAGGTTTAGGTAATGCCTAATGGCTTATGTCTTCTGTTACAATCCATCAAATTCTGCCTTGTCATGGAAAAGGCTATAGTTTAGAATTCAGAGCTATTGTGCTTCTTTTAACCAATATCTACAGTCCTTTAGAAATTCAGAAGCAGCCTTCCTGGTTCCCTCACTGTCCCCTCCCCCCGCTCATGCTGACAATGTGCATGATAACAGAAGTAATAACATATAGAATTTCGACTCTCATATTTGAGCCCCTCTAATAAGCCACACACTGCACTAGGAAGTTTTTATATGTTATCTTTAAATCTCATAACCAGATAGAAAGGTATCTTTACTTTGTACAGATAAGGAAATTAAGACCCAGAGAGTAAGGAACTTGTACAATCTCACACGGCTGGCTGACAGCAAGTCTGAGATTCAAGCCCAGTTCTATTGCAAAGCCCTTGATCTTTCCATTTTAAAGCATTCTTATTTGTATATATGATTTAATTTTTTAAGCTAGAGTTGGGTATATTTACTGAAATTTGTAGTGCAGCTTGTATAGAAGCCTCCCTCCAGTTATCTATCTATAAAATAAAAGTTCGTGATAGCTCTATTGCTGATTCAAGAAGTCAATTATCAGAAAAGTAACAATGGAATTTGCATCACAGATGATGTCAAGTCAATAGCATTGCTACAGATGTTCTAAGCTAATGATGTCAGCACTTAGGAACATATCTGGATACATTTTATTCAAAGTACCTCATATGTTAAAGTAAGTATCAAAATAGCCACGTAAAGGTGAAGAGGCATATGTCTAAAGGCACGGAGGCATTACTGTTAAGGAGTCTATGGAAAGTAATCTATACAATATACAATAGTTATCAGTAATTGAGTGACATATTGACAGACATAAAACAGTAAAAAAGGGTTCTCACAGTAATCAAGAAGGAGAATATCTTACAAATGTGATAGGAAAATGACTTAGGGCTAAAGAACCTAATCAGGAGAAACAGTGATCTCACTTTCTCTCAATCAATCAATCAATTTTATTGAGATATAATTCATTCATTTTAAAGGACTAGGTCAATAACCTCTGACAAATGTATATAGCCACATGACCACCACTCCAAACGAGAGAGAACAGTCCCATCTCCCCGGAGAGCTTGCTCATGTCCCTTTCCAGTCAATTTTCCCTTTTCTACAACCCACCCCAGGCAATTATTGACCTGTACAGATTAGCTTTTCTATACTAATCAGTATAGGTTCATTTCCTTGTTCTAGAATTTCATATTAATGTAATCAGAGAGCCTATACTCTTATGTGCAGTTTCTTCTACACAGCACAAAGTCTGAGCGCTTCATCCATTGCCTGGCATATATGGATAGTTCGTTCCTGTGTTGCCGAGTAGTATTCCCATGTAGAAAACACCAAATTTGTCTAATCATGCAATAATTAATGGATATTTGGGTAGCTTCCAGTTTCTCGATATTATGGTTAAACAGTACAGTAGACATGTGTGCGTGTCTTATTGTGGATCCTGTCTGTTCATTTTTCTTGGGTAAATATCTAAAAGTGAATTACTAGACTCTATGGTAAGAAACATGTAAACTGTTCCTTCAAGTGGAAGCACTATTTTACACACCCTCCGTGATCTCATGATCTCTCTCTTTTGAGATGTATTTTCCTACTTTCATGGGCCTTGGGGCTTGGGACATGAACTCAGTGATCACATTGGGATTAGCAAGAAAACAAAATCACAAAGAAACACTCAAATGAAAACCTCTCCTACCTATAAACCGTACCAATTATTTGGTTAGTGTGTCTGCTTGTCTTCTGCTGTCTCTGCCTGGTGGGAAAGGTAGGGGTCTCCTCCATGCTTCTGTGTTTTGGTCAAATTAACCAATCATCGCTGCCTTCTCTGATTCCATCTTCCTCTGCAGCCCCACCCGCCACTACCTCTATCTTAAAATATACTCTTACAGACTCGCATGTCACAACACTCCTGATTTCCATTTCACAGGGAGCTTCTGCTCCATCTCCTTTACTACTTTGACGGCTGTAGTGCATTTGAGTTTAGGTTTAAGCCCTTGCCCTTTCTCCACACACTCTTCTTCTTTTTTTAAATTTTGTTTTAAGTTTAATTATATATTTTGAGAGAAAAAAAGAGTGTGTGCAAGAGTGGGGAAGGGGCAGAGAGAGAGGGAGACAGAATCCCAAGCAGGCTCCACCCCGTCAGCACAGAGCCAGATGTCAGCTTGATTCTACAAATGAATGCATGAGATCTTGAGCTGAGCTGAAATCAAGAGTCAAGCCTTGACCAACTGAGCCACCCAGGAGCCCCTCCACGCCCTCTTCTTAAGAGGCTCCGCCCAGTTCTAGGACTAACGACCATCCATGCTCATGACTCTCAAATGTATACCTTCAGTCTTAACCTCACTTTTGAGTTTCAGATCTTTATTTCCAGTTGCCTCCTCGACATCTCCATCTCAATGGTTAACAGGTATTTCAAATTTAGTTTCCCCCACCTAGAACTCTTGCAGTACCTCCCCACCCACCCTTGGCTAACATTCTTTTCTCAGTCACCCCACCCCCAAAATGGCTCTACCCGTCATCCATTTCCTCGAGTCAAACACAGAGGAGTTATATTCAAGTTCTCTTTTTCTGTCTGCATCCAATGTATCAGAAAAGCTTTTAGGGTGTGCTTTCTTTCAAACGTATCCAGAAACTGTCCATATTTTTCTCTCTCTTCCTCTCTCTACACTTCCACCACACTCCTCCTAAGGCTACCTCCCTTAATGCAGCAGTCTGTACACTAACATCCCTATAGTTGGTACTCCTAACAACAACTAGTAATCTTTAGACAGTGCAAATAAGATCATGGCATTCCCCTATTAAAACAGTGATGACTTTCTACTGCATCTAGAATAAAATCCAGGGGCGCCTGGGTGGCTCAGTCCTTTAAGTGTCCAACTTTGGCTCAGGTCATGATCTCACGGTTTGTGGGTTCAAGCCCCACGTTGGGCTCTGTGCTGACAGCTCAGAGCCTGGAGCCTGCTTCAGATTCTGTCTCCTGCTCTCTCTCTGACCTTCCCCTATTAGCACTCTGTATCTGTCTCTCAAAAATGAATAAAAAACATTTTAAAAAATTAGAATAAAATCCCAAACCCTTATGCCATGACCTATACAGCCTTGCCATACTCACATGCCTATAGAATAGGGGTTACAGTTAACTGTTTCAGTGATTAAAAGGGACAGGGTGAAAATCGTGTGTTTAACTGCTTGTAAGGGGATAAACGTAACAAGTAACCACTTACACTATCTTTTAAAACAATGCGAAGACATGAGAATGCAGGTAACCCAAACACACTGGCGACCTACACTTTGTCACTTCTACTCTACCAGAGCTAGCTTCCACTTAGCCCATTGACCTTAATTGTTCTACTCCCCACTTGCTCACTAGCTCTTGGCCTTACTGATGTTGGACAAATAAGGCAAGCTTGCTCTTGCCTCAGGGCTTTTGCTCCTGCTATTGTCTCTGCCCGAATGCTCTCCTGCCCGGTTTTCACATCAACAACTCCTTCTTTCATCCACACCTCACTCAAATAGCCCATCTTAGGGGAACCCTCCATCACTCCGTCTTTGAAGTAGCTCCTCATCACGACACTCACTCGAAGTCCCCACCGTCACATCACCTCATTTTGTCTCTTTCTTTGCATTTTTTACTACTTGCAATTTGATTATGTATTTCCTAATAGAACTTCAGTCTTCACCTCAGGAATGGAAGCCCGTGAGAACACAGATATGGTCTATCTGCTTGATACTGGACCTGTAGCCTGTGATCATGTCATAAGTGCTCAAAATTCATCTGTTCAATCAATGGGTCTCTATAGTAATGGAAATATGCCTATGAAAAGTAGAGTTAGGTTTCGTTCCAAACATGCAGCACTTTGACAGATAAAAATAAAACAAACAGGAAGCAAAAAATTAAAAAGAACTATATGAGAGCTAGGTTAACTTTATTATGTTTTGGCTTTTTAAACATTTCCTTGACATTCTCTTGACAAAAATGTTTGTCCCATATAAACTGATCATTTTTGCTCCATTTCGACTCTACCTGTCTCAACTTTCACCATATTGTGACAGTGACATGGGGGCTCATTTTCAAATAGGGACACACCTGGATAACTCCAAACCAATGAGCCTGAACCTCTTTTAAAGATCATCGGAGAAGAAAATGCCATAGGATTTGTGTGTGTGTGTGTGTTTTAGGTTTTTCTTTTTCAATAAACTTCTGTCTGAAAGCAAAAAAAAAAAAAAAAAAAAAAGCCAAAGTTGTGTTTTTGAACTCTTTAAAGAGTGTACCAACCTAATGAATTTTTTTTGCCAATAATACAAGATTAAATCAATTTGTTTGTCTAGAGAAAATGAAGTTTTTATTTGAAAGAGGGTCCTAAAACTGAACCAGAAGTTTCCGTTTATTTTGCCAACTGGGACCCCGACTTCAGCAGTAAACACTTCCTGCTCCCATGGCTGAAGGGCTATATATTATCTGAAATAATTTCTTTAGTCTGTGACTGGAGGAAGAGAAGTGACTTGCCCTTATTTATCTTTTTTAGGGGCTACATGGATTTTAGTGTCCTTGAAAACAAGTGATTGAGAACAAAGAATTAGCAAGAATACACATCTGTATGATACCATTCATCTAAAGATCTCAAAGCATTTTTGAGTGTCTACACTGCCCCCGATCTTTCAATTGCTAAAGCATTTTGGTTGAAGGCAGGCAATACAGCTATATTTGTTCCCCTTTGTGGCTTTGTACAAAACAATATTTAAAAAAAAAAAAAGTAACATGTATGGGTGTCAGTGGGACTAAGCAGGGCCTCACTTAGCTAGCAGCTCTAACACGCAAAACTTAAACTTGCACCCAAGCAGCCAGTATGCATTGGTCAAATTTAATTAATTATATAATCAGGTCTTTACTATTAAATAATGGAAAAGACGTATTTGAAGGGACACTTTGATGTTTGTAAACAGGAATAATGCAGACCGTGGAATGCTACGTTTATTCTCAAATTAAAAAAAAAACAAAAAACAAAAAACAAAAAAATGCAAGGAAACTTCACTTTGATTAAAAATAAACTCTTAAATACTTTTTTCAGTTATAGCTTTCAGAAGCTCTTGGTTATGTTTCAATGAGGGGAAAAGGTTTTTGTTTGTTCATTTCTCTCTCTCTCTCTCTTTCGCCTTTATTGTGAGTGATCGAATGCCTTAATACTAATACATGCTATGAAGGAAATAATTCAGAATGAATCTTAAGAAATGCTTGGAGGATGATTCTCAAAACCTTTATCTCTACCTGGATTTCTTGATAAATGTATTGTTATTAATCAGAGATGACCACACGATGATCATTATTTTATATTGCAATTTTCTACCATTAGAATAAATCAGTCTGTAAGTTGACAAAGGGAAAATATTCATTAATACCTAAAGCATATATTATATATATTACAAATCTGGGTAGAATCCCCTCTGCAAAAATCAGAGCATGTGAAGGTTCAGAAAACCAAATGCCCAGGCTTCTCTTACACAAGTTGGAAAATAGGAGCGCAATTTTTAGGAAGCTGCTTACTGAAAGTAGCCATGTTTGTTTAAGTCTGCCTTGTGTCCCATGCTATTTAATTATTCCTTACACAATATTTTGTGGATTAACGTCTTCCATAAACAAAGAACAAAAAACTAATGTGAAAGGAGACTTATGAAGTATTTTCCAGGAGACCTGCTGTCCACCCCTCCCTTTTCCTTTTTTGAAAACATCAGACTTTCTTCTAAAAGAAGCGATTTTACATGGTGTGTAAAACCGACCTTGGACAAAAAATGGAACACAAAGATTAATCACTTATGGTGAATTTAAACATGAATCTGTGGAAATTCTCCTTTTCTGAAATCCTCCGTTTCTTTGAAAACATGCTGGTAATAAATTGCTGTGAGTTTTTTGCCATATCCTATGTCTTCACTCACTTGGAACTATTGATGCTTGGCACCCATTCAACGATGGTTACATACACTTGTAAAAACAGGAGCTGGTTCAGTTTCCCTTTCAGAGTCATTTAGTGAAGGTATGCTCATTGATTTTTACTCTCATTATTAAAATTCCTCATTAAACCTGCCTGAAAACCGAGTGTGATTCCTTTTACCTGATGTGGCAAAATTCACCCTCACTCTTCCCCGGGACCATTTTATTACAAAAGAACAATAGATTTCCTTGCTGGGTAAAGTAAGCGCGGTGTGACTAATGCACTTTCTATCCTACAGAAGGCCTAATATTGTTAATTTACAAAATCAATTCAAGGGAACCACTTTGAAGGCAAACTTGGGTCGTGCATACGGATCTCTCCAGAAACGATGTGTCAGTTCCAAGGCTGGCATTCCGCCTCAGCTGGCACCTCGCGGTTTTCGCTCTTCCAGGCAATTTGGCCCTTGATTTCAAACAAATGCATCCTGAAGGCCTAATGCCAGGAATAGTTTGATATGATTTATGCTTCGTATTTTCTCACAACCCAGAAAATTTTAGACCTAAAAGACATATTTTTTCATTATTTAGCATTTGCTGTGAGTCGTATGTAAGCCAAAGTTATTTTAGTGTCAACCTTAATTTTTCTGGACCTCTGAGTGAAGTCAACTCAACAGTGTTTCCACCTCTTGTTTGTTGCACAATAAGAAAGTTTGTTGGCTGCTCTCATTGATCCCTAAGTTCCAAGTCTCTTTTCTGATGGTAGGACGGCAAAAAATAACATTTGCTTGCCATTGTTTGATGTCAAAATGACCACCATTTTAACTTTTTTCCCCAAAGAATTTACTGTTTCCATCAAATTCACAGCACTACTCGTACTTATTCTGAGCTTATGGGTATGGAAAACTTAGTTAGATGAATTTCTTTGGAAAGTAAAAATCATCTCTTGGTATCCTACCAACACTAAATAGAAATCACTTGTGTTCTTTCTAGCGGTGCTTAGGTGTAGGTATATCTTAAAAGCAATAGCCGACATGTTCCCAGATCTCTTAAATGACATTTGACCACTGGTCCCCAGGTCAAACCTGGTCAAACCAGGTCAAACGAGTGGTCAAACCTGTGATTTTCCATCACCTCCTGCATTCATTTTTCTGTTACTTCTAAATGGAGGAGAAACCAACGCCCTACTTATTTAAGCAAACCTTCCCTCTAAAAACAAAAAAAATGCATATTAAGCCATCTCCATATCCACTATTTACATGAACTACTTAAAACTGCTTAAAATAGAATAGATATATTGCTCCATAATTTAGAAGTCAAAAAGTGCAGCGTAGGTTAATTTAGTCACTACTAGCCACACTGGTACCATGCCGAACAATTGGCTGAACGCCCCATCCCCATACAGGAGAGTGTATTATCCACCATGCAGGTGATGGGCACTCCGATTTAGAGGATGAACTCATGACAGAACAACATGGACCGTGATGCCACAGTAAGCACTGACCACATGACTCTGGGCTCGCTTCTATTTGATCTCCACAGATAAGATTTCTCACTTCTTGTCTGCGTGAGTGAACTATAGCTAGACCTGGATTTACCTTCCTGGGGTGTCCCTTTGATTTTCGATCACATACTTCCGTGGATGCAAGAAGGGATAAAACAAAAACAGGAAAGATTTGGATACAGGGTTACATTATGGGTTTGTAATAAACTAGAACATTGTACTTGACCAGAACAATATTGGTCAAATTCAGATAAAGTAGCAAAATCTTCAGCTTTTTAATAACTTGCCCACAATTAGTATAAACTCATTACCACTTACATGAAATACTTAAAACTAAATGTAGTGCCCATAATTTAAAACTTATAAGAATACCAACATCGAGTTGCTTATCTCACTCAAAAACACAATAGGTGTTTTACAGCCTGGCCCAGGCACTGACAATTTTGAGTCATCCTAAATTCTGAGTGTCTTTGATTACTTCTTTTTTTCTTTTAATAACTGTATAGTGAAGTTAATACTTATGACAGTAATAATTTGACCACTATAAATCATGCCAGGCTAAAACTTTCATAATACAGCTTATAGGTTAAGGATTTAGAAGAGAAATCAAATTTTAATGAAGGAAAGAAGAGTCTGACTGTGTGCTTTAAAATAAAGTATTAAAAAAAATCTATAAATTCAGTCAAGTTCCAGAAAAACGATCCATTTCATCAAAGTTGTGTAACGGGTGGTGGCATCCTGAAAACAATATCATTTCAGTATAAGAGGATAACATTTTCAACAGAGTAATCATCAGAGCAGGCTGTTAATTTCACTTGTAGTGAATCTTTTCAATCTTAACGGAGAACGCTACCATCAGGGGTATGCGTGCCCTAAAAACCTTAGTGACTCGCCAGTGTAATGGAAAGTTACTTTAGGCAATGATCCCAACAATACCACAACTTGGGTGGGAAGTTTACAAGGAAAAACAGGAAGTGATGCCAGGGATCACAAAAGGACACTTCCCTTTTGATTGGAATGAGTATTTTAATGGCCCAAGGAGTGCTATGCAGCCAGGGGGAGGCAGGGGGAGGCAGAGTCTCTCTCAGATAAGTGGTCTCACACTCGGACTTCAGAACCTGTGGAATACCAGGTCAGATTAGGAAAACTTCCTATTTTGTGCTTAAATACTACCGAATGAGGTCTGTACCGCCATTCTTTCATTTCACCCTTCTGTACCAGGTGTGCAAAAAGCCCTGCTACTTCTTGCCTGCCTACCTTCTGGGAATTTAAATTTTCTCCCTTTAATTACTTTTACAATTTTATTTTGACCAAGCATGTGGCAGTGTATTGATTTTGAATTTATTATTACAATGGGTTCGGATGGGATTGCAAACCCAGCCGTGAACGCTCTTCTCACTCCTTCCACACCACCCACCCACTCAGCCCCACACACAGGGCTGCCTGTGGGTGTGCTTTTCCCCAGTATCCTGAGCTCTGTCAAGTTCTTGCGTGTGTTGTACCTGCCGGGTCTGTAGTCACTGTACCGTCCCATGTCACTGCTGTGGTCTTTTTTGCAGCAACTATAAAATTCAGCCCATTATCCTCACTTGCCATAAAAACAAACACTCGAGGTCCACAGAATCAAAGGAGTCACTCGAAAATGATTTTATAAGCAGAGGTACCGAATTTTCTATTGCTTCAGCCTCCACATGAATATCAATGTATATCAAGTCTTGAAAAATATCTTAAGATCACTTCCAGAACATAACGTAAATTTGTAGCTAACTTTCTTCACGGAAAAAAATTTGGAGGCTTAATGGAGAATTAGAAAATAAAAGCTCGTTTGCTTCTTTTCTCAACCATCATCTGTTTAGGGAGGCTTACTTATCCGTAGTTTCTACCTGTCCCCCAGATGCTAGCAGCTGCTTGTCTTCTTCCTTGCTTTATTTTTTCTTTGTAGCACTTATTTCTATATAATACGCTACATATTTTTTTCAAGTTGTTTATTATCTTTCCTTACTAATAGAGGTAAAAGTCTTAGAGGGCAGAAATATTTGTCTGTTTTGTTGACTAATGTATTTCCTGAGACTAGAATAGTGCCTGGCTCCTAGTTGGGGCTCAAAAAATATTTGCTGAACAATTGAACAGATCAATGAAACTAACAAGAGACATGAAGGAAAGACAGCATAAAATAAGCTTAAAAGTGTAGATTCTGGTTTTAAGCCGTTTGGATTCAAAATCCATTTCTGCCTTTTAGTAGTTGCATAAACTTGAGGAAGCTGTTTATATTCTCTCCTTTTCTTCGTCCGTAAAATGGGGGGATTCCAGGACTATCTCATAATATTGTGAGGATTAAATAAGATAATCAATCCTTGTATAGAAGTCTCTTTTCTGAGACAGCATGCAATAAATGTGTTCAGTTATTATTATTACTATAATTATCATCATCATAACTATCATCCTTGTCGTAACTTTAGGAGGATAGCATTAGATAATAGTCATGATTGGTTACCTAAAAATACTTCAGTAAATGACATTTTAGAATAAATTCACAAATTATCCCAGTTTCTCTTTACATACTTTTGTCTGGCTACACAATCAATGATCCAGCTATCCAAAGAGAATTGCTTCTTCCCTCCCCAACTTCTTTTTTGTGCAGGGATCTGAATTATGGGCCCGGAAACTGTCCATTCATGGCCTTTGGCCATCTGGGCCCATGGGCTTTCCTGGGGCTGAAAGAGATGTTTTAGGGAAGGTCAGCAGGCAGCTTCTGGAAGTCTCGTGGTCTGGTTTTGGGTGGTTTGGGCAGCAAGAAAAGTCATTTAAATGTCTTCTTTTCATTTATTCTTTACCCATGTATGCATTGCACTCATTCATTTATCCATCCCTTTGTTCTCCATATCTTGACTCTTTACAAAGGCATTATAAAGGGTACCGAAGCATCTGTGTCACAAGGCAGCTTGGCTGCAGTGAAAGGCAGACTAGAGGCCCAAGTAAAGTGCTTTGGTTGTTGTCTAGTTGGTCTTTTGGTTGTTGACTAGATAATTCACGTCTTATCTTACAGTTGCCCCGTGGATGGGCCACCCCAAATGGCAACAACTGGCCCCATGTCACTATTAAATTTACTAATTAATTTGATTTAAAAATTCATTTCCTTAGGCCACGATTTCTCAGAGCCATGTCTTCAGTGCTCAACAGCCGTGTGTGGCTAAAGACTTCTTAACTGGACAGCCCAGATAGAGAAGCATCACAGAAAGTTCTAATGGTCAGTGCCGCTCCACAGAGTATGAGTTACTGACCAATTTATAAGTAACAAAGAATTTTCTGGGGTCCATCATTACCCAATATTAGCTGGCTTATTAAAGCAAATGTAATTGAAATGGCAAGCAATATTCATTAGCAGAGATTCCAAATTAGTGTAAAGGTACCTATGGTTTTGAAATTAATTCCAAACATTGGCTGCCCTCAGCGCCTTGTTACAGCCTCTTATTCCTGCCATTAGACAACAGCGAACCCCACATATGGTGCCCTGACTGGTCACATGATTTTTTAATATCCACATGATGGCACTAAAATGGCCTATTAGATTTACAGTGTCATTAACCTTCCAAAATAAAATGAGAGTCTGCTCTGGCAGGGGGAAAAAAAAAAGTGTGACTGCTGTTGGGTTTTGGGTAACCAGTCTGTGAGGAAATGCTGACAGGGGTCAGTGTGACATCATCTTTCATCCGGCCCCAAAGCTGTCAGGTCCTCCCCAGATGTCTGAAACGCAGATATAAATTTTCATTATCCAGCAGCAAAGGGCCAGAGGTACACCAAATGAATTTTTTACCAATCAAATTATAGCTCGTTGCCAGATTAAGTGTAAACGCTAATTTTGTGAAGTTTTCTTCTGGTCATTTATCTACAACTCCACAAAGTAACCTTGCTGAAGCTGAAAAGATTTCTAAATCAAATTATTGTTTTTATAATCTTGTTGTGGACACCACAAAATTGAATAAAAAGAAATTCCATTAAGAATGAGTGGAGCCTTCTTCCATGGAACAATTAGATTTTTTTACATTTTTTTTTAAAGAAAATGCAAAGCCAGGAAATATTAAAGAATCGGAGAAGACAAGGCTTCACCATTCCGGGACTCGGTTTCTCCATCTATAAAATGGTGAGACTGGGTATGGTTATCATTGAGTCTGCGGTGTGAGAATGACTATAAGGACCCATGTTTCTATACTGGAGAATTTCATATGCAAAGTCCTATATTTTTAATATGAAGCTTGGGGACAACATATCTCCCAATTAAAAAAATTGGGTAGATCGCATACATTCAGCTATGCATTTGTTGCTTGGAAATTATCATGTACTTTCCCTTAGAAACAATATGACACATGGTACATCATAGTAATATTTGATGTGACAATGAAATACAGTTGTAGTTTAAGAGAACAAGTAATCAATCACTAGCAGTAACAATACTACAGCACCCAACTACCTGATCCAACAATAAGTCTGCTGGAAAGGACATTCCTGTTTTACTCTGGACATCAGAGGCTGCATCTCTTCTGTTTAAGACTCTGTAGCCCTTCTCTCTTCCTTCAAGTTCTAACCCACTAGGAGTGACTCCCAGGACTTCAGGTAGGACCTCCAGCAGGGTACGGTCCAGCCAAGGGTAGAGAAATAGCGGAAATGGAGGGTGTGGTAGTGGAGGTAGGTAAGGAGAAGTTCTGGGCACAGGAAAGAAAACACTGAGGGAGACCTGGAACTCCTGCCAGGTATAAAACCCAGAAGCTCTTCTCGAGAAAAAGAAAAAATAGTGACTTTTACTTTTTCTTCCGAGCCTCGGAAATGCTGCATTTGATTACTGGGTCCTAGGGTTCTTGCCATTTATTCCTTTTTTCAAACACAGACACCTTGTAGAAAAAGACAATGGCCACATAGGTACCAGGAATAGCAAGTCTTTGCCCCCAAACATTGAAAGGCTATATTTCAGAGATGAAAGCCAAGTCATGCACACTGGCCCTGGACCCTTGCATCTAGGTGGGGTGGGATAGCTGTGCTGAGAAGCATAGAGGTTAAGGAGGAGAATAATCTAAGAGACGATAAAGAACATCAGCACCCACAAGGTGCATTTCCGAGTTGTCCTTCCCTTCCGCCCTTGCCACCAACAATATCGCTGCCTACATTTATGTTTTAGACTGGCAAAGGAGTGTCTGTGGGAGAACGAAGGCCCAGCAGCAATGAAGCAGGTGAATAAGAGGTGAGTGGATGGAAATCCGAAGCAATGGCGAGAAGCCAGGTGTCCATCCAACACTGAAAGCCCAAGTCAGTTAGTTTATTGCTC
Organism: Paguma larvata; assembly: GCA_030068075.1. NCBI lineage: Eukaryota > Metazoa > Chordata > Mammalia > Carnivora > Viverridae > Paguma > Paguma larvata. Next base: position 59,756,229 of record CM057824.1, read on the forward strand.
GAATGGCTTCAGGGCGGCATCCGAGTGCTCTCCAAACCTAACCCTCGTACATTTAACAAGTCAGTGTCATCCTGCAGAAAAGCAGACGTCTACCGTGAGTCAACCAGTGGTGGTTTTCAGTGAAAAACCCTATGCCTCAGCCATCATATTCCGATCTACCCTAACAAACCTCACAGTAAAAACAAAGTGAGGCCACTGAGGATAGGATGAAGGGAGAGAAATAATTCCCCAACCCTTATAAATACTGAGATAACCCATTGTTTACAGGGTGACTTAATTTTAACATGGCTGGACTCAGTTTAAAATGTACGATATTTGCGATCCACCAGGGATCCAGGAGCAAGGCAATGGGGGCTACAGAGACTCAAGAAACCTGAAAAGTCCCAGGGGCTGTAAGGCCATCCGGCACTTGGCTAACAGTGCAACAATCTGTTGAGTTGAGCATAAACGAAGGATACAAATTAGATTTCCCCTGAAAGCCACAAGATTAAACATTAAGGGGCAAGTTCTTGGCAAAATGTATGCGTGTATTTTCCAAAACCAAGTTTTATTTAAAAAAAGTTCACAAAGTCTGTTAAATACATCGGTCAGGTTTTCACATACTTAAACGTGTGCGTAACACAGTGGTTCAGGTAAGTCAAGACAGAGATGATACTGACAAATCTAATGAATTTGATTTGGAAGACTCTAACATGAGTTTTATAGAGAAATGGTATCGTTCAGTATCAATGCGAATTTTAGTATGAAATCCACATTATTATTATACAATATTAAGAATGTACCAACTATGGGGAAAATTCAAACTGTGTTCTAAATATAAGTGGAGAGATGTGGAGATTTCATTTTCAATATCCCATAATCTGTATGTTAAGAGCTAATGTTAACTAAGGAGGGATTCTACTGCCCCCACTGCTTGGAAGATCATGCCTGGACTTCACCATCTCCACACCACTGAGAGGATGAAACAGGTGAACTAGGTCAGTAAGTATGGGAAGGATTGTTTGTGTTTTGGAAGCACAGATGAGAGAAACAACTCTGGGCTGGTGGTCTTAGCTATATCTTTTCCCATATGTAAAATACCAAAAAAAAAAAAAAAAAAAAAAAAAAAAGACCGCATCCAAGGGTACCCTATGCCACTGGCTTGTCTTGCAGATGCAGATGAAATATTAGGTGACTTATCCTAAAACCATTGCTTGAAGGGCCACAGGTTGGTAGAGGAAATTATTGGATACAATGGAAATGGTTCCATAAAGTATATTTGAGAGAGAAAAGGGGAAATTGCCAAAGGGCACCTGATTTCAGCATGTTATCTTCCATTGTCTCTTTTCACCTCTTGGTTAAATTAGCCATTTCTGAGCACACATTCCGTCACACACTGCCCTAGATGGCGCGTCATCTCCTTGTTCTCTTCAAGCTGTGTTCCCTGCCACCACCCTTGCTCCACACTTCTTTCTTAATCCAAGTGCAAGGAGGGCGAAATGAATATTACGGGTAACCATGAACCCATTAAGGGGATCGTTACAGCTAATTTTGCTTGGATAAAAAAGACTAAGAGATAAAAGCATAGAGTGATTCTCTACAGAGCCCATGGTCCTTCAGGGTCGTTCTTTTTCTAGAACTATTAAAGAGATGAATAAAGCAATTTGTAAGAAGGACAATGTAAAATATTTTATCTATTTAAATGTCATAAGTTACACAGATTTTATTTTATTTCCTAAACCTTTGTAGTTCCTTCATACTGAGTCTGTGCCTGCAGCTGACACCAAACATCTACTAATTGCCAAGAAGGTGCAGTAATTCTCCCCATTTTATACATGAGAGAATAAAGAGAATTTCGGTGACTTGCCCAGGTCATAAAACGAGTACTGTAACATAGGGCTACACTTTTCCCTGTCGGACATTTACATACAGTTCAGATGTATTCTTTTTATTTAAAAAATTATATGTGATGATCAGTAAAGGGGAATCAGCATAGTTCTCCAGGGTTCACATACAGAGATCTTACACAAAGTTCTTATTGATCGAAGGAGTTTAACTGACTTGTGCTATACTCAGAACTGCACTAAAAGCAGTTCTATTTCCCCCGTTTACCAAAAAACAAACTTTGTTTTGTTGTATACATGGCAATGAGCAGGAGAATGGGTGAAGTCATTCGATTCGAGAAAAGATGGTCAGAGACTATAAAAAGGAACGTCTACCCTACCTGTGAGAGAGATCTAACCTTATCAGTCGTTAATCTCTTGACTTTGTGACCATAGGGAAGTCACTTCCTGGACACTGCGGCTTCCTTCTTTGAAAAAGATTATTTGAACTACTAAGTAAAACTCACTATTTGATGTTATAAAATAGCCCATGGTGATGGATTGCTGGGGGAAGGAGGCAGTAGGTTAAGACCATACATACTAATATTAGCAATCATCTACTAATGGGAAAAAGGACTAGATGTTTTTACAGAATCACATGTTTTTAAAAACTCTCGTATTCCGAAAAAAATGCAAGCTCTCTTTTTAATTCTTTTATTATAAGGTATATGCGGAGAAAAGGGGAAAGAGAGGACACATATAAGCGGATTCTGAACTTAACAAGTCTTTAAAAAATTCTGTCCCGTCCTGTTGTGATTTGGGTACAAAATTCTGTTCTGGTACAATATCCAATTTCTCCTAAACTAGGAATGTATTTACCAAAAGGATAAATTTGCCTATTGGGTAAATGTTTCTAACTGAGAAATTCTGTACAGATTTTCACTTCTCTTTACCATAAGAACTGACAGCTACTAGTGCAATTGGTTTTCTGGTTATGGGGCCGGGGATATTTTGAACTGGCTCTGATTCCAACCAGGATGATAAAGGAGCACCCTTCAGTGATGGAAACTTGTAAGATCTACTCTCTGAGTGACCTGAGTGAAAGTTTTGCCATTTCTTACTGGCGGGCTAGATGCAGCCTTTTGGCTGGGAAATGCATTGGGGGTGGGCAGGGGAGAGATACCAGTGAAAAGAGTTATCTATATAGATGCAGCGTCATGCACGCCGTGCGATAAAATAGCTTGTTTTGAAAAGGAAACAAGATTAGACACATGCCAGTAGTTCACGATGAGGCACATTTAAGAGATGTTTCCAGAAGCAGGAACCAGCATGCAGCAGGCAAGAGGGCAGTATTGCCAAATTTGGGACTGTGTCAGTGTGAAAGGGAGCCCAAAACAAAGGGTGGGTTTGGAGCAGTGTCCCCAGTGGGAGCAATTGTTTTCTCATCTGAGATTCTTTCTCCCAGACCTCAAGAACAATTGAGACAAACGTATTCAAAGGTCAAGGGAACAGACAATGCTGGGAACGCTAGAGAACCCAGTGACAAGCCCTGGTGCTTCCGTCACCACAGAGAAAACGGACAACAAGCAGAGTAGCCTGAAGCAATCTGATTAGAACAATCTCGCAGCGTTCCTGAGCAATTTCTGTGGTTTCGACGGAGTTCCTCCTCTACTGTAGTCTGTGCCACAAATCTACCACAGATTTGGCTAAACGGATGATTTTCTTAAAAAGAATTATCTATGGTGGTTTAGCCATACTTCGGGTGATACTACGGTAGGAAGTCATAATGGAAATGTTACCACGTGACTTGCTTCTCCTTAACCTCAGTACAATACCTGCTGCCACTTGAATTTGATCACTGAAAATCATCCACTGTGCAGGGGGATGTTATGACCAAGGAACAGAAAGGAAGTAGCAGAGGACAGATTACCGTGCTTTTACAAACTATAATTTATGCAGAGACCAGTTTTTCAAGCGGCTTGAAAAAAAAGGGGGGGAGGGGGAGGCTTTTGTAAGACCATAGTAAACTTTTTCAAGAAAGTAGTATATTAAAAATAAAAACAGGATAAAAATAGAAGAGAAATTTATGAAGGAAATTCAGAAATGTGATTATAGCATCATACTAATGACATTACAATTAACCTCAAAGGCATTTCCATGCAAACTTCCCTTTCCAACATAAGTCACTCCAGCCAAGGAATAACCCTGTCAGACTGATATACTGCATACTTGGTGTGAGTCTAAAAGTGTTTCGGCTTTCTTCATTTTGTTTTTATTGCCAAGTTGGACAGCTTTAGACAGAGCTGTTCTGCCGTTAGAAGGATACAATAGTCTGCAGTTTTAAAAGTTTAAGATTCTTTCATGCTCTTAAGTCAAACGCACCTTTTAAATCCCAAAGCGGGCCACTCTTGAAGTGCACACTGCACACTCACAGTTTGGCTCACTGGGTGTCATAACATTGGACATAGCGAAGATGCTAAACAACGTTTTTAAATAAATCAGAAAATCACTTGATAAAATACATGCTGATTATATAGCCCTAGCTTTTCACACTCACATATACGTGAGTGTTAACTGCACTGGCTTGGAAACCCTGGTTCTGGTTTTCTGGTCAATGGTCCGTTTACTCACACGAAAATCTTCCAGAGGGGTTCCATAAAAGTCTGCTCTACTTGGTAAAGAAACTGCCAGCCTTACCAGTCCCTTGGAGGGAGCTGACGAGCTTCCTTAGGCCACGTGGGGATATAACACGCTTCGATAGAAAGTGCCTTCCACGTGTGTGAGATGGCTGGCGACCACGCAAACAGCATGTGGAAGGGTGGCCAGGTCAGCAGACACTAAAGAAGCTACAATAGGCATCTTACAAAAACAACTTTGAAAACAAAGTCGCAGAAATTATGTTCTCTGTGGGCCGTGGCACCTCCTGCTTGGCCTTCTGACCAAGACTTTCCAATGGCCGGGGGTGTGGGAGAGGGGGTTAGTCCTGGATCCACAGAGAGGCTGAGGATACTACTTCAGGTCAGTGGAGGCCACCACACAGGGAGTTATGGGAAGGTCCTTAGTGGTGAAAGTGGCCCACCGAACTGACCGGGGCCTGGGCTCTGGATGTGGATTCCATGTCTGCCACGCTCCACAGCTGCTGGTCTCCTCCTGCAGGTCGCTAGTAACAGCTGGGCCTCTCAGCGGTCTGGCTACTCTGATTATGCCGTGGAACCAGCACTCATGACTGTGGATCTTCTCTACCTCAGAAGTCTCTCCAGCCAGGTACTGTTGTGCTTTAAATCGTATTCATATGAAATTCTTTTCTAATCAGTTATATGGCTGCTTTATTCCTTCAGCGATGAATTTTTTTCATGTCATAATCCTGTGTGCCTCAAAAATGTTTGTGAAACATGGAGTTGATCAAATACAATAAAAACTAAACAAATAAAAGCCCAAACAGAAGAAGATTAAAAACTGCTAAAGAGCTCAACTTAATTACATTTTCGAGTTGTCTTCCTCTACTGCAAAGCATTTTCTGTCAAGAAAGAATTACTTCAGGGGCCTCTTTATAGGTTACACAAATGTTCTCTTTGAATTTACCTCTCATTTTACATAACATTTCTTTGGTGTCTGCAGGCAGCTACCTTGGCTCAGAAGCCACTAACTCACATACTGACCTCGTTTCCCTCTAGGCCAGACCTTTGTTACTTAAATCTGCCATCTTGGCCTTTCTCTGAATGTTCTCTTTTTGTACCGAAAAGAAAAGAAAATTCTGTCTGGCAGGCTCCCTTTATCAAGAATACCAGTTCTTCCTTTCTTAAGATACAAGGGATAGGAAGCATCTTGCCTCCTTGATGATGTGACCACGAAGCAGTGGTTGCATTTTACAGAAAGAACCATTAGCTTTTCTTTGGAAACCAGGTCAAAGGTTGCTTTCACGGGGCATGTTATAAATAGACCGGTCTTCCTAAAGGAAGTTTGGATGGATTTCCAAGATGCCAATTCCTTGTGACTTAATTTCTCATTAACATCTATTAAGTATCAGGCCCTAGATTAAGGTTTCTTCTTACAATCCCAGTTCTCACATTTAGCTCTCTTCTGAAATGGTTAAGTCCTGCTCAGAAAGGACCCATGGCAATCATGACAGACTGGGTTGGGCTTAACGTTTTGCTGAAAAGAAAGAGGGAGACTTCTACCTTTTAGAGTTCACAGTCTAACTTTTACCTTAGGACTACTCAGATCATGATGGCCAATCATCTGCTCACGTTTACAGTGGACAAGGATAATTTCAGCTACTTACAGAATTATTCTCCAGATTCCCCCTCAAATAGGATCCTTAGTGAGCATGAATTTGTCCTTAGTGTTAAAATAATACAATAAATAATATAACCTATTTTAACTTGCCTTTGGAACTTCCACGTTTATAAATTCATCATTCATAGACATTCTTTAAATACTCTTTAAATCCCCTTTTTTCCCCCTTATCCTTAATTCCACCATAAGGAGTATTTAGTCTACAAAGGATTCTCAAAAAATTCTTGGCCCAAATGATATCTCTTATAATTCTGGATGTTGTTACATCCATCATCTTGATAGCTCAAATTTCTCACAATTGTAGTCTTCTCTTATTTTTCCTTTTGTTGTGTCCATTGAATCAGGTTGAAAGCTTCTCAAAAGAAACACAATGCATGCATTAATGTCTGTATGTTTTTCATTCCTCCGTTAATTCACTTTTTTCATTCATTCATTCGCAAGATGTTTATTGAGCACCTACTTGCTCAGGCACCAGACTAAGTACTGGGGATGAGGAAGTAAACAAGATGCTCAAGTTTCTGCCTTTCAGAGCTTACACTCTGGGCAGGCAGGAGGAGAGGAATACACCAGAACAAGGAAATACATAAATAAACTAACATGATACTTATGGCCTATGGTGAGTGCCATGAAGGAAATAAAACAAACAGGATGATGAGATTAGAAGAAACAGAAGTAGGAAACTTTAGACAGTTGTGGTCCGAGAAGTCTCTACTGAGGAAGTGATATTTGAGCCAAGACCTGAAGGATGGGAAGGAGCGTTCCATACAAAAAATCTGGGGGAAGCACCCCAGAAAGAGAAATCTTTGAGGAGCAGAAAGGAAACCAGCATGGCCGAAATACATGAAGCAAGTGAAGGTAAAAGAAAACTCATCGATGGCCCCATGGCCAGGGAAGGAATTTGGATATGATTCCTTAGAGCAAGTTCTCAATGTTTTTTATTGGTTGTTCAGAGAAATAATATGCAAATGTATGTACTTATTCTATGTACCTGGTCAGTTTGGACAGTGTGCCAAAGTTCAGCAATAGGGGTCTTTTCCCTTCTATGTTGTTAATCCTGTGTCTTTTCAGCATTCAACGTTTGACACTGCCTGATGCCACTCGAAAGTCAGTCTTTCACAAGTTCTGAGCCGCCCAAGTCCACCGTGGATGGTGCCCTTGTGCATGGAGATGACATCGCCCCCAACCCAAGGCATCTAAGTGAAAATGACTGGCCGGTGTAGCTAGAGCCCATACAAGGTTTCGAAGCTTTTCCCCTTCTCCTGTCCAGTGAGAAGGAATTCAGCTCCAAGGTTCTGTGAAGTTCTTATTTTTCTCTTGAATTTACCTTTTCGAGTTATCCCAAACTCTGGTGGGCTTTCTGAAAGACCATACCAAAAATTGCCATCCTGAGGCCCTTCTACAACAAAAGTGAAAAACAACTCGGACACAGGAATCATGTCTTTTGAAATTTTCCAGTTCCACTACTGTAACCTATTATTTGCTGTCCTTCCAAGCATGATATAAGCAAACCACAACAAAAGCTTTTGTTAGGAGCCAACTTAATAGCTGAAAGGTTGATCTTTAAAAAAAAAAAAAAAAAGGAAAGCTTCAAAGAACTTATGTATTGCAACTGGCATAAGAATCACAGCGAGCTGTGAATTCGTAGAAAGTAACATCAGACACATCAACAGAAAGTAAGATGTTTACGGGAGGAAACGAGTCGCAGAGGGAGTATAAGGAACTATGGCCCCATTTTACATGGAAATCCAGTAACCATTTGAAAAACATATATATATATATATATACACACACACACATGCACACACATAGTTCTCAACTGTGTTTGTGGTGTGGTTTGGAAATGAGGATTTTTAAAAATAAAATTCTTGAAAAGATTTTTTTGTAACCACACTATTCAAAGCTTCAATGAATCTTTGATTCGGGCCCCAAACACTGCGTGTTGCCAGTTTTTCTCAGCTTAAACTCTAGTATGTCCCTGCGCCAAGCTGATTTTAACAACCTCTACCTTTCTAAGCAGCCCTTTCATGTAGATTTACTTGAAAATGGCATCTCAGCCTCTTGTCACCTCATGTTCTCTTCCAGACCATTCACCCAGGTCAGTTTCCTGGCAGGTCCTCAACAAGCAGTTGGGGGTTCTTCGTAGACCGAGCTTGGAGTAATTATGCTCTGTAATTGTGGAGTCGGGGCCTGTCTCCCAGTCAAGATTAGAAATGCCAAGTCATTTCCTGTTTTCAAATCCAAATGAAAGATACTGACGTCTGATACTGGTTTTCCTACATTTCAATTATTGCGGGGCACCCTGGAGCTGCTTTTGAAGCATTCTCTTTATAGTACCTGGGTCCCCAGCATAGTGCTTCATCCTGGACCAACACCAGAGAATACCGAAAAGGATTCCAGCCATCACATCTGATAACTTTTTAGGTTGTTTTGCCTAAATGACGGGAACCTGGGTCATATGCTATCGGGAATCTCATCTGGAGATGGACTTAGGACTGGGTGCTTTGTAGGAACAGGAGGGCATCTGCAGAAAAGGGAGGCGAAAGGCATTTGGCACATGTTTAAGGGGAAAAGCACCTTCTTCTTAATTGTACGGACCCTTGTATTTTACAGCACATTAAACTTTAAAAGGAAAGGTAGCAAAATTGAGCATCTGTTTTTTTCTCATATAAATTTAACTCCTAATAAATACTACGCAGAGTTTCCTCAGACCCAGTTGTGGGCAGATAAGCAGTTCCATACACACAGAACTAATTGCAGTGCTCTCGAAACCTCGCTCGACTGTCTTTTTTATTTCTCTGCCAGTGAAACCAGCTTTTAGCAATTGGGTTTTGGGAAAGATGACATCCCCCAAAAGAAGCAGGGCCAAAATAAACAAGGTTAAGATGGAGAATAATACTAAATATTATTCCTATTTATTCCATACTATACTGCCCTCCATTGTAAAGTCCTGCCTTCTGCCTCCAAATTAGTCATGGTAATACGATTTTTATGCTGGAAATGAACTTGTGCATGTCTCCCAATTTCCTGACTTGGAAGAGTAAAATATGTGTTGCTGGTTATCAGATTTTTAAATGTATTTCCTTTTCACATCCACTTATTTCTCCTGAAAGTGACACAAAATCTATAACCTAGTAGATAAAGTTACAACCTGCCTGCTACAGTGTACACTGACAGCTGTATAACTTTCAGCAAACTGAAACGTTAATGAGTCCCGTCAGGTCAACTTCCGATAGAAATGTGTTTAAGGTACGATTTTCTTTAAAGAAGATGATGAGACCGATTTCAGGGTGGACACACAAGCCCTAACAATAGACGGAGGCTGGGGGAGATGTACATTTACGATCCCCCAAAGAAGTGCTTGGTATCATGCGGACGATAACCATTGAGAAAGATGTCGAAAGTCATTTGGCCCCTATCTCTGCTGCCTTCTCTGGGTTGAGAAAAATAAGCATTTTAGATTTCGTCAGGATTCTTCTGTACTTTTAAATTAAGCAAATGGAATTAAATTATTGATTTAGTCAATTATGTCATTGAGGAAACGATGGGAAGAGAAAGAAGGAAGACAGAGGGTGAGGGATACAAAGCAATTTGGGGGAGGGGAAGAAGAAAAGGAAAAGGTAAGGAAAAGCAAAAGAAAGAAAGGGCAAAACAAAAAAGGAAAGAGAAGGAAATGAAGAAACACCATGTACTATAATAGATTCTTAGTTGGTTAAAAAAAAAAATCCTCAGAAACGTATTAAAAATCGTTTCATTATTTGCAATCACTAAGGTGATCTGTTTGTGTGCAAATCATTGGTTTGCCATTGTGTAAGTAAGTTAAAACAGTAGCCCTGCTGCCACTTCTTTTTTGTCATTGGCTCTTATCCCTGGCTGTATTTCACATTTCAACCTGCTCACCATATGTGTACATACTTACGCTTTCTTTGCCACTAATTGCTTCTTTTTTGACAACACCATCTATATGTGCACAGTATATGGCCTTTTTTTATCACTCTAAACCTATTAATGCCCAGACTTAGGGTTCCCAGAGGAATTAAAATTAACCAGCTCTCTAAATATTGTTCATGAGTTGGAAAACTCCTGTATTTTAGAATCTCACTTCAGTTGTTTTTAATTGGTTTGCAATATTTCACCCTTCAGGGCTTGCCCTTAACTTTTCAAAGTATATATTAAAAAATATTTATGAGACTGATATGAAAAGCAAAACTTGGGAAAAATAAACACTTCTTTCAGAAAATGATAGTGCTTATTCTATGATTTAAAACTTGATTTTATAGTTTGGTAGACACTCAATTCTTACTTTCCACTGACTTCTATTGTCATCAGTGAGACTTTTACCTGTTAATAAGCTTCCATTCTAATGTTCTGTATCAGCAGAGGGCTCTATATAAAGCAATGTTTTTTGGTGATTTTTTTCTTTTACAGCTCGAGATCCCTGACATATCAATTCACTTTCTGAGTTTTGTCATAAAATGTTGCTGTTTATTTCTAGAATATGGAAAGAAACTTCCTTTAAATACTTAGCTTTTGGAGAATGGTCACTTTGTATGACCTACAAAACAAATCACTGATAAAATGCCCCTACACCACAAAGAACCATTTATTGCTAATGACAAATGTGCACTCGCACACACACACACACACACACACACACACACACACACACACACACATACCACACACCTCCAAGTATATTAACAATAGTTACTATTCCTTAAAAATAAAGCGATAGATCCTTTGGATAAATGACAATATATCCACATTAGAACTACGGGCGCCATATTTCTCTTACCAGGGTAGAGGAAAAGTATTTTCTTTACAGAAGGAATAAATGAATTAACACAATAGTAGGAATATAGGTCATAGTCATATAAAACAGATATCATTGACATCTTCTTTCTTAGTTCCTCCGAATGACAAAAAAAAATTGCTGTCTCTCACTCATAGGTTCTAGTACCAAACTATTTAGCGTTTTTAAAAAAATAAGTACTATCAAGGAATTTTGAGTGAGCACATAAACCTTGGAAAGGTTGCCCCAGCCATATTTCAAGCAGAGACTTTTTCTCACGAGCAAATTTCCCCTTACAATGTTGCAACGGAAGTAAACAAAGATGACTTGGCTTCCAATTAACATTTGTTAAATAAATGAGTGAATGTTGAAAGGAATAAATAAGTGAAGAAATAAAACCATATGGAAGAATCAGTCTGAAGTCTAGAAAAGAAGAAATCCATTCTCAGATGGACTTTAAGTAAGCTTTTTCCTATCTTTCATGAACTGCCATGTGTCTAGTTCCTACCCTTGACAACAAGAAAAAGCTATTCAGAATTTCTGTGTGTATCTCAAAGAGCTACAACAGGAAAAGAGGGGCCCTGACTGATGATAATCAATAAATGAAAAACCTTTTTTACTTAATGTAATGGTGCTTTCTCTGTGAATAGATAGCATATACTTGTATAATAACAAGTGGCACACGATTATTAATTGTGAATTGCAAGGTTACGAACCTTTGACTTTGTGTGCACGAATATCGAGATACGTTAGGGCGCTCAGACGTTCAACAAACACCATTTGCTTTCATCTACACTGAGTCTGTCACTTGACTTTTGACCTTTCATTTGGCACTGTCCTGTCATTTCTTTCGTTTTGCAAATTTTAGCTTCTCACTTGACCTCTCAACTGTGACCTTTCACTTGACCTGTGATCTCATAAATTCTGAGATCTCATACATGTAATTGGGGAACAAATAAACAAAACATCTGGATGAAGCTCCTCCTAAATTAAGTCTGAATAGATGAAACAGAACCAGACACTTCAGAACTTCAGTAAGTAATGCAATATCCTCCAGGATGGTATGTGAAGAGTAGAACACAACCTTTTTAGAAATAACTACACTCATCAAATTATCAAAAAATGGCTCATAACTGTTCAACTCAAGCAAAAGTCTCAGAACTACCTTCCATGAGAACATTTCTCTAATCTGATCACTAAACAAACACACAAAAACTAAATAACTTCAGTTAAAATGAAACACCTTTAATGTCAATAGCACTGAATTTTATCATTTTATTACTCAAGCGTGGGAGTCTGAACTATTGCCTAAGTAAGTACCAAAAGATTTCACCCAGAAAAAGGTTGCATAACTCACTACAGTATTCAGCCTAAAAGTGGGTATATTTTAAGTGCCCACTGGTCACTTTTAAGCCCTCACTCTCTGTAACACTTTAATTCTCTTCACAGCACCAAATTACCAACTAACTAATCTTTATTGATGTGCTGACTCCCTCAACTAGAATATAAGCTTCATGAGAGCAAGAAATGTGTCTGCCTTGGTAGCCACATCAGTACCTTCTTGTTGTTGAAGGAACAGATTTGTTGAAAGAACAAGAGGATATCTAGCATAAATACAAGTGTCCTCTCCAAACGTTACTTTGCATAGTTGTACAGCAGAACAAAAGTGTTAGTAAATCTTACTAGCTAATTTTTAAGCTATAATACAACTTGCTCATTTTTTTTTAACGTCCAATGCCCTTTGAAATTTATCCTGGGGCTTTCAATATTAGCATCTAATTTCACTTTTATTACTCTCTACCATAAGATATTTTTCTCCTACAAAAACAAAGCCTTCCTCAAAAAAACTCTCAAATTAATACAGGTTGATAATTATCCTCACATGCCAGCTGTAGTATGAATTTAAGATTTAAGCCAAACCTCTTGCTAATTAGAATATAGTCGTGTTTCTTCCATTAGATGCCCAAAATCAGATATTAGGAAACTAGTTTAAATTCACAGTGATTGTATAAAAGAAGTTATAAAACACTGGAAAACTTCAAATTAAATAATTTGCTACCTGAATTGACCACAAAGATATTATACTTAGGCATATTCAAGATAAAACCTACGATGCGCTTTGTATTAAGGTAAGGCAAACCCAGCCAGAAACCACAAAACAAAGAAACAAACAAACAAAAAACCGACAACCATACTGCTGAAAAAGTAATCACTAAATGAAACAATTTGGAGGCAAAATCTCCCAAAGGTTTAGCTAGAATATCCCCTGGACTTCGTTATAAAAATTTGCATCAGACATAAGGCTGAACCACATCGACAAATCTAATTAGAAAATCAACTCTATCTTAAGTAAGATCCTCTATGGAATCTAGTTAAAGAAGTTTTTGTTTGAATATTAAGAAAGAAAAATGTGAGTTTTCATTTTCAAAATGGTGGCAGAACAACATCAAGAATATTTACATCCACTCTTTGGTCATTTAACAAAATATTAGAAACCGACACATACTAAAATTCAGTATGATTGATCCTATAAAATTTTAACACCAAATAAATACCAAGAATGTCATATACTTACTTAAATCTCATTTGAATATATTACATCTTAACAATAACAGATATATAATAAGAATCTAGAATAATAGATTAATAATACATATATGTTGGAATGTAGAGTAATTCTCACCTTTTATGGGTTCTAAAATCCTAAACGAAGTGTTAAGATACATGAATTGCTGTAAAAGTGAAATTTAAACTAATCACAAAACCAGAATTTCCTAACTTCCTCAAGCTAAGTTGAATAAATGGTTCAAAGTTTGGCTACAGTTTGAGGTTCTTTCTTGTTTAATCCAAAGCAGTTCATTTTTCCTTAAAGGTAATCAAAATAGTCAGACATGGTACAAATCATTTTGTTGGAGAAGAATTATGTCTGTGGTTTATTTAAATAATGTAACACCAATAACGGGAACTTTAAAGAATATTAGAGTATTTGAAATATAGAAAGAAATAAAAATGGCAAAACAAAAATATAAAAGAAAATTAAGTACAAGAATTATTTTGTAGATACCACTGATATATTGGCCATACTAACAATATAATATACAAAGAATAAAATCTAGGTAATAACTATCAAAAGGAATAACTTCAAAAGTTCATCTCAAGGGAAAGTTATTAACTATTTAGGAATACATACTAAAATGTTACTTCAGTAAGAAGTGCTGGAATTTCAGATTAAAAACTATGAAACAAGGAGATGTCCACTTTTTTTGATGCCCTAATAAATAAATTAGCAAAGTCACTATTTCTGAGTCATATCCTACATTAATCCATTAATATAATTCAAGTAATGGTGTATTACCAAATAAGTAAGGTATAGAAACACAAGCTACATTTTAAAAATTATAAGGAAATTAGTAACAGAAACATTTGTGGATACTGTAAAAAGCAATATGAAAATATTGAGGAGAAAAAAGACAGGGTATCTAACTCTATTGTGTTGATATAACAAAGCCCAGACTTAAAAATAAAAGCAAGGTTTGCTGGCTTTACTTATGTTTTAGGTAGAAGCTTTTTACTACAAGAACTCAACTGCTGAAGTTCATTTCCTGTCTTTAATTCTAAACGAGCAATTTGCTGATAATTTCCTGTCTACATTTTCATAAAGTAGAAAGAACATGACTGGTTAAGCTTAATGTTTCAATAACCAAATAAACTTCAGCAAGCATGGTTTAGGAAATTAGACAACTATCTAGAAACTAGTTTTATGATTATAAAATGTCTGAAAACTGTTTATCTCCCCCAAATGTTTGAAAATATTCTGAAAGCTTTGTGATTGCCTCTTTGACCCCAAAACAAACGGAGCACCATTGCTTTGCCTCAGTGGGCCCAGAGCAATTAAAGTCAAAGGGTATGAATCCCCTGAACTCTTGAGCTGTTCTAACATGGATGAGGAAGGAATGACCTCTGGCTTGGTTTCAGCCCACAACCCCCACCCCTCGACCCACGTATTTATGCCTAAAAGTAGAAATGTGCTTAACTTGAATGTTTTATAGACTATGCCTTTGGATTCATGATTATCAGCATTTTGGGGGGGGGGAGGGGGCAAAATTACACTAGTGCATCACTACAAAGAAACAATCTGAAATCTAAATTAAGTTGGCAGTTAAAGATGAAGAATGGCTTGTTATTATTGCCTTAAAATGAGGCACGGTCTTTCTTCTGTTGAGATGGCAAAGATCTTCCGTCCGAAATCTACTACAGCATCTGCGGAAGGGAATCTTAGGAAGAGTATACTGTTTCCAAGGCTCAGAAGAGGGCGTAATCCATAAAACCATGAAATGTGGGGACATTAGAAAAAAATTTGGCAAATGCCAGTCCTTTGTGCCACTACCCCCCTCCAGGTGCCAGCCGGTGGGAGAAAAGGAGTCAAATACTAATTACAAAGGGAGATTTTATTAGACAGATTTAAGGGGAACAGATGAGCCCAAATCCCCCTTTTTATTATCTACTGTACACTCAGCTAATGCTTTCTCCTGTGAGAAAGGCTTAAACAGTAAGCACAAATACCACAATGAAATTGTAATACTCTCTCAGTGTGGACCTGGATTATTTCAGCCACCAGCAATGTGAGTAGCTGCAGGTGTTGCACTAAATAAAGTAATATAAAGTGTCTAAATTGTAACAGTGGAAGTACTGTTTCAAGACCCTTGTCTGCTTTTTATTAATAGTCAGATTCCTTCCTATCAGCAGCCGCAACTGCCTTTACCCTATTATTCAGCAACAATATTTTGATAGGCAAAGATCTATTAAAAATCACTGTTGATATTTTGGGACCATAGTCATTTTGGAGTTGAATAAGCGTTCAATCTTCTCACAGAAGGGGAGAACGTAGCCTTGTGATTCAGGAAGAGAGGAAACCAGGGGTTACAAAGGTGGAGAGGCCAAGTAGAATGAAACAGACCCCCTCCATCAAGTAAAAAACTTGGCAAGATAACTAGAAACAGACCAACCCTAAATCTTTGGGTTCATGAGCTCTTAGTAACATAATTAACTGAAATAAAACTAATATTCCAGTGTTAAGTTTCACCTTAACATACATCAGCAGTTATAAGTAATAACACCAGGTATAAAGGGTCATAATCAGAAAGTATTCATTTTGTTTATGGAACATACCTTAAGGCAAGGGGAAATATTCCGTACACCAGTGTGATTTCTAAAACAGAGAAAAATTATCTATACATAGAGCTGTCAAGCTTGTCTTCCTGTTCCTATCGGAAAGCGTTTCTTTTGAGGAAGGTGTACTGATCACTTATTTGAAATTTCTTACAAAACTAGAGAGCCCCAGACTTCCAGCGCATTTGTTCTTGCGAAAAGAAGCACTAATACCTAGGGGGGGGAAAAAGTTGAACAGGAAATGTTTGACCAATGTTGCATCACAAGATATCAAAAGAATTTTACTTTGGCCACTTCGGCGAATCAAGTCAGGACATTCTTGATTTTTTCCGTCTCCGAGCTTCTACCAAATGAGTTAAAAAAAGGCAGTGATCCTAAAATTGTTTCTAAAAGTTTCCAATGAGTGAAATTAAGCAAAAATCTTCTGGTAAAATAAAGTGTAAAAACGTGTTAGCCCTGAGAGAGTAGATAAACAACATTAGTGATCTGTGAATAGCATTCAGGAAATTCCATTTATCTGATGAGCTGTTGGCTAACTGAGCGGTGTTTCATATGTCACCAACTAACTAAAGCTCCCCATTGTGTACGTGGATTTCTTTTAAAGGCAGTTTTAATGTCATTTTGCACATTAGGAGACAGTTTATTTAGAAATAAGTGGCAGACCCAAGAAGGGAGTCTTCTTCCTTTTTTTTTGTTTCTTTTTTAACTGATGTTCACTGGCCCTCCTCACAGTAACCCCACAGACCCCTAACTCAGGATCCTTGTCATAGGACTGCCTGGGGCAATCAGCCATGGTTTCTTTTTTGAACAAGCTTTCTTTTAACACGTAGAGCCAGGGATGATTTAACAGAAAGTGTCTCAAGTCGGTGAGCTACAGCCCCCTTAGACTCTACCCAAACAAAGCTACTAATGTGTGGTCAGTTTCTTGGCAACTGCACTCTCGGCTGATAACGCCCCTGCCTGCTATTCTCTGAGGAGCCGGCTTGCTGGAAGTCTGCTCCGAACCTCATCCCCTTGGTGCTCCTGATGCGGGCGACCCTCCGACTGCTCGGCGCCAACCACAACATGCTACCCACCGTGAGAGAGCAGGACGCGGGCTGCTCTACTCGGGACTTATCGTCTATCATACTGATTGACGAAACCAAGAGTGAGCAGAAAAAATAAACACGAACAGAGGCTGCAGTGTATGGGCCAGTCAGCTGGGAGTTTTAGTATTTGGCCTTGGTGATCCTACTCTCATGGTAGGTTATCTTTTCCTTGTGCTATCATTTATCATAACTTTGAGGGCCAGGGAGAGAAACAAACCTACAATTTTTCTATTGGTTACATTCATTAGACTGCTTTTTTTTTTTTCCTTAGCACTCCTTCCTTTGCCCTCCCCCTCCTAATAATCCCATCCCCTCAATAGTATTCCCTAAAGAACGGTGAAATTAAATCTAAATACAGTTCTCCCCTTTTACTCCTATTCCAGCATAGATCATTGCAAGTAATTAACCTTTGTTATTCCATCAAATCTAGAATGTGAACCTGCATGTTAATTTACTTAAGTCAGACTCGATAATAAATCTGGTTCTATAGCAGCTAAACTCAATGAAGATCCTGGAAGCTGCTCCGTTATTTGGATTAACTAACATCTTCTTAAATAATGGCACTTGACTTTTTCAGGCACAAACCATGTTTTGTATTGGCCCTGACAGCCACTATAAAGTACTCCCCCAAGTGTCAGTAACAAAGATGATTTGTATGTGGCTTGCAGTCGTCCAGTGTTCTAATAGCTTTCTCATTCCAACCCAGGAACATGGAACACAAGGCAGCTGGTTAAAGCTGATACAAGCATTTCTTCTCTCAGCAGGCTATTCTTGCATAACCATTTATTTTGCAGAGTTTTAAAGTGCCTGAAGGATTTAATTATGTACATAGACAACCCCTATAAACTCTATTCTAGGGTTTTTATTGACTTTTGTGCTGGGCAGCTCTTAGGCATTTCAATTAAGTGTTTTTATAAGAAAAACTACAATATTGTAAAAAAAAATTCTTTATAGATACTTCCAAACAGTTTTTCCCCCTCTGATTGAATAAACTCTATTTAATTGACAAAAAAAAAAAAAAAAGAAAAAAAAATCCAGGTTAATTCAAAGTTTGGTTTTTCCACTTTGGAAAAACGAGAGTATCTGAGTCCCACACAGGCTTGAGAGAAATGGATGTGCCGATATCAGTGAAGGAACAAGGGCAGAGGGAGGGGGACAAGATTACTTTGTAACGTACTCTGAAAAGTCACAGGGCTACCTGTTACTGCGAGGTTTACTTGAAACTCATAAGGGTAAAAACCGAAATGCAAAATTTTACATGTTCCACTTAACAAGTGCAGAATAATAAATTCCCAAATTCATTCGGAGCACCCGCCTGACAGGTCTAACCCTCAAAAGTCTCCAGGAGACCCCAAAGCCGCCTTTGTCTGCCTTCTTCAATTGCAGGGCTCAAGTATTTACAAGGCTTCGGCAAACCTGCCTTCATTATGATGTGGGATATTTCAGTCCCAGCAGGTGGCCAACAGGAGACCAGACCTGCCCGTGAAATATGTAATACTTTTTCATATACTTTAACCAGAAATGTGCCCCTCCACAACTCTCCTAACTGTTCTAATTTCCCTTTCTCCTCTTAATCTCCTCAGCAAGCCATGAGCTTGCATTAAAATCTACCTAAAACATTTCACCCACAGGCAATGTAATTCTGAAACAAGCAACCAACATTTCACAGCTCTGGAGTAATAGATTAATTTGAACCTAATGTTGCCGTCGTTTACTGCTCCAAATGTTCTGGTGTAGACATAGCCCCGAGGCATGGTGCTGTGGCATGCACAACTTTGGGAGCCGGAGCTACAGTTGGCTTAACATCTGTGCATCACATTTGCCATGTGCCTCATTATCCTGCACCCCACTGTGCCTACCTGTCCCCCTCAGCTTCTCAGCCACAGGCGATCCAATTTTTTTCCCCTCCAACTAAGAATCTTTGTTCTCCTTCTCACTTACTAAATTTTTGCGAGACCTCTGCACCCAAGCCGTGGGGGATTCGGTCCATGTGAACAGCTCGGGCCCTTTGGATTCTTAATTCTCCATTAGGAAGAGGAAAATCACAGCATTAAGTTTCTGACATGCCACTGCATAAATTGCGCCATTTGCAGGATCTACTAAAGTCTGTGACCAAACATGGGAGCGTGTAATAAAGCATGGCGTTGTTGGTTTTGACTTTAACAAGTTTAGTCGCTTTCAATTATCTGTAAGCAAAAAAAAAAAAAAAAAAAAGAATAACTTCCAATTCCAGATTTAAAGGGGACCAAAAAGGAAAGGAAAAAAATCCCAGAAAGAAAAGATTGTCACAACAAAAATTAAAAGCAAGGGTCTTGAACTATTTAAGAAGTTAGCATTTCCAGGAATAGTTGATACACACACACACACACACACACACACACACACACATGCCCAAAAAACAAGGCTTTAAAAATATATGTAGCAATCAGGCCAAACAGCTGCTTAAATTTTAATCCTGCTTAAACAATAAAAAAATCTTATGACTCTTTTATTGGTTTTCCATTGGAAGTGTTTGGGACAGCCATTTAACAAGAGACAGAATAAAGATTTGGTCCTGCCAAAATTAATTAAAATATGCAAAACTTAAAGGTAGCTGTTGCTGTTATTATAAAGCGTAGATATTATTATCAATACCAGCATCAATAATGAAATATGCAAAAAGCAACAGAATAGCCACACTAGGGTTCGAATGTAGAAAAACCACCATCGTTGCCACAAGACAGAAGAAAAGATTCAAACCAGAAGAGCTGGCCTCAAAAAGACCAAAGCTATGAATAAAGAAATTTTAAAACATTATCTACATATTGCATTTGACAAGCTGGATTTAGACAGTAATCAATACGTAAGAAAGGTGGTTTAATAATCTTCCATTTTTTACTAGAGTGATAGGAAGTTTACTGTGGGTGATAGGAAATTAATTAGTTTTAAATGATCATTCTCATAGGATTAATAATTTAAAAGATATATCAGATTCAAACAATTCCTACAGCCCATCACTCAGAGTTTTAATCCCTAGAGGAGAACAACATGGAGGCTTGGGAAGAGCATTTTTCAAATGCCTTCTCCAAGTAGAAATATGCTTTGCTCTAGAAATTGTATTGGATTTCCACACTTCCCCACATAATCCTCAAAATCTACACGGTACAGAGCATTGAGTCTTGTACATTTCATTATATGCTTGAATTAATTTATCCTATATGGAATTTGTTACCTTTACAATAAAAAAGTCGCTATTCATTATTGAGAGTGGACAGATGGAACATGTTCAACTTAAGACATCAATAAGAAGAGAGGGAAAAACATATAAGCCATGTGGCACAGCCTTCTCCATCTGCTATGTCCCTACTTGTCTGCCAAGACTTTCTTTTTTTTTTTTTTCTGAAATAAAAGTGAACATTTTTCTTTGGAATTAATGGGAATTCTTAGATATTGACCCTGAGCCTGATTATAGATAATAAGCAACCATACAATTAAGACACGATATCTTGCAAAAGTAAGCCATATCATAAAAGAAAGTTTTGAGCCTAAGTAACAACAACAATGGAAAGGAATGGTTTATCTGAAAACATTATCAGATAACCAAGGCAGTTTTTGCTTTGATAAATCATGAAGGCTGTTGAACACATTCTTCCATCCTTTAGAAAAAATACATTGTAAGCTACGTAAATACGAAATTGGGTGGTAAAGAGGCTGGCAGTCTAGGCTGGAAGGTTGCGTCTGTGCATCCATCCTGCAGATGACGCCTGATGGGAAGAGAAGCGGTTCCATTGACAGGTATGTCTCAAGCTACAGCCGTCACAGGCTCACTTTACTAAGATGCGGTACACAAACCTATCACCCTTCGAAATATGTTAAATCCTAGAATATCCCTGTAAAAGTTAAGTAAGTAATCCTACCTATTAACTAAAACAGGGCATGTACACTTTTCCTGTGTTGACCTCTTCTCCAATGTGTTTGCTTCTTATTCTGTTGTCCTTTGCCTTGACCTATCTCATTATTTAAAAGATGGAGGGCCAAGTCTCGGTTGATTAGTGTGCTAGCTGCAGGACCTACGAAGACTATTAGGAAACACACACCCATTTCTCCAGTGAGAGCCTACCGTTTAAGAAGATTCTTGTATAGAAGAAAAGCTCTCTACTTAATTCTTGGATTCAGGAGTTAACAAATACTTTAACGTAACATGTTTCAAATTTATCCCTTAAGACAGCTTTTAAAAATTGTAGCCATTTAGACAATAAACACTAATTAGATACTATGTGTTTAGCCCACAACCCCTAAAATCTGGACTCAAATGTGGTGGATATTCTATGGTACTTTTGCCACAGAGACATTTAAAAAAATAAATAAAGCCTACCAATATATATTTATACTGAATCTTTGGATGCTAAGACTGTAACTACATAAAACATACTTTTCTCTAAAATACTTTGAAAAAAGTGGTGAAATTCAATTAAACTGGAACTTGGGTCAATATGGTATCAGCTAGGTGAATTCTGCCAGTGCTCTGTGTAGCTGCTAGATTCCTTCTTCTCTAAACTGGGAATTACTATAATAATACTTCGTAGAGTCATTGGAAAAGTTAAATAGAATAATACATGTAAGAGCTTAATATAGCGCCTGGTATGCATAAAAACAATGTGTAGCCATTATTTTTATTACTATGTATTCAGAATTTTTAACAAATTTTAAACCATATGACATCATGAGAATCATATTAGAATTATCTGTGAATTATCTGTGAATGTTGTCCCAAACGAATGAATCCGAATCTACAGGGGCAATTGTAACAGGTAGCCAGAAATAAGAACCTCTGATGAAGATGCGGAAGTTCAGAAGATTGGAGACCCCTAAATGATTTGCTTTAGCTACTTCATGTGTCCTCCTGCAGCAAAGCCTAGCTCAGTGGTTTGCATGTAATAGGCAGGCGATTATCTAATAAAGTAGAAAGTTGCTAAATCTACCTCTCAGCTTGCATTGCATAAATTCTTGGTGTTGGAATTAAGCCTGTACACATGGTACAACATGTCCCAGGATGCATTTCTGGGCGTTGTTCTGGTAATGGCCTTTTGCTTCATGTCTATTTGACATCTCTCCTGTCGTCTCTTCTTTCACTGCTCTTAGGGGCTGAATCGTGTGCTCCCAAAGTTTACATGTGGAGTCTCTAGTCCCCAGTAGCTCAGAATGTGGCTGTGTTTGGAGGGGGGGACTTTTAAAGTGACTAAGTTAAAATGAGGTCATTAGGGTGGGCCTCAGTCCAATGTGACTGGCGTCCTCAGAGGAAAAGAAAGTTTGGCCACCCGGAGAAATATCAGGGGTGGACACGCACAGAGGTAAGACCACGTGAGTGTAAGGGAGACAGTGGCCATCCATAAGCCAAGGGCAGAGGCCTGGGAAGAAACCAAACCTGCCCTGCCGGCACCTTGATCTTGTACTTTGAGCCTTCAGAACTGTGAGAAAATAAATTTCTGTTGTTCGAGCCGCCCAGCCTCTGGTATTTAGTGATGGTGACCCTAACAAACAAATACAAGTATTCTTATCACCCCATCCATATGGTCTCCCAAATGCCCTGCCTCCCAACATATTCTACAATGTGTGTTTACATGTTGAAAGTGCTCAAAACTAAGATTTCTTAGGCTAGGGACGATCTAACTTATCCTTGTCTACCTGACCCCTACCGTGTACCTGGCATAATTGCTGAACGAATTAGTGACTGAATGAGTGAATAAATGACTGAACACCTAAATGGCTACCAAATCAACTGAATGAATGATAAGTGCTTATAAAAAATGAAATAGAAACTCCCATAACAAAATCTGGATCAAAAACATCCCTACACCCAACACGCAGTGACACCAGCTAGTACTGCTGATAAGCAAAGCACACGGATCTCAGTGTCCAAAGAAAAAGACACACATCGCACAGTTCTGTGATCTCGACTCCTGTAAACAATTCAATTAACAAAACCTACAAACACTCTTTGCTTAAGGTCTGCAGAACTTCCGCGGCACCCCGCCCAAGGCAGAGGTATCCTCCCTCCGATTCAGGCCAATGTGTGTCCTTTCTACTTTAAGGGCTATAAAAATGTTGCCGAGATTTGAAAATCTGGCCTGAGATGGCAACCAGCTTTTAAAAACTTTGATCCTAAAAAATCTGTTTTTAAATAAAGTTATGCGGTAATAAAATGTGAAAGAGTCTGGATTGCATTGATATGGATTTATGGAATTGTTGGTAAGCAATAACATTTTGGACACGGTGACTCAAAACATAGTTTAAAGCCAACCAGGACCCTAGGATGCCACCCCAGTATTACCGGCATTTTATATCATATTCATGGCACAAAAAGCCAGAAGGTGGCCCTCAGGAATTATTGGTAATGAAACAACAGGGAATTAAGGTGAACCAACCAATTCAAGTTCCACTCTCTCTCTCCTTCTATAATTGAATGGAATCAAGGCTTCAGAGCCTGCTTCAGAGTTTATTTTTAAAATACAATAAAACGGCGTGAGCAGACATCTTATTTTTATTGGTACTTACGTTCTGCATATGATTAAGCACAAACGTGCAAAGAATTAACCACTCCACCAACCCAATGGATCTGTTATCAAACTCGAGGAGCCAGGAGTGTTTCGAAGGGAAACGGGGGCAGGTGACCTGAAGCCCACTCCCTTGGGTCAGTGCATGCTGGGAGGGGAAATGAGCTACAGAGCAGACAATTTTCAGCTTCAGTGGTTTTACTTTCTTTACCAGGCCTCACGAAAACACACTGACAAAACAAAGGACACAAAATTAATGACCCATGCATTCTGTCAATTGACTCTTAGTAGCAGTGGCCAGTTCACCTTAATTTTTTTGTGCACATTGAACATGTAGCCCAAGGCATTGGTTAAGGTTCACTTAAGAATTCTTCAAAGGCATCACTTGGTTTTCATTAATTTGTTAACTGTAACTTCTCCTTTCTGCTAAGGAACCCACAGACCAAGTGTAGGCCTTTATACAAAAGACAAAGATTCGCACAACAAGCCCTTCTCTTGCCTCCAGAGCAATCATTTCTCACTCGTGAATATTAGAGTAAGTTATATCCATTGAATTTTTCTAGAACTTAAACTATATTTAAACCTTCTTAATTTTCTCAGAAATCTAAGTGTCAACTCTCAGCTATTATAGAGGGCTAAGTAACACTATGGCTTATTATTTCTGTAAGTATCGATTTCCTAATTATTCCTGTGGTCTTTAACCAGGAATTTTCTGTGAAATCTAATTTGAGTATGCATGAAATATGGTAAACTAAGTAAAAAGCAGTAAGATTCAAAAAGGATGTATAAACGGAACTTAGTACTCATATCTGTACAAAGAGTATATACCACCTTTAAGAAGATGGTAAGACTCGGCACTGAAATTTTTTTTCACTTACTGGCCCGCCATGGACACTTTGGTATTAGAGCACATTATTCTGTTTGCTTAAAAGTTACAAAGAAGCTTTAGCTCTACAAATATATTTTTTCTTTTTTAAAGAATTTTTTTAATGTTTATTTTTGAGAGAGAGAGAGACAGAGTGCAAGTGGGGAAGGGGCAGAGAGAGAGGGAGACACAGAATTCAAAGCAGGTTCCAGACTCTGAGCCGTCAGCCCGGAGCCCGACGTGGGGCTGGAACCCACGAACCGTGAGGTCATGACCTGAGCCGAAGTCTGAGGCTCAACCGACTGAGCCACCCAAGTGCCCTTCTACGAATATATTTTTTCATAAAATTGTTAAAAAGCTTAACTAGTTTTCCAAGAATATGTAAGTAGGAAGTACTTAGGCACCAAAGGCAGGGGTTGAATTTTCTTTATCAGATTTGAAACTAGAATATAGTATGGGAAGAGTTGCTTTCAAGCCTCGCAGGAAGTTGGTAATTACAATACTTCATTATAAAAAATATACATATATATATATTTTATATATATATAAAGACAGCTAATTGTGAAGGAGTCCACCATGAGGCCATTTGGTAGTTTTTAGCAAAGGAAATGGATCCCATGAAGCAAATGTACCATTGCTTTCTATAAGCTTCTCAGACAGTTATAAAATATGATAGCAATGCTTGGTTGGTACAACTTCACGTTATTTGCATCTGTCAGCATTTCCATTACAAACCCTTGATTTTCAAGGTTTTATAATTCAGCTGTGAAAAGTTGCTTTGGAAAGAAAGTTGGCAAGGCAGTCTTAGCCAGGGAGTTTATCAAATTGAACAAATCTTTGTTTAGCTATCTCTCAGTTCTGTGAGCCAAGGTCTACTCCCAGTTAGACATGCCAAACTTCCAATGACTTCAATGCCAGAGAGAGGTTTTTTCTCTCTTTACATTTACTCCACAAGAGCTTCTCTCATTCTTGTTTCAGAAGCCGCCAGGATCCAGCTCATATCCTGTGTAACCCAGTGGGAGAGGAGCCACAGCATATGTAACCCTGTAGGACATATGAATTGAGTCTTGGCCAAGTGTCTCCGGCATGAAATGTGGACAGCACTACAGAGAGACTTGGAACTTTTGAATGTGTGTGTAATTAAAATGTAGGCATATCATACTACTGCTTGCAAAGTGAAATGGTGCTCACTTACTAAAAGTCTTCTTGGCTGTGGGAGCGTGTATGTGTTTCAGGGGAGGTCTAATTACTCAGAATATGAACTTACTGGTACATTGTCTTTGAAGAAACAGGTGTGGGAAAAAAGACAACCTAACAATGCATATTATTTCTTGTATACCTATTGT
Source organism: Paguma larvata (assembly GCA_030068075.1). Taxonomy (NCBI): domain Eukaryota; kingdom Metazoa; phylum Chordata; class Mammalia; order Carnivora; family Viverridae; genus Paguma; species Paguma larvata. The sequence goes on from CM057824.1 coordinate 59,782,117, forward strand.
ACAGTCTTGGACACATATTTCTTTTACTGAGATTGTGATGTTGGAAATTCATATAAACCCATTCCTGATCAGAAGTGGGTGTAGGGCCGTTTCAATCAAATACAAAATTTTACTATTCATGAACATATATGAAATTTAGAAAAGATGGGTCTGGACAAGATGGTAAAATAGTTCATTTTTAAAGACTATCTATTAAAATATTTTGTGGGGCACCCGGGCGGCTCAGTTGGTTAGGCAGCTGACTTCAGCTCAGGTCATGATCTCACAGTCTGTGAGTTCGGGCCCCGTGTCGGGCTCTGGGCTGACAGCTCAGAACCTGAGCCTGCTTCGGATTCTGTGTCTCCCTCTCTCTCTGCCCCTCCCCTGCTCATGCTTTGTCTCTCCTGCTCCCAAAAATAAATAAAACATCAAAAAAATTAAAAAAAATATTTTGTAAAATATTTATCCATGCATGCAACAACTTCCATCTAAAGTTATTTATTTAAACAAAGTAGCCTAGATATCTTTGACACACAAGAATACATATCAGACAGAAATAGTTCACAAAATGAATTTTAGTTTGAGAGGGCAAAGAAGCTATACACGCAGATAACCATAATCAGTGATCTAAATGCTAGGCGTCAGAAGAGAAAAACAGAAAAGGTGTTTTGGTAGATCAGAAAGTAGAGACTTGGGAATGTTTATTCCCCAGTGCATACTAATAGTAATAAATCTGTAATATAGGGGCTCCTGAGTGGCTCAGTAAATTAAGTATCTAATTTTTTATCTCTGCTCAGGTCATGATTTCACTGTTTGTGAGTTGGAGCCCCGTGTCAGGCTTTGTGCTGACGTCATGAAAACTGCTTGGGATTCTCTCTCTCTCTCTGCCCTTCTCCTACTTGTGCGCTCTCTCTCTCTCTCTCTCTCTCTGAGATTCTTTCTGTTAAAATATATAAATAAACTTAAAAAAATATCCGTACTTTAATGTAGTAAAATATTTCATTATAGTTAACATTCAAATATTTAAATTTCATGTAAAACATGTATAGCGTTTATAATTATAATATGTCTTTTTAAAATAATTTATATATTTAAACATGATATCCATTGAATTAGTGATACAGTCATGTCTCAAACTAATTTCTTACTTATTAAAAGTCCACCCATAGATGTATCATCACAACAAATCTGTTAACGAAGCTTAGGTCTACAAATGTACACTGTCAAGGTAGCTGGTCTATAGCGGCACTAGAAGACAAAAGACACCGCATGGCAAATTCAGGTGTCATTAACAGTTTTAGAAAGGCCAGTCCCCATCAAAAGGTTTTTGTAGGCAGCAGGATAACAGATGGCTAACACCAGGTATGGTTTGGGTTTGTTCAATGTCTTAATCTATTCTCAAACTTTGGATTTGGCAAAACCAAAACCATATTTTGCCAAGTACTTTCTCCCTTAATTTTTAAGCCCATGTGCGTTTTCAGTGAAATTTAATCCATATGTTTCTTATTTTTTTTACACTTAACTCATCAAATATTTTTCTGTTAGAACTATTTGACATTCAAAAGCCTTGTCTTTCTTAAAACTAGAGGGTTTTAGCTTTTTTTTTCACTCAAGGTTTTTAGCATCTTTCTCTCCTCAAAATAGGAAGTTGCATTCTCCCAAGCATAAATGAATATGAACTAATATGAACTGAATGAATTTAGTTGGAAATTGCAGCTTCACAAAAGTGCCCACAATTAAAAAATATTCATATGTATATATGTATATGTGTATGTGCGTGTGTACGCGCATGTGTGCCTCTGTGAATCTGTGTGCATCTAGACAATGACTGACATAATTTGAATGTAAAATAATGAACTTTACTAAAGCTGACCAATAAGAGGCGAAAGAAACATCACAAAAGGAATTCTCAGCATGTCCAAGCAACTGGGGCTTCTTTTCTTCTTGGGCTATTAGATTTCATTTTCTAAAAATTGCTTGGAACACACACCAGGATGAAATCCTTTAAATATCAGGACCTTAAAGTTACATATTTTCATTGTAGGAAGACATGCATTTTTATATTACATATTTATTAAGGAAACGTTATCGCTAATGGAATACATATATATATATATGTATATATATGTAACTCATACTACTTTCTGAGTTTACATATTTGCAGACCATTTTTTTCTCAGATAGAAAGAAAAGCAGGGGTAATTCTTACAATAGCTTAACACAGCTTGATGCCAACATATAAAGTCAACATAAACATGTTTAGAAGAGGAACCCTAAAAAAAGAGTAATCAAACAACCTACCCTAATCACATGATATACTTCTTTGTCCCCAACTATATTTAACACAACTAGGCTTATGGTAGGCACTCATTATATTCTTAGTAGATTAAATTTCATTGAATCCAATGGCATAAGTGATAAGTTGTATTGTAATGATCCAAAGAATAATATTATAATTTCTACAAAACATTTAATCATTTCTTGCCAAAACCATCTGTAGAAGTTATTTCTCATAACTATCATGTGATGAATTTTTTTTATAAATTGAAATTCTCTCTTCTGAGTTCCCACAGCCTTTAATGTAAAATTCTGTTATAATAGCACCGAGCATATTGTTTTGGGGATGGGACGGTGAAAATCTTGGAGTGAACATCTGTAACGAACCAGAAGATATTGTGGGAAAGCAAAATAAAAGCTGAGATCGATGGCGTAGGGGGTCATCTAACGTAACCCGAATACCTTTCCAGGAATGTGTCCTCCGTGGACTTGATCCCTAAACCTAGGAAGTGACTTTTAGTTTTTGCTTTAGCCCCACTGTCTGAGATTCTCAAGGTAAAAGATATTCTAAGACTCTCTCCTATCTGATTCAGCAGATATTAATTTATTCATCAAACAAATGCTAGTGAGCACTATTCGGTTCCAGGCACTCTTCATGACAAAAGTTCTTGCCTACTTGAAGCTTACATTCTAGTGATTTCACCACCTTCACAACCTATTCTCTCAGGAACAAAATGTTTTTTGTATATTTTATTTTGTTTTTTTTTTTTTATATTAAGGAAACAGTGAATAACACTTTCCTGAGCTTTCATGTTAAATAACTGATGTTGTTTTCAGTGGGTTCTGTTCTCGACAAATGTGATGATACTACTTTCAGATAACGCCTCCCATGAAGTATGAAAAAGGAAAGAGATATCTATTGGGTATCATAAGGAAAATGAGAAAAAAAATGGAAAAATTCCAGAAGTTTTCGAATATTTTAGGGCGTTGAAAAAAACTGGCAGTGGACACAGAAGAACTAATCATGGTGCAGGAGGGCAGAACGATAGATCTAGATGTAGCCATGGAGTCCATCTAGCCCAGCAATGGCAAAACCAGAACCCGTGAGTGTATTTCTCTCCTCTCAATGTATGGCTGGCATTGCTGCCAAGATCAAGGGGCCAGGCCAAGCTTCTGAAACATTCCAGGGAATCAGAGACCTACCAACAGAAAGGATACATGAGAGTTGAAACCTATTTGACTTCCCTGTTAATCCAGTTTTTCAGGTTTAGATAACTTGCCTACAATCACACAGCTACTATCTCTTCACATTACTTACAATGGTTTTCATAATTGATGGAGAAGCAAACAGCATAATTTGGAAAAGAAAGTGCCAAGGACACAAAACCACAGTGTCTCACTTAACTAATACACCGATCTTGTGAACTGAGTAGTACACTTTTATAAATTAAAATACTATGGTGAAATCCTTCCTGGTCAGAAGCATCTCTAAACTGGTGAAAACAAACTTTTCTCTGTGCTTGTATTGCCTTTCCTAGACACTAAGTATAGTCCCGTTTTCAAGCAGGAGACAAAGGTAAGGCTAGATTATTGACCTAAACACAATGGTGTAGCTCGGAGGAAGTCTCATTGATCAGTCTCTTTATTTTTCTGCTTGGTTCTGAGGTCTAAGAACTAGAAGAAGTGAAATACTTTGATCTCCTTGGAAGCAAGACGCTATTTTAGAACCTAAAAATAATCTGGTCTTAATTCATCATGGCAGCACAGACTCTGTTGGTCCAGTTCATTACAATCAGCTAGTGTTTGCATCAAAATCTTGTGCTGTTATGACAACCATTTTCAAGTACTGACTCCTGTATTGTGGCTTAAGCATGATAAATTCCCACTTTCAGAAGACATCCAGCTGGTTGGGCCTACTTCATCTGCCAAGATGATGTTCTACAATTTCCACATCTGCTTCAACAACTCTGTCACAGTCTCATTACTGATTTTTTCTCCATTTTTTTAAAGAATTGGGATAACTTTGCTCTCCTAGAGCAGGCCATAAGCATATGCACATGATAGATTTTTATTTATGAGTGGTTTCAATTTATAGGTGAGATGTGTGTGTATCATATGTTCAGAATAAGCCCTCTTCTGACTTTCTCAATGATTTGACTTTGTGACAAAATTTGGGTGATCTCAAAAAAAAAAAATCCAAAGATATTTAACCCATTTTAAATATTCATTCCCTAGTTTTTCTAGAATTCTGTCAGAAAATTCTTCAAAAATACTTAGCCTCATCTAGTTTCAAATCAAACCAATATAAATAATGGGTAGAATTACTAACCTGCAGGGAATGTCATCCTAAATTTCCTGGCGCTGACTATGTAACCATAAGCATGACTGGTGTATTTACTGGAGGCAGTATATACTGTATAATGTTCCCTGAAAACTCATGTAACTAATGCAATATGATAACCACTAGGGTGCTACTGTGACGTAAAGGATATATTACAATTTTATCCAGTTCAAACAAGAAAAAAAAAATAGTTGACTTTAATGGTCCTGCCCTCTAAACAAACACATTGCCTGTTCTACTGAACTTAAAATTCAAGGTTATATATAAGTTATCCTGAAATAAAAATAATTCTGCGGCATCCACATTCCGGCACCAAGATACAATTTTACTCTTGGATCAGTTATGTCTAACAGTCATTTCAAGGATTAAGTGGCATGACAGGCCATGACTTTTACTGAGAGAATATAAGGGAAAAAAATTAGCAGATTCAACAGCACAGATTTCAAGTTGGCAGAAGATGGAGCTAGTCTAAGGGGTGACATGTTTCCACAGAAGGAGATGTTGGATGTCGATATCAAAATGTTTTAAGCTGGATCCCTCCTGCTCAGTCATCAGCAGGAGGTTCACAAAGGAAAGTTCTGAACTGTAAGACAGGAAAGATGGAAAATAGTTTCTAGACCCCCTGCTCTTGCCTTCTCATACCCTCATTTCAATGAGTTTACAGATGTGGAAACTGAGGCCAGAACTGTGACTTGCCAGGGTCTCAGTCCTAGCAGAGCCAGCATAGGGCCATCTCCTAACTTCCAAGGCACAAAGATGCTGACTCTCCTGAAATAAGTCCCAGGGTAGCAAGAGCGGGAACTGAGTGAACAGAGACAGCTTCACGGGAGGCTGCGGAGTTGACCACAGTGATAATGGATGTAAGAAGAATGATGCGGAAGTGGTCCAAAAATGAGAATTCATTTGATTTTTAAAAATCTTATAGCTGTTTAAAACCAATTCAATTAAAAAGAATGAGAGAGAGAGAGAGAAAGAGAGAGAGAGAGGGAAAGAAAGAAAGAAAGAAAGAAAGAAAGAAAGAAAGAAAGAAAGAAAGAAAGAACGAACAAGAAGGAGCAAAGCCAGAGTAATATAAATAGCCCGGTGTAAATGTACCTGGCCTTCACTAAGGCTACAATATACATTATAAACACCAAAGAGTGTCAAGAGCATTTTAAGAAATTGGTCATCCCTTTCCACTTTGTGAGTAATACTTGGGAATGGAATAAAAAAATAATAATGGCCTCTAGGGAATGTTTAAGAATGAGGTAATTTGCATGTTTCTTCCAGAAAACATTAAGTATATCCTTCTGCTCTGCCAGGATAATTTTGAATTTCTGGCATCAAAGCTGAAATTCTCTACCAAAGTTGATCAATCTCCTGTTACCACTCTATATTTACGTTGGTGTAGGAGTTGATTCTACACAGAATTAGACTGGGGCTAGTAAGCTATTTAATCTTCAGGTTTTTATTCAAGGCCTCGTTGAAGAAAATCCCTGAACTCTGTATCGACTAAGTTTTGCACGATTTTTAGATTCTAATTCTTCCGGTTTGAGGGCCGTGGCAACTCAGCCAAGAAAGGTGAAATGATTATTTCTCTGGAGAAAGACCTTGGATAATTAAATTTACTCCCTTCTCCCTTCCCTTTCTTTCCCTTCTATCACATAATATTTTGGTCTTTTTCAATCAAGTAAAGCCAGTGAGCCGTGGAGAAGCTGCCTGAATTGTGTAGATAACTGCTTCTCCTTTCTTTAGAGATATAACCTGTATACCTTTCTTTGAAGGTCTAATTGGCTTTGTTAAACAATTTACGAATTAGGCAGTATCTCATCTAGCTCCCTATGTATTGTATTTTGATACATACTGCCTTCATATCTTATTTCACAAGAAGGCAACTACCATGTGCAAGCAGTGGTGACGCATTAAGAGAAAAAGTAGATTTCAGAAAACTCATGACAAATACATCGTAGAAAGATCTTAAACACCAGAGTGCAGAGCTAGAAGTGACTTTAGGGTTGAATACAACCACACTTTTTTTCAGTTTTGGAATTGAAGCCCAGGGAAACAGGGCAACTTGCCCAAGTCATAGGTTATTTTTAATTGCTCATTAAAAAAAGATAACTCTGAGGGTCACGGTGGCCAAGCAGGAAGGGGAGCGGACTGGCATGTGGTGGCACAGCGGTTCAAAGCCCAGGCGTGCACCTGAACTCAGGCTTTCTACCGAAACAAGGTAAGTCCATTGGTCTCTCCATTGCGGCCCTCCCAGATTCTACTGAGTCAGTTGCCATTATTAAACCCTGCATTAACATCACCTGCTCCAAATCCTTCCTGGCACCCTGCTCTGACCTTTGTGCTTCTGAGTTTGTTGTTGCTCTGGGTATTTTTGTTTGTTTCTTTAAATATTTGTTTTCTTGTTGTTCTTTTGGTTAGGTTGTGCTAGCTCACCTTTTAGATGATGCTTACCTCAAGAACTATGTCTAACCACTCTGAGAACACCCATACCAATTACCTGTAAATGCGAATGATCAATATGACGGTGCCATTCAAAGCCACTACAATCACAATTTTGTCAGAAAGCAGTTAAGCGCCTTCACTGCCCTAAATAATTCTAAAACTCACTTAAGGTTAGTAGTATCAACTATTATCAGTCTTCAGTTAAAAGCACCTTCATGCTCCATTCACATGTTTAATCTCATTGAACACTTACACAACCCCAATACAATGGCTCTTTTGCCACTCCTATTTTACAGATAAGACTGAGGTCACACAGTGAACCTTGATGATTCGGGATCCCGAATCTCAGGCTATCTCTACTCTCCTGTGGGTACAGAAGACTCTTCAAGTTGAAATACTGAGATGCTATGGCCAACACGATCCTTTATCAAGGTCTCTCTGACGAGCTGTGTCATGTTAAACAGGCAGGACTATGTGGTCAAGGGAGCCAAGACAGAAGCCGAGACAGGAGGGAAAAGTGTCCTACATTTTTTAATTTTGTTTTCTTAACTCCTGGCTGCTTTCTCTTGGAGAAACAATTCAGGCTTTCCTAATAGCCACCACTTTTCAACCCTCCATAGTTCAGTTTCTTTTCCCACATGTTTTAAGGTAGTGACTCAAATCTTACGTTACCCAATATAACTAGCTTCAAGAGCAGTCCTATGAACGTCATTTAGTGCTATGTTTAAGTTTTTTGGTTCTATTGGGGTCATGGGGTGTGTGTGTGCGTGTGTGTGTGTGTGTGTGCATGTTTTCCTTTCCCTCAAAATATCTTCTACTTTTCAAAAAAGGGCCTACTTGAGTTCCAGGCATATGGACTAAGAGTATTCAACAAGGAATATGTTCACTTATGACAGGGCAGTGTGTTGGGCACAGCCTCTGGAACCTGATCGTGTGGGTTCAAATCTCAACTTCACAGCTCACTGGTTGTGTGACCTTGGTCTCGTTATCTAATCTCTTTGTGCCTCAGTGTTCTCCCCTGTCAAATGGGTTCTTATGCGAGTTTAACAAGTTAATGCATATAAAGTGCTTGGAATAGTGACAGATCCAAAGTAACTATTTATATGTTACCTATTATGACTAAAAGCAAGTATAAAATGGGGAAATGTTCATTAATCTCTAATTTTAATATTTTATTAGTTGGTATCGAAAGGTTTGTGTCTCTTTATTTTTAGATAACATTAGATTCCCTGACACTTGGTCCACTAAAGGTTTCACCTATATTGGTTCCTCAACTGGCTAAACTGCTAAAACTTGCTTTTAAAAAGAATATATACAGTGACAGAGTTCTAAAGAACGCACATTGAAACTAACAAATAAAACTCATCGGTTCTGATATGTTCATTTTCATTAAAAAGACATCAGTCTGCTCTGTGCTTCCATTAGAAATAGAACTTAATCTCTGACAGGCGTTTCTCATTTTCCAGTTATTCTCTAGGGAGTCTACATTGGCATGCTGGCAATGATTTTTTTTGGCTCTGCACTGTGGTTGCAAATGGTGTCATTGTTCTTGGTTAAATCTGTGAAAAGTAAGCCTACCCCTTTCATTTTTTGGCTTCACGCTAAAGTAGCCTTCATGGCAAAGAACTATATGAGTTTATCAGTATCTGTTCTCTGCCCATATTCCAACATGATCAAAGTCTGCTAAAATAGCTATGCACTGAGCTTTGTTTCTCCCCCTTTTCAGTTTCTGCACTTGTCAAGAATGATAATATATGTTAAAACAAAATCTGGATTTGTCTATTTGTTGGTCAATACAGGGTAACTGAGAGAAACAAGATAAGATAAAGAGGGAAATTCTTAAATTTCCCTGAAGGCAGAGGAAACAGGTTTAATTATCACTTGTTAATGAATATTGTTACTAAATATTCTAAACTACTTAGTCAAACTTAGGACAGATGTTTACAAATCGTCAATGAAAAGATGGCACTTGTTGTATGTGAGAATTCAGTGTATAGATAGAAGATTAGTTCCAACGGCTCCAAAGATGCGATAAAGGAATAATGATTACATTCCATGGCCATGATCAATGAAGACTTTTTCCCTAAGTAGTGTTCATTCCCTTTGGGATCCTAGTTGCATAATAAATTTTCCTTTTCAAGTCATTCCTTTAAAACAGTGTAAACATTCATTAATAGCCCCTGTCCAAAACATTAGCTCCTAAGTAAAAGTTAAATAAATGTAACTTTACATTATTGTAAGGGACAACGGGATATCTTGGAGGACAGATTCTTTTGTTTTATTAACATCTAAATTATTTAAATTTAGATCTAAGTTATTTTTCTTTGACTCTTGTGCAATGACAGATTTTATGTGCACGGAGCACCGTGTTTATTGAGTAATTATGCACCATGTCAAATTACCAATGTAAGACATTCAAAGTTCTGTGTAGGTCAGCCATGATCAGCTTCCTCCTAAACACAAGTTACAGGTAAGAAACTTAAAAAAGAGAATAGATGGGTGGCACGGTATTGGTGGTTCTAACCACTAACTGGGCAGTACTCACCTTCCTGGTTTTATCTTTACAAGAAAAGCAGTACAGAAGGACATGTGACTTTCTAAGTACGAGCTCAACACTCATCTTTGACTGTAAAGAGACAATCTGAAAAGAATCAATTACCTCTGGTGTTGCAGGCAAAAGGAAACAAACATACTGGGCTGAGTCTTTTGCAAGTTGTTATTTGCTCATTAAATATTTATGGCATGTCTGTCTCATGCCAGGCCCTGATCTGGGTGCTTGGGTAAGTCGATGAACAGATCAGAGCAAAAACATGCTGCTCTCTAGGAGCTTCCTTCAGAACTACTAATAGCAACAGTCTCAATTTTAAAAATAATAAGTCTTTGCACTCCTGGCCAAAGAATGCTGTGGACCAAAGGCATTTTAGTAATAACAATACACCTTTATTTCATAACACGCTGGCACATATCTTGCTATTTGAGGGTCACAACAAGAGAAAAAGGCCTTTGGGACTAATGTACCCTTTTTGACCAAACTCCTACTCAAATGCTTCTTCCAAGAACCCCTCTCTGATGCACCATGTAAAGGGTTACACAAGGTGTTTCTCAGATATCAGAGAAAACAACTTTCCCATCCCATGTCCATTCCTGTATTTAACCTCCTAATTTCCCAGCTCTGCTTGCCCTGAACTAGAGCCATCTGACCGAGCTTGACAAATGGGATATCAACCGAGATGATGATGACTTCAGAGTCAGTGATTCCTATCTTTCTCTTCCTGTCCCAGGAAGAATTTAGAAACCTTGTGTTGCACAGGAAACATCACAAGGAAACCAAGGCCCTTGAGCCCATTTCTGGAACAGCCCCCCTCCCACCCACCAACCAGCACAGAATACAGATTCAGCAAGACTCTACGATTGTTGGGTTAAGCCACGAGATTAAGGTATTCATCTGTTGAGGGAAATGGCGTTAATTACTGTGACTAATACAGTGACAAAAAAAAAAAATGAATTCGTTTTGCTTTTGCTCCAAAGAAGCACATCTTTTACATGGGAGACAAGTAGTGACATTAAAGATGAGTCAGGTTGCTGTCACCTCTACCTGGACTTGGGGCAGAATTGAAGACAATCACTCCTTTGCTCCGGGTCAGCCACCTCTTTCCCTAATACTTCCTCCTGTCTTTTCTCCTGACCCAAAACAAGAACACCCATAAATTTCCCTTAAACAATGAGGTGGATTTTACATTAGCTATCTGTTACTTTTTCTTGAGACGGAAGGTATTTAAGTCCTGCCACTGAAAATCGACAGAGCAGGAGCTCCAACATGTAAATCTCTCTTGAGATAATATACAGAACACTTTCTTCTCTTACGTACATGCGTGCACACAAACACACGGTCTAGTTTTCAATTTTCTTTTACTCATGAATAGGATGGTTGAAAGAAAGGACCCGTGTTAATTCTAGATCCCAATTAATGTCACCACTGAAATATTAAATAAAATCCTGAGTTTGCTGTCTAATAGAAGTTACGCTAAAACAAAGATGAATAAAGATTGCTGTACATAATAGTGAAAAACAAGAACCCATTTGCTCGCATGATAATGTCTTCCCCTGTCTTAGCATGAAGGAATTGGAGAAAACGGAGGATATGGGTACAAATCCTACACTCCCAGTGAAAGTTTATTATTAAGTAAAATTATTTTTGCTTCTTTTGACTATGTCAAATTTCACGTGTTAGTAGAAAGTGAACAAACGGAAATTGTTTTTTATTCCATGTGGAAAAAACAATTATTTCCCAGGAAAATAAAGTAAATGCTGAGATAGGAAAATGCACTGTGGTATTCATTAACAGATTGAATAGGAATGTGATCACCCCTACACAGGACAGATTCGGATGTTAGGTATCCTAGGTCCCAGATTAAGAGCTTTGGAATTAAAATCAGAAGTCTAAGTAGACTATGCCAAGGGCTATGATGTACCTAGTTTCCAAATCTCTGGGTAAAATATGAATATAATATGCAACATGGGAAAATAAACACCATGTGTCCTTTTCTCTTTCATAAATCGGTGCGGTTGCTTTTTTTTTTATTATTGCCTTGGCCCCTGGGAAGCTCAGAAAGTCTGTAGTTTCTTATATCTCTCTTTGGAATTAAATATATTGCTTTCTCCCATTACTTTTACTACTCTGTGTTTAGCTTATGTTGTCTTTATCATTGTTGTTGTTTTCCCCTTTGTACCTGTGTTTTTGTTGGAAGCTGCCTCAAGTGCTTTCTGGAGACAACGAGGCTAGAGATTTAAAACATCAGTAATTAAAAAATAGCGAAGTATCAGGTGCCAAGAGGATTACATTTCTGAGACTATCTAGCGATAGCTATTTAATCCCAAAGCCTTGTTTAGAAAGCAGACTCAGAGAAGTTGAGGCACTTCCACAGATAATGAGGGGCCATTTCTCCTGCATCCTCTCATCCTCGTTCACTGTGAGATGTATCTTTGCTTCAAACACAATATCCAATACTGGCTTCATGTATTTATTTTACACAAACAGTGGAAAGGCAGAACAGTGAGTATTTAAACCTAATGTGCTACGCAGACTCGCTCTCATCCTGCCAACCGACAGCAGTCCCTTCGCACACACTGCTGTGCAGGCAGCTGCCAAGGGAAGGAGATTGTTCCCATGGACTCCTGCCAGGAACCTGGCTGGGGACTGTGCTCAGGGCTAACTGTTGCTTTGAGTAGTTACATTAGTCAAGAGCTAGCATTGTCAGGATCTCTCCCAATTAGGATCTACGTAAGCAGCAGCAAGACAAAAAAGAAGTTAGAAAACGCTTGGTTGCCAATATTCTTGATAAATAAATCGCCCCCAATTTGGAGGGAAGATTTTTATTAACCTTATCTTGGGCTATGATATAGGGTAAATAATGGCATCCTTGAGCCGTTCATTCTAAATCACCGCACTGCCGGTGGGGTAATTGCTAGGGCTGATCCTGGCCACGCAGGTCATGTTTCGGCTAATATATAGGATCCTCTTCACAGGGTTCTGTGCTGATAAGATTCGGCAGGCAGGCATGATGGAATCCAGACAGACGGCCCTGCTTGCCATGTGTGCCAACAGAGATGGACTCCAAAGACACTCTGTTATTTGAAAATCTATATATTCAGAATATTCCTGCCTAACAGCACAAATATGCCACAAATATCTGGTAAAGTGCACTTAAGAAACTCTAATAGATGATGAATGCTAATATCGATGCTGCTAACTTCTAAAGGTCCAATTTTCAAAATGGTGAGTGAGGGTTTGGAACTTGACACGGCCGTTATCGCTGGAAGACTCAGGTTGACAAGCTTGTCTTTAGGTCCTTCTCAGGTAAGAGATCTGGAGTGAAGGGATGTGTGACATCAGAGAGCCGGGAATTCAGAGGCCTTTGGCCAGCCCTGGGGGCAGCGAAACACCAGCAGGAGAATAAAATGCTAAGTGGATGCATATCAGGTCAAATATTTTAGAAAAGGTTGAATGGGAGAGGATGGGTTCAACCCCCATCCTTGACTACATTTTCCCATGCATGCCAGGTAAAATACCCAATTCTAATTCTCCATAATTCTTTCCCTTTCCTAGGACCTATGGTACTGCAGTAGGCAGGAGCTAAGAAATCAGTAGCACTGAGCCGTAAAGCCATTCTTCACGTAGGGGACATGGTGACATTAATGGATTTTGGGATGTGGGGTCTTCCCACGTTACTGCTTCTTGAAATCTCCTTGATGTCTGCAGAGGTCTCTAATCAGTATCCCACACAGAACAAGCAGTGAACATAGAGTGCATTAATTATAAGGTAACATGGCTGCCGGTCTGACACTGAGGAGGGCTTCCATTCTGGTAACTTCTTACTCTAAATAATTATCTTACACTTCGGTCAACACGAAGGAAAGAAATTGACTCAACAAAGGAAACTAACTTCAGTTAGAGACAAATTCATAGCCAGACAGCACCATAAATCTCATAACCAATGAGATACCGGCAAATAAATCCTCTTCTGTGTTGCCCACAAATGTATCTGCTAGTAAAGTGATGTGTGAGTGTGCTTATTTCCCCTCAACAGGACCTGGGAGATTCTCTCATTGTTAGTCATGGTCTTAAGGCACCTACTACGGTTTGTAACTTCAGGCTTTTGAAAACTGTCTACCGGTTAAACATGCAGGGCGAAGTAAGCAAACTATTGCTATTTACTTCTAAATATTTAAGAGGTTTTCATTAGTTACCTATGAAGCATGCCTAAGTGAAGTCAGTATGGGATTCATCGCCAGGCTCACTTTCTGGCCGAGGGAAACAATGGAAACAGTGTTTCACTGAACATGGGAAGCCAACGTGCTAGTCAGAGATGACAGTTCCTAAGCTCTCTTCCCATTGTTCTGCTCACGTAAAGCAACCTGAATTTCTGGTCTCATGCTATGTTTGGTCTTTTCATACAGGGTACTTGAGGAAATGCTAGTAGGGAAAAATATACTGGAAAATATTATACTTCCAAACCCTAAAGTAGTTGCTTTAATCTACAGGGTGCTGGGACAAGAAGTCATCTACCAATATCGAGTCTTTTTGATCTTGCTAATAATGAATCCAATTTCATTCAGTGTATTAGAGGGAGATAAAGAAGAAAGAGGGAGGAGAGAGAGATACTGTAAGAGAGAGAGAGAGAGAAAGGCAGGAAGGGAGAAGGAAGGAAGAGAGGTAAAAAAGGTAGAACTACAGTTCCCAGCTTGCTTTGCCACTGGGCTGGTTCTGGTCAATTAGACATAAGCAATTATCACCCGGTGGAGGCTTCCTGAAAAGTCCTTTAGAGGGAGCTGACTTCCTGGCTTGCACCATTCTTTCATGTTGTTCTTGACCTATTCTTAGAATATGCACAGGATGGCTGGCACTTTGCAACCATCTTGAGAACATGAGGATGGAAGTCACACCTAATAATAGTAGAGCATGAAGCTAGAAGGATCCAGAGTTCCTGATGACATCACACAGCTGCAATGCCAGTAGTTGGTTTCCAGCCTTTATACTTCTAAGTTTTAAGCCGCTGTTTTTGGAAGTTTCTGTTCCTCATTCGGATGAAACAGGGAAGTTGAAAAAATATTGGCTTTAAGCTTGTTTTCTAGTCCTTGCCTTTCCATGAACTCTGTGGCCTTTGAAAAGCTCTCTTCCCATCTCATGACCTCAGTTCTCTTGTCTATAAACTAAGTCAGTTGGGCTGGATGATTTTAAGGAAAAATCTTTCATTTTACTCATTGTGATTTTTAATTACTTTTTCAATATCATCCTTAAATGCCCATGTATAAAAAACAAAACGAAACAAAAAAACAAAAAAACTTGATATGGGATTGATGAATTTTAAAACAAAAGAAAAATAAGAAGAAGTAGTTATAAACTTTAGAATCCACAATCCAGCAGATGACCATTTAAGCAAGTTTTAATCACAGTAAGCTAGGGGTACCCGTGTGGCTCAGTCAGTTAAGCATCCAACTCTTGATTTCAGCTCAGGTTCTGAGATCTCATGGTTCCTGAGATCAAGCCCCTTGTCAAGCTCTGTGCTGACAGTGCAGAGGCTGCTTGGGATTCTCTCTCTCTCCCAATCTCTCTGCTCCTCCTCTGCCCATGCACACCTGTATGCACACTTTCTCTTAAAATAAATAAATAAGCTTAAAAAATAAGCTAATGTTTTAATAGATGTCATCACTAACTGAAAATGTTTGGCCTAACTGTCAGAGAATCTGATAGGACTGGTAAACGGAGGCAGGAGAAAGCTGCCCCTGCCCACTTCGAGTTCCGCTAGGAAAGGGATCTATGAGCACGGAGGATGGGCAGTAGGGAAGAGATGAACCTCGGCCCAAGTTGTGTCTGTGACTCATGCAATGGACCATTTGCCTTTTCCACAGGGTCACAGTCGAATTCAGGGGCGTTGGAGTTCTGCTGCACTGGCTGGAAAGGAGCCTCCTTTTCTGTTCTCCCTGTTCCTGCTTGAGAAACACATCTACCGCACAGCTCATCTTTGCAAAGCCCAGCATTTCTGCAAGGGTACACAAATCAATCTGTAGTTATTAGTCACCTACTGTGTACATCCACTTTGCCAGGGGTTGGAGAAACTCTAGAAGCACAAGCCATCTCGAACTTCACGATCCAGGGAGGCAGGAAAAGCTGGGGCGGGGGCGGGGAGACTCCTATAATTTCATCTTACTCTCCCAAGCGAAGAATTTGTTATCAACCCATATAAGCCAGAGGTCACTTACTGAATTCTGGAAGATTTCCCCCCATGGCCCGCAAATAAGTACCCCCCACATCTCACCAAAATGTTCATTATCTTCCTCAAGCAGAAAAAACTGTGTTGAGAAATTAAATATTTATATATTTAACCCCCTCCGTGACAGCCAATCAGCTTACTGTGTTATTCTCAAAAACAGAAATTATATCTGTTATTAGGTCTATACAAAGTTTTTATGTTCCTGTCTGGCACTTAATATCCAAGCAATCTTTCTGTACCTACAGTGCCCTTTACCACACTGAAACTGAATCATCTGGGGTGGAAAATCTTTGATATGCCTTTCATACCAACCTTGTGAAAAAAGATAATATGTCTAAGTTTATGGCGACAAACAGTGTCATTATCTCTCTTCCTCTAATATTTAACCAATCTGAACACTCAGAGGGAAAATGTTATCTGAAATCCAACCACTTCATATGCATTCGCTTGGTCTTCTTTGGACGATTCAACTAGCTTTTCTCACAAGTATCTCAAATACTTGTTTGGAAAGCTTTGCTCAAGTGGGTGTGCAAACAGGAGGAGGACTGTTCTTTAGCAATCCCTCCTTATACGCCTCCAACAACACTATCTTCTTGTACTTTAGTTAATGAAAAGATAAATATGATCTGTGCTATGCCCAGCTGTGTTTTTCTTGCCCAGAGGAATTCACAAAAGGAAAATTTTAAATCATACAGTTATCAGTGAACAAGCTTGCTAGAGCAAATAGATTTCAGTCTCCTGAGTTTGCTTCAACAAAAGATTAAACGCTAATAGTGCAACTTACCACACTCAACAGATTTATGAATAATCAAAGTTTGGAAGAAGGCCAGGCGGTTTAAGAACATTACCTACCCAACAGATGCCAATAGTATGTAGACATCTTCCCTGTAGCTAAGCAGCCGTATTTCCTATCACCAGATTCAATATTGACTGAATAATTGGCCTTTACAAAACATTTATTAAAACGCACCATTTACCACACACCCAGTGCTTGTTTGAGAATTTCAAGCAGGGAGGGGGATGGGAGAGACACACAAGTTCTTTCTAATTCCTAAGCAGATTTAATTAGTAAACAGCAGCAAGTCAGCTCTGGAATTCTTAGACCAAGGAGCTGAATTGTCAAGGAGTTCTTTAAGGAATAAAGGCAAAAAGCACCTTATCATATCCAGTTTTTGAACAATACTTCACGTCTGTGAGTGGTGCGACTCGCAGGGCACACCCGACCCACCCTTCGCGTGTTCAGTTGTGTGTTCTAATGCGACTCCTCCGTGGTCAGGCTTCCATTATGCTACTCCTCTCCTTCTCTATATTCATCCATTCTGGCGTGGAGAGTTTGTCGAATGCTCTATCTACCTAAGGTAGGATGCTAAGTTAACGATTAAATGCAGGCTGGAATCACGGGATGAAGTTTCTCTATGAAAAAGATTGCTTATTTCTCTAACCTGTATCTTTACATCCATCTTTAAGAAATCTAGGTACGTGCCAAATGATCCCTTGTGATAGAAGTCACCTCTCAAAAAAACCTCTTTGCAAACAAATTCTGAATACCATAGGGACAAAATGCTCTATTTAGAACGCACTGAATTTAGTTATAATGAACTCCAAACACACTCATGGTGTGACAGGAAAATGAAAATGATCGCCACGTTTTCCGGGTTTGCTGTGACAGAAAACGCAACCGCGTTCCAGTTAATCTCCTGCCAAATTAGAACATGTTTCCTAATTTTTTGGCATTCTGCTCAGTAAAAATCCTAATCATGCTCTCTGTGACAGGAACTCTTAATCTACCCTCACCTAATGCCAGGCAAATGAAGGTTTCGTTTGCCCCTGGCATCCAGTATATCTTGAGTAGGTTTTCAACTTATTTAAGATTTCTCTGACACTTAAAGCTAATTATTCAAGTTCTTTTTAGTTACAAGAAAACTTTGGTTTCTTCAGTTTTACCTGGACTTTAATTTTCTTTTAATGCTCATTTATTTTTGAGAGAGAGAGAGAGAGAAAGAGAGAGAGAGACAGAGAGTGAGCAGGGGAGGGGCCGAGAGAGAGGGAGACACAGAATCTGAAACAGGCTCCAGGCTCTGAGCTGTCGGCACAGAGCCCAATACAGGGCTCAAACTCAGGAACCATGAGATCATGACCTGAACTGAAGTTGGAGGCTTAACCAACTGAGTCACCCAGGTGTCCCCAGTCTTACCTGGACTTTAAAAGCAGAGTAGATTTTCATTATGACACAGCTTGCCATTAATTGGATTTGGAAATATTTTTGTTTAAATTTTGTCTTCATTGATTTATATATATATATATTAATATATATAAACATACAATACATATATGAATATGTATTTTTATATTATATACAGCATATAAATATACATTTAAATATAATATTATATACATTATATATATTTATTTTTAATTCACACTCATTTGGCCCAAAGCATACGTGTTGTGTTCATTTACCTAATAGTCATTGAAAAAGGAATCATTTTGTTGTGCACATCCAAGCACGCCCAATAAAAATGGATAATATAAAGTCCTTACAAACTCACTGGCCCCCTATCAGAAAGGGACAATGTTCTAGCCTCACGTCTGGTATCAGAATCTGGATAATAAAAGGTAAAGCTTTAAAGGATGAACTATATCAAATACGTGGCAGCTAGTTAGCTTCCTAAGTTTATAAAAACTACAATGGAGAGAGAACAGAAGCAGACATTCAAACAAGGGAAAAAGAGATTCTTAGTACATGAACAAATTCTTCACCTGCACGGATTATTAAAGCAAATCACAAATAAATGTCAAGGTTCCACATTTTATCTGTATATATATATATATATATACAGATATATATATATATTGCATATATGTATATATATATTGCATATATGTATATATATACATGTATGTATTCATTTGTATTCATATGTATTCAATTAATATGATTCAATTATTAATAAAATTGTGCCTAATACAACTTTAAATTTATATATTAAAGCATATTTTTAAATATTAAACTCAGAACAAGTAAGCAGACTCCTATGCTAGAGCATACTAAAATTGAAAATTTTTAAAACTCTTCCGGAAAGCAAGAAAAGAAATTTTATGATTTGTGTAAAAAAATGTTGATGTGTTTACACTCTTTCTCTTATAATTTTATTGTTAGAAATTTTCCTTCAACACATCTCAACAAGGAAAAGCTATGTTTGTTAGTTTGTTATGTGGTTTTACATTTGGTTTACTCGATATTACATTCCATGGCATAAAATCATCAATCATGGAAGTAACTAATAATAGAGGGAAAAGTAAATTATTGTACATTAATAGACTATTATTTACCATTATAATAGCAATTATGAAGCTAATGCAGGAATATGGGCTCACATTCATGGTAACATATTAAGTGAGAAAAAGTTGAGACTGTAAGAATGTTAATTAGGCAGAGCCAAGCAAAACTCCAGAGAGTGAAATTGTTTTTGATTTTTAAATTGTTTTGTAATACTATTTTTGTGTTTTAAAAGTGATGACAAGAAGTTGAGTCCTTCTTGGCCACATTCAAGTGTGAGGGACAATCCTCCCTGGCCCAAGCACCCTCTCCGTGTAGACAGCAGTAGGGACCAGTCTCGTTTCTCTAACAGGAGTCAGTCCCCCAGGACGGCTCTCCTCGCGTGTTCATGGTTGCAGTCTCCTTTCGGAGCACGCATCACCCTCGTACAACCCAGGTCTGGAAATGACTCCCGCCCTCCCTGAGAGCCACTCCCTCCACATCAAAGGACTGTCCCTGGCACAGCACACAGAGCGCGTGCTGTCCCAGCCCTGAGCACAGCCACGTTTTCACACCGTGAAGCCAAATTGTCCTCTTTAAAGGGACACAGCCTCATCACCAGGCACCCTTTTGTTAAAGCCTACACGTCCCAGGGTCGAAGGAGTTGAATAATCACTAACTTATCAAGCCCTACAATTGCTTATTGAGAAGCCAGGGAGGGAAAGACCGTTTTAACACTCCCAAGTTAGAACAACAACAACCCAAAAGGACTTTCCAAGTTTATAATTTTTTAATGCCTGTGTTTTAAAACCAGATATTTATTGCTCTTTTAAAACGTCTCAGGGTAACATTTTTAGTTCTGCAACAGCGCTGCTAACATTCCAAGACCAGCTATCGTGCAACTGCCCATAAAAAAATTAACACTACCAAGGCCATTTTTTCTGGGCTGAAGCTCATGCCAATGAAAACTGCCCTATAGGCATAAACTTGATATTTCTGTTCACCACACATTAACCCAGAGTTCCTCAGGGTGTGATGCCCAGGTGACTTCTGCGATGCAGATTTCTAAAAATCTGGCTGGAAACCTGCATGATTGAACACCCCACTCACGGCAGGCTACGACCATTGATCTTCTCTGATTTTACCCAATCTGCACTTAGTCTCGGAAGATTAACCCATTGGCAGTATGAATTCACATTGCTAAACGCAAAGCGGGTCCCCCCTGAGGCTTGTGAAAATGCCTTAGTCCCCAAAGTAGGACCCCAGGACTGCTGGAAGTCTGACGTGATTCACGACAGGCAAAGACAAGAAGAGGCTGAGATAAGAGCTGGGGGTGAGACATAGGTTCTGGAAGGAATAGAATCACAGACTCCTAGGGCTAAAGAAAACCTTAGTGACCACCTAACATAGCCCTTTCCATGTAACCCACAACTGGTTAGTAACAGGAACTCAGTCTAGCTCTCCTTTCACTGTTCCCAAATATTTTGAGGTGAGAGAATTAGAGGGGGAAGGAATCTGGCTATAGAGAAAGAAATGATCATTATATATTATTAAAGAAACATAACCATAAGTGAAGACAAAATATCATATATCATTCCTAGCTATATCATGTATAATCCCTAAAACATTCTGATAAGGTCTTACTATAATTTTAAAATTATCTCTGGTTCCTGAGAAGACCCTCACAGAGGCTGGAGGCGGATGGTGACTTCACAGTGAAAGTGTCAAGAAAAGGGAAAGAAAATCATTCACACACCTGGCTGCCCACGGCCACCCCCCCGCACCCCTCCCCCGCCCCGCCCATGACCTTGGAAAGTCGGTGGCTATGTATTTACTGCAACATACACTTTTGAGCAACTCCTCTTTGTCTGGCAATGTAATTCCCCACACCCCATCCCTCACACTTTTCCAATTGAGAGAAAAGAGTCAGAGGGTGGGCACCAGGTGCGGGAGGTCAGCTCGCTCTTCCTCACATCTGGCTAGGGTAGGAAGGAGGGGAGGCCGAGAGGGCTGGGGGAAAAGCAGGAGCCAGGGGCAGAAGAGAGCAAACTGGACGAAGAGAGACATCTCACCTCATTAACTTCTGCTCGAAGCATCTAGCCTGAGACACGGGAATATGAGAAAGGGGTAGTCAACGGCAGAAGAGAAAAATTGCTTCCAAATATTTGTTATGCTTCTGCTGCCCACATGGTGTTTTTAGGTGAAACCTAGATCACCTCATCATCCCTTTGCCACAAGTAAGGCATCTTTACAACCAGAACATCTGTCAAAAAGGAAAGGTCAACAAAATACGGTCGATGGTGTTGTACCTCTGCCCCCACCAGCACATTCGACATCACAGAGATAGATTTGCAAGGGAACTTTTCAAAACGTTAAAGCCATATATGTTGTAGGGTCGCTGGACCCAATTACCTTTGTCTCCGGAGCTGAAGTTCTCATCGAAGAGAGTGAAGATCATCCTGCTTCCCCATAGAAATAAGCAAACTACGTCAATGAAACATAACCAGGAAGAGAAAATGAATACGGCCCCCATCATTAATACTAAAACTAGTCAATAATTATCTAGGCGTTATCAGTTATGTTTTCTGTGCATCCTGGTTGGCCTCTAAGTAAAGAGAAGGAGCCTGTGGGCACAGCTTGAGGAGCTGCGTGCGGTTTCTCTATAGGACTATTATCTCAGGCGGCATGTGTGAAAGGGCGAGGTGGACACACAGCGTGCAGTCTGCGTGTTAACCGTTTCAACATTCCACCACGTCCGGAGAATCATCGCTCATCCATCATTCAGAAGCCCCATAAGGGCAGCAGGAAGTTCCTACTTACTGGCAAGTTAGTCCTTGGAAGCCCTGGGAGGAAGATGGGCTTTGTCACAGACTGCCAAGTCACAGCTGTGTGGAGGCCACTGAGCCAGCCGGTACCTGAAACTCGGTAGACAGGAAGGAGCGTGTCCCCCCCTCCCAAGTTCCATAAAGATGGGCAAGGATTAATGCTCATAATACTATTTGTTTAAATCCAAGTAATTTTGATCATGAGAACCAGAAATCTAAGAAAGCCGTTCTGTAAACTTTTATAACATCCTTCATGAACTAAACATGTTTTTCTGTTTGACAGCATTACATCATTTTTCGAATGTAAGTTTTCAAAAATATTTACAAGCTGAAGGTAGCATGGTGGTTGGTTAAGCAGGGAAAAAAACAAAACAAAACAAAACAAACTGAAGCCTGGAAGACAAATAAACCCTGGATTAGAGGCAGGCAAATTATATAATGGTTTCATTAATTAAATTAACTAATGCTAAGCAGAGCCAAAGGGATAGATTTTCATAGACAAGGACCCAATATAAATGTTGAAGATTTTCTAGCTCTCAGTGAATTGGTAATATGTGATCTATAGCTGCATTGTCAAATACAGTAGTCGCTAGTCACAGATGGCTATTTAAATTGAACATTAAAAAGCAAATAAAATTAAAAATTCAGTTTCCCATAGTCACATTCAAGTGCTCCATAGCTACACAGGACTAGGGACTATTGAAGTGCTATTGGACGGTGCAGATTACAGAACATTCTCATCACCTCAGACAGCTCAGATTCCAGAGTTCATAATGGACTTCAAAGTGAGCACAGATATACAATATAAACTAAAATAAAAGGCCATGGCTCCATAAAAGTGAGCAATAGGGAGTGGCATATTCAAACCATAAAAAACGTTTCTTCTTGCTTTGGCCCAATCCTATTTAGGGGGAAAAAAAAAACTTAGAAAACAGACAGGCTAAGTAGCCAAGTTACAGGGATAGTTCACACTGAAATCCTTCCTTCGACCCGAAAAGGTACAGATGTAAGTGCGTAGTGTGTGTGTGTGTGTGTGTGTGTGTGTAGTGGACATGTACCCTCTGGAGTATTCAAAACATGACCTTACAAAGAGAAACGCTCAGTGTAGGATCCATCAAAATGGTGTGGATGTCCCAGAGTAGTGATATTAAAGAAAGGACTTAAAAAAAAACAAAACCAGAAAGTCATAACTAACTGGCACCATTTCATCTGACTCACAACAAATTGCTTATAGGAAGGGTCATTCTTAAACAGAATAGAACAACTAGACATTC
Source organism: Paguma larvata (assembly GCA_030068075.1). Taxonomy (NCBI): domain Eukaryota; kingdom Metazoa; phylum Chordata; class Mammalia; order Carnivora; family Viverridae; genus Paguma; species Paguma larvata. Next base: position 59,805,276 of record CM057824.1, read on the forward strand.
CCTATCTTTACAAGGCTAGGTGTTCAAACAAATTTTTACCGTTGATATTTACTCAGGATTGCAGTGGTTATCCAAGTGTCGTCATTGGGGCTGTTTTTGGAAGGTCTCCTGCCTACGGTGTTTAAATTATGCTCTATCTTATGAACAGCAGGGCTTGATAAAGTCCCAAGGTCATTCTCTGTGCTGGAACATTGATATCCTAGTAAGTATCTTACTTTTGTAGTGATACTCAAATACCAATTTAAAATACACTATTCGATTCCACTCTTGTCTTTTTTCCCCCTTTTTACTGCTCCAATTTGATACTGTGTGTGTCCACAAGCTCATATGTGTGGGGTGGTCACACGGTTTTAACGGCTGTACAGAACTAAGGTTCCAGAAACTATACATTCAGAGTGAGTTACAGATTAAATGGTTTGCAATGCACAACATGAATTTTTAAAGGTATACTTACCACTAATTAGTACCCTTGTAATAAAATAATAGGCTGGTATTTACTCATAGTGATTAGGAAACTTCAAAACTATATGTTAATTATTATATTGAATTGATTCTTTACTAATGCAGCTTAAATTCTCTTTTTTTTTTTTTTCAATGTAGATGACATCTTTGTCAAAACTAGAGAAGACTCACTGGTAGATTTACTACTTGCAGATTCTCTGGGACTTTTACTGAGCACTGAAATCCAGATATGTTAGAATCAGAGTGACTTGAATGTATAAATCATTTTACAAACACTACAGCATTGCATTTGTCTGCTCTGACCACTCGTCCAAGATTTTATGGCAGGGGTTATTTTAAAAGTGAGGGGGAAATGATCAGGTTGATTATGTTATGTGCCTAAGAACTTCTAACCCCATATTTATTTCTAAAACTTAATTTAAAAAAATTAAAAATTAAAAAATGTAATTTTATTTATGCTAGTAATACATGAATGCCTTTTTCTTAGAAAAACCTATGCAGCATTATATATAAGGCTAAAGTCACTCTAACTACAACTCAATTCATATCCTCAGTGGCAACCACTGTTATCTAATGATGCTACTGGATCTTTTTCATTCTTTTGCGACCACTCACACATATCCAAGAAAGCATTCATAAGATTTGATATAACACTGTTCATAGCAACAACAAAAAAAGTTGGATAAATAAATATCCAACAATTAGGGAATAACCAACCCCATTGTGATTTAAAAGAATGTGGTAAGTACATATTAAATAATTCGTAGTATCTAAAGTGCTTGAAAAATACATGGCACAGAATGAGCACTGTATGTAAAGCCTTTGCTATTACCAAAATATTGGCGCATCTGCCTGTGTGTGTGTGTGTGTGTGTGTGGAAGGAAAGACACAAACTGCATAAACATACCTACGGTAAGAGCCAATTTATGTTAAACACACACACACTCACAGACACACACTCACGCCACATATTCTCTGAGAGTCCCAGATTGCCTTTTCACCATGAGATTTCCTCCTCTCTTTTAGGTCATTGAGGACACTTTCAAACACGATAGAGTAAGACAGAAAACAGGTATGTGCATTTGTCCGCCTCCGTGGTGTTTCTCTCCTTATCCTACCAGCTTCTAGGATAGTTCACTTTGTCCTTGACTTAAACATAACCCCTCCCCCCAAACAAAGTCGTGGATAACAAAGAAGAAGCCAACAATATTGAATGAGCGTGAACCCTGCCCTGCCAGGTTCTCACTCTTCTGTTTCCATGTGGAAACTTCTTGTCAGATAAATCTTAATTTATAGCAAAAGAAAGGAATTGTGCTCTACTGAGCAGAGGATCCAAGAGACAAATTTTAGTCCTGCTTCATCAGTCTCCCAACTGGGCACAGAGCAAGTCTCTCAGCCCCCTGCATCGGAGGCTTTGGACATAGATTCGTTCATTATTCTTGCATTGCCTTAATGGGGGTCCTTTCGTCACGATCATGCATGTCCTTTACAAATGAAGCTTCCTTTGAAGACAGGCAAGAGATCAGATTAAGCCTTTCCATATATATTACTTCTGTTTCCTCTTGGTTCACTGTTCTCCGCAATGGCTAATTCTCAGAGGGCTTCCAGACGTGAACTCTGCTCCAACTACTAAATAAGACTGTAGCACGGGAACTCACATCACAAAACATTCTTCTTCACTTCCTACCAGGGTTTCTCCCAAAGAGATGCCCCTGTACCATCTGCTCCAGGAAAATCCAAAGCCACTCCATTAATCATGTCAGTCTCAGAATTTCCTTTTTCTAACCCTGAAGAAATCTTAATTATTCTCCTGACTCAAAGTGTTTCTGAGTGGACCAACTCAAGTTTCTCTTTGTCGTGAAGCATCGCAGATGCTACATTGAAAACACGGTACCGTGCACAGTTCCGAGAGCAAAGTAAACTCTCAAGAACCATTTGTTTAACACACACTTTTACAAACACGATGTATAGAGATGCCATTTGTGCATCATATTTGTATTTTTCACCAAGCTCTGTACCAATAGGTACACAAATACTCCATTATTTCCTGCTCTTTTTAAAGGAGCACGTTAGCTTTAAACCTCCTGATATTCCCTCAGCTATCATCCAAATTTTGTGTTCATCCTGAGGCAAGGCTTCACTTTGCCAAAATCTCTGCCGATTTGGTCAGTCTGCATATTGGACGAGTTCAGTTCCATGAATCAGGATTCAATCCTATGTGCCTATGACAGGGGCCCAATTTATTTTTAGTGCTTGAGTGTAAATTTTAAACTACGGTATGCCAATTTAATGCAGTAAAAATTTAGTATCTAAATTTGTTTTGGGAGTTGTGATGTGAAAGTCAACATAGAAATGAAAAGTGTTTGTATAATCTCAGAAATGTAATTTCCAAGGGTAGTTTCCACAGGTTCAACGGAAAGTTTCATTTAGGTTCATCCATACAACTATAAGGTTATTCATATTAATTCTCTAATACTTTGTTTGATAACCAATATGCTAGAATGACAGATAACAGAATAAGCCAAAGACGAAGCTGAGTGGTCAAACGGAGCTGCTTTAGAGCGGTCTCAGCCAGCACCATCGAGAGAGCGCAATGAGTGACCAACTCACTCTCTCTCGCCTTATTCGCTACTTTACCATTGATTTCACCTTGAAAGACAAGTCAAATATTGAGAGCTGTTTGACTCTTTCCAGAGGTATCAAGATGCTTAAAAGCACTCGGTACTTTGAAGACATTGCATTCCAACCATGAAACTGTGTTGCAGTGCTGGCCACTCCCAACCCCCCTCAGGAGAGGGCCACTGATGCCCTGTCATAGGCAGGCTGAGTTAGTTCTGAACGAAAGGTAGAAGAATAGTTTTCACCCCAATATTTGATAGAAATCTACATAAAATTAGATTAAGTGATCAGCCCAGGGTGAGTTTAGTTCACCCAAGTATGTTTCTACCTTAGTCTCTACTTTGGATTTCCCAGCATTTCCTCCAAACTGAGCAGGAGCTCTGCTTCCTTACACCTCATCCGCCACCATAATAATCAGGACCTCAGCAACTTAGAGTAAGGCTGGGACCCAACCACAAATCCCAATCTTTCTTGTGGTTTGAGTCACGCCTCTGCCTTATATTTAGAATCAAGGGTCTTATTTTCCTTCAACTCCTGGTTGAAACATTGGAATTCACTGGGTAAATCTCTTCAGTACCACTCTCCACTCCCTCCTCCCTCCACACACAAGAAGAACAGGCAACCTGTTAAATACGTGTTGAGTGGGAAATATGAGAGAAGGAGAGAAAGGGGGTAAGTGGGTGGTGGTTGGGAGAAGCTCGGAAAGGGGAATTTGGGGAGCAGAAAGAAGAGAGAAGAAAGAAAAAGAAAGCCCTTTAGATCTCTAATAACAGAAAGGTTAGCGAATTCTATTCTGGAAAATAGAAGATATTTTACATGGTTGTAGATGTACACGGATATGTGTTTGTGGGTGTGAAATTATAACTGTATATATATATATATATATATATATATATATATATATATATATATATATAATTTTGCTCTGTGATAACATAATCAAGGATAATGCTATTTAGTTAATATCTACTTATTCAGTACATCTTATAAATCTTACTCAATGTTCAATCTACATTTTAATTAGCAATAGGGTGGCCTGATGATGCTGTTTTGTTTCTTTTCTTCACCAAAATATACCGATGTTCTAAAAGAACAAGCTTACCCTTTCGAAGGTTGACATTTCTGTTGCCTCCCAAAAGGCAGAAGCTCTTCTATTTTGTTTGCAAACCAAAGGCTAGTGTTTCATTGTCGTTACGAGTTAGTCAAGATTTTTAAAAATGCCATCCCTTTAAAGTTCTTCCACAAACATGTCTTTGAAATGAACAGTAGTCCCACAGATAGAAATTATAGAACAGAGGCCAAGGGGAAAAAGACAAATGGGGCGGCTATCATTATCAGCCGTAAGTCACCCAGACTATAACTCTTCAGAATGAAATCAAGTTGGCAGGAAGGGGGGAGAAATCTCTGGGACATGCCACAGAATAAGGCACAATCTAGAGCTAGAGACATCTTTCTCTCTTATTCTTAACGTGCCATTCGCTGGTCAGGACCAGCTTAATAAATGCTCCACAATGTCTGGAATTTTCATGCATTTCTTTAATAATAAAATTATTACATTGAACAATTTGTTGTGAAGTCCAGGCAAATGTCTGAGCCTAATTAATTCACTCTCTTTCAAGTTTCATAACGATTCACTAACCTCACACATTAACCCAACACGATTGTGGTTGTATCAGGCATCTAGTATTTCCATTCATCACATATTTATTGTGTGCTTATTATGTAAGCAACAGTGCCAGGTTATGTTATCAACCTCTCTCTCTCTTTTCTCTCTATTTCTCTCTCTCTCTCTCTCTCTCTCTCTGCCCCTCTCTATTTCTCTCTCTCTCTCTCTCACACACACACACACACACACACACACACACATGCACACACCAGACAGTTTAAGACCCCATCACTCTCTTTGTAAGTTTCTAAACACAATTGTTTATAAGCTTTTCTCAACCTAAGGAGACAAGTTTATAAACTAATGATCATGTAAACAACTAGAACCGGTATAGAAATGAAATTCCATGGAAGCAAAAGAGCAAGCATACTATATTTGGGAAGTGTGAGATATTTGGGGTAGATGGAATATAGCGTATGGGACGGGCAGTGGTGTGGCCATGGTATAGTCTGCAGCAGGAGATATAGGTACAAGGGTTAGGGACAGGAGGAAGGCCTCATACTCGCTGTGCTCAGAAGTTGCAATTCATCCTATCAGAAATGGAACACCATGTGGGCCTTTAAAGTTTGCAATGGTATGATAAGATTGTGTTTTAGACCAAAAGGATGGATGGCAGGCGGGGAGCTGAGGACGGTGAAGAGATGTTAACCAAAGTCTGGGTTGTTGTGATGGCCCAGCTGAAAAGCAGTGCTAACCATTTTCAGAACTTTTGCTCTGAGTATCCTAAACATAGCACACTAAGCTACTCAGCAAGGCCATCTTTAATCATATCACATAGGAACTAGTAATGATGCAGAATACTGGTACTTAGAGTACGACCTGTGGATAGAAGCACCAGCATCGCCTAGGAACCTATTAGAAATGCAGACTCTCAGTTCCTACCTCAGAAGTGCTGAATCAGAATCTGAATTTTAACAAGATCCCCAGGGAAACTGCATTCACATTATGGTCAGAGAAGTACTGATGTAAAGGAAACATCTCTCGGCTTAGGAAGATCAAGGTCCTGATTTCTATCACTTACTTCTTGAAATTTCCATTTTTTTCTCCATAAAATTAGGAAAGATATCCTGACAGGCTGTAAGTTAGATGTGATTATCAGTGTAAAAACGCTTCATGAACTCTGAAGTATGATATGCAATAGATGTAAGGTCATTTTATCATTATGATCGTCTTGTCTCAAAGCAAAAGTCAAACGCTTTATGTATTTATAAAAAGAACTCTTCGAAACCTAAATATAGAAATGGTAAAAAGAACAAATTTGCAGGAAAAAAAAAACCATCAGAACACTCATCACCAGAGGTGTCTGGTTTGGGGCTATTATTATTTTTATTATTATTTTGCACATTAATTCCCTTGGACTATACGCTACACTTCCAAGCCTTCCATTTAGTCACGAAACCTGTATCTTCCTCTTTAGTGAAATAAAGGAGTTTAGTTTGCATCGTCCCACCTAGAAAGGAAATGATGCCTCACTAAATGACCTTCTTCAGTTTCCTTCAAGGGTTGCTCCACAGCTCACTGTTTCTTTTTTTTTAACTTTTTAAAAAAATGTTTACTTATTTTTGAGAGAGAGAGAGAAAGAGCGCGAGTAGGGGAGAGTCAGAGAGAGGGAGACAGAATCTAAAGCAGCTTCAGCCTCTGAGCTTTCAGCAGAGAGCCTGACACTTGGATGGAACCCATGGACCACGAGATCATGACCTGACCTGAAGTCAGACGCTAAACTGACTGAGCGACCCAGGCCCCCTCCACAGCTCACTATTTCTAAGACCGAGCATTAAGTGTCATGCACAGTTGCCCATAAGGTACATTAAAAGGAATCCCAAGTCTTTATCCCCTCCTGAAGATTTCCCCTCTAAGTAGGGTGCTGCAGAGACCCACAATTGGACTCGAATCTAGGGAAAAGATTCTATTTCCATCTAAGGGTCTTTTAAAAAACATATACTATCTAGCACATTGCTACATGTTAGTGAGTTTTTTAGGGTGGGCAGCTTTTGATTCAGCAGCTCAGAAAGAAAGGGACAGAAACCACTTCTTGGTTTACTCATTCATTGATTCATTCTTCTGCTGAATATTTAGTAAGTGCCCAAATGAGCCAGACATAGCGAAAGGCCAAACGACATGGAGAGGCTCTCTGCGTTCATGGAGAATATACTCTAGAACAGTAGCCTTCAAAGGTTTATCATGCACTCTGTCAAAAAAAATTGTTGGGCATGGATTCCCAAATATGTATATATTTATTTATAAATATATTAAAAATTATATAAAATATAATAAATAGATATATAATTTGCTATGCTACTGCACTAACGCACACATATGACATAATAATATTGATATACATACTTTAAAAATCCAAATATAAATATGACAGTAAAATAATAGAAACAAGTCTGAATATTTTTTCTATACTCTAATAGATCACTTTCTATAGTCCTTGGCATATGGGCACCCACTTGAGAGACCGCTCTTTTAGAGCAAGTCTAAAAGGAAATGTTTATCCCACAGGGACAAAGTTATTCAGAATATATTATTACTTAATCACCTCCAGAATTTGAACAAAAGAAATTATAGGAGTTGCTCAGAATCAGACTCAATCTATTTTCTCTTCATATCTCTGGTAACTTAAATCGTACCTAGAACATAACAGATGTTTAGTAAATGATAATAGGATTGAGAAGAAAAGGGAAAAAATGAGGGATGAAGGGAGAGATTATGTAATACAAAAAAATTACTTTTACAATAAGAGAAAAATATAGCTCGTTTGCCAGCAAAAAATGAGTTATATTATTAAAATAATACTAATAGTAAAAATAATAAAACAGAATAGAATTCATAGGTGGAAGAAACAGTCTCCAGCTCACTTCCATTTGGCCATCTGAAATACCTAATCATTTCTCAGCTCGAGATTCTCTGGGTACAGTTTTACTGGGCTCCCTCCCTTTTTTAATGGGCAATAAATTAACTTAACTATAAATGATCAAATAGTTTTTAAAATGCACTAATATTGCAGGTTCCTTAAAATTATCTACCTTACCATAATTCTTTGAAAAAGAAAATGGCGATAGACAGAGTCACATAGTTACATGGCCTCAGAGCTGACAGACACCTACAACCATTTCTTTTGTTCAAAATCAACTGTATTTTCTTTGTGGCAAATGACTTCTACTGATAGTAATACTAATATTTGTGTCATGTTATCAAAAACATTTCCTAAGAATCACGGTTGCAGTGTTATCAATAATATATTTATCTGTTACATCAAAGTTTTGGTGTAATAAACTTATCACCATTCCCACTAGTTTCCCCCACACTCACTGTCAGCTTGGACAAAAGGTGCTTTGTAAAGTGCGTCCCCATTAGCAATAGTTCCTTCAGGTGCACATGCCAGTGCCAGGTTCTGTGCCCAGATTCGTCTGTTGAATTCAGAGCTCCCCCACCAAGACTGTGCCAGAGGACAGCTTCCCACTCGGGGACCCATGCAAGAAAGGAAGGTGAATGCTAGTTTGCACACAAGAAGCTGCATCGTGATGCCCTTAAGCTCATGATATTATAATCCGGAATGTACCAGGCTTTCGGAAATCCTTAGGTCGCATTCTGGCAGCCTTCTCCAAAATCTTGGGAATCTTGTGTTTAAGAGTAGGATCACTGCCCACTCTGGGCAGGGACATGCTCTAGCTGAAAAAAGTCTATTTTTGTTTCAACTTAACTCTGGTGGTCTCCAAACTTCCACATATGTGCAGGAGAAGGATTTTCCCAGGAACCCTTCCCCCACCGCAGACAATTAGGCTTCTCTCACCATCCGAAATCTCAAATGGTCCCTAAATCCCCAAGGATCGATCGATCGATTGATCTACCTAGTATGTGCTGCTCACAAAACTTATGGATGGTAGATATTACTATAAAATAAGGTTTTTGTTTCAAACTTATTATAAAAATAAGTCTTCTGAAAAACGCTCTTTTAAAAAATAAGGACATACGGGTTCACAGATTTGATAGAGCTCATCAAAAGTCCCATTGCGGGGACTCAAATGTGCCTTTGCCTCCCACAAGTGAAATCATGAGCATGAAATTTTTATTATATAATCATATCATTTTTATATTAGCCCTGCTATAATTGTTGCCAAGTGTGTATATAAGGACACCCCTACTTCCACGGGCATTGGGGTGCTCCCCACCGTCTGGGGCAGGGGCTCTCCCTTGCAGGCAGTGGGAGAGGAGAGACTGCCCTTCCTAACTTGACCCACAGTGTGGCCCCACAGTGTAAGAGGAGGTTAGTCCCCAGCAGTGACTCTTTCATCACAAGAAATCTGACCCTTCTTTCAAATGTGCAGAAAGAGCGAAAAAGCTCCTTTTTTTTTTCTTACCACGTACTGGACTTAAATTCCTTCCCAACTAAACCCAAGGGCCCTTGGGAGGCTTCTGGGCCATTATGAAAAGTGTTTGTAGAGCCCCTTCGGTGCCACGGCAGACAGACAGCGCAGACGCGAGCGAACAGGAACAAGGCGAGCCGCAGACGTGCGGCAGGCCCTGCCTACGTGGCATTCTGACAGTGCCTTTTCAACACATGAACATTATTTCTCGGTGCAGAAATCCCATGGTCCCTATTAAATTTTCCATATCCCACAGACCCCGCCGCAGCCTTCTGCGCCACCCCGAAGTGCACTCTGTGCTCCCAGGGCGAACACATTCTGGAAGGAGCTGACCTCGAGCTGCACCACGTTTCACACTCGCACAAACCGGACGGCTGGATTTGCATGCTATCGCAAAGCCGGCTCCCGCCTCCCCGCGCGTCAGTTCTTCTGCGCCACTTCCACGGGGTGCAGGGCTGAGGTCCTGGAGCAGCAGCAGGTTCGGGGAAAAGGTGAAAGACGCTGAGGAAACCTCCACTCAAACGATACTGTTACAAATATTCTGATTGGTTAAGATAAGATGTACTCTCATTTTCCCGAGAGTTTTATCTTTATAGATAGGCTGCCCAATCTATAAGAAAGTCTTAGCTGCGCGTTTTGGAGTCGATTGTTATTCTCAAATAGCTGTGGTGTTTCCTTGGGGGAACGCATTCCAATTTCTTAATGGGGTGTAATCAGTAACACGTTTGCTTCAGGCCTTATAATGATGATGCTGTTAACTGCATTCACCCAGAATCCTTTAAAACAGCTGTTTTCAACCAACTTTCACTGCGAATGTACTTTTGTGTGTTTAATGTACTTGGCAAGCCTTTTGAGAAAGCCCTTGCCTACTGTTTTATTTGTTTCCATTTATGAAAACATGCGTCCACTGTGAAAATCAGATGCATTTGTAAAGTTATCAAGGAATTCTCAGCAGCAGCAGCAGCAGCAGCGGGTGAATCCTCTCCAGCGAAATCTGCTTTAAAGAAACTTCCGTGCATTTGTTTAACCAGAAAATAATTAGCAGCTCTTCTCCAAGCAAAAGCTGGAATGAGCATATTTCTTGAATTATGTGTCCCAAAGTTAAGAGAGAGAGAGAGAGAGAGAGAGAGAGCCAGCAGGGCCACTTAGACAAGGTTCAGAAGCAAAAGTTTTCCACTAGGCAGCTTGCCCCTGATACCTGGAAGATTCATACCCAAAGTTGTAGACCAAGCCCTATGGTCCCTATCACTCACTTATCAGGCCTCTGCTCTGAAATGCAAGAATTATCCTCAATGCAGAGCCTTAGTAAGAACACCTTTCTTGCTTGTAACATTATCCAGCCAGGAAACAGGCAGCACAAATGGTTGGTTAAGTCTGGTCTTTGTTTTCTGTCCTCCTCAGTTGACAATGCTTGCTGCAAGGGAGCGGGCCAAAATAAAACTGTCAACCATCATGTCGCATATGACCATAAAAGCAGAAAAGTTTCCTTGCCACTTTATGCCTACTAAACCCCCAAAGTAGATAGGACCGTTGCTACATCCTGAAGGATTAGCGTGTAGCTGTAGTCATCAGGGTATGCAATTAAAAAGCAAGCAAGCAATAACAGGCTTGTATCACAGACGTTTTTCACCACCTGGTGAGTCCTGAAGGTGGGAGACTGGGGTCCCCCAAATCCCGGTGCCCCGAGAAGACCCATAAGCTGCTTTTTTCTACTTTACCTCCCTTAATCTAATCTCCTCATTTGAAATTATTCCTTAATCCATGACCACCGGGAAGGCAGATGCTCAAGCAGTCAGAGAGACTAGTACATTGTTTACTTTGCCTGAGTCCTAAACAATACATCTCACGACTTGTCTTGTACTCGGTGTGATAGCGAATGCCAAACCCAGTTCGGCAGCAAGAATCCTATTTCCTGGGCCCTCGGAAGATAGAAAATATCACATTTCTATTTCATTCGACCCTTTCACTCTCTCTGTCACGCCTCGCTGCCTTTACAAGTCACCATTTCACTGTGGCAACAAAGCTTACAGGGACTCTAACAGGTGAGGCCTCAAGCAAACACGGAACAGAGTGGGCCTGGAAAGCAGGCAGAGGGCTGCCTGGCTTATCTGCTCCCTATCTCGCCATTTCTTACCACAAAGCCTCCTTGATGACAGCCAAGATGTCCCGAGGCAATGGCTCAGTAATAAGATACACAACAAATAATGGGTTTTTTTGCTGGAAAAATATATACTCAGGTAATTAAATTGTTAACATGATGGATGGCCTTATTTTATATTTGAATTCAAAGTGACTTTCTGTATCATTCAACTAAAATGGCTTGATGTCACAAAAAAAAAAGAACAAAAAAACAAAGCATAACTCTAGAGAAATGTGAATATAGATTTTTGTTCATTTATCTGAAAAACGAGCATGGATAGTTTTCACTGTGCTGGGTTGTAATGTTTACCTCAAATGCACAAAGCTGGTGTTCAAATTTCATACTCATGATTTTCCATTCCTAATTTCTACATGCCATATCCTAAAAGGTGAGGCTATGGAAAATTCGCCAATGGATATGCTTTATTTTACTCAGGAAGAGTAAGAACACATCAGAGAGAAACTATTGTTCAGAAAGTTCCAGAAGCAAAACCCTAGTGTCTGAGCCTAAAATGTTAATGGACATCCATTTTGCCCACGTTGAATCCCAAATGACAATATGTTTTGTGCCCGAGGCATGATCTGACTAAATCAATAAACCACCCTAAGTTTGATAAAAGTTTTACAAAATATCCAGGACATTTAGAGTAATTGTTAACATCTGCTCATTATTCACAGTGTACGCGGGTTTAGACTCCAGATAAATATATTTATTCATCAGCAGCCAGCATGTCACTGCTACCTCAGTGGTGACATAAAACAGTAAGACATTAGAACATGCCTTAGTCTTGGGTTCAGAGACTACAAATGAACCATTGTGAAGAAAACAGAAAGTTCTGCTTTTTTCATGTTTTACGCTGAGAGAGAGAGAAACAGGAAAAGGGAAAGAGGGAGGGAAGGAGAGAGAAAGAGGAAAGGGGCAAGTTTTGGTCAAAAAAAGTCTCGGTGATTTAGTTTGCACTGAAAACCCGGTGAATATGCAGGATGGATGGATAAATAAACACATCAATAAATCCAGAAAAGTGTCGATCTTGGAGAAGTGGTCTGAAGACATCGATCATTGCTACAACCTGAAGAGCATTTTTCTTGTTTATTCTCCAAAACACAATTCAATTTTGATTTCTTCTCTCATTTCACAATATAAGAAAGTTGTATCTACACTGAAAGGCTAACCTAGACTTCTGGAAATAACATTAAAAAGGTTCTCTATCAGAATGAAATTAGTTCTTTGAGAATATTCACCAATTTACAGCTGACTTGTCCTAAGCTCAAACCAGCCTCAGATTCATCATCTAGCAGTGCCAACAAAATTTGAACTAGATCACATTTACACTTGCTGGTATAGTGTGAGTCTCAAGCGGTTTTATGTGGGATTTTATTGTTGTTTCCCATAACCTGATGTGTGTGTGTGTGTGAGTGTGTGTGTTTTTCGAATGTCCTCCAATGACTTCCAGTGATGCTAACAGATCTCAAGGTATGTGTTCCTTGAGTATTTGAAGTTGAGTTGAATATTAACTTTCAACTACCTTGCATTATCCTCAATCATGATCGTGTAAAATAGACCGAATAAAGTTGCCTCGAGGTTTACCTCTTTGGTGAGGGGATGGACCTGATAATACAACATCACCTTTAATACAATCCACTAACGTCAGACCTTAGAAAATGTGAACTTTGCCCATGAAAGGCGCAAAGATTCCAGAGAAAAGGATTATAGTACAATAAAGTCACTGGTAAACATTGTCGTATTTTCCTGAAATATAGGTCTGTAAACTTAGCATGTTTGTGCACAGTGAATGTCACATGGTAGGCATTTAGTAGAAGCTGGTTGAATTGAATACTTAGAACAATACAAAAATCTATATCTAGAGTCCAATACAGTCTAAGAGATTAGTTGAAAACACTAGATTTCTCTATGAGAACCAGAAGATCAGCAGAGATGAGAAAATTAACCGAGACGCTATCTAGCTAATTAAAGCTATAAAAGAAGCAAGAGGCTCTTCATGGATTGTTCTGTTAACTAACCTGTAATTATACTGTCAATTGCATTAACTTCATTGCCCACTAATAGAGTAAGTTTCAAGGGAGGCAGCCAATGTTGGGATGGTTATTTATTTTTATGTCCTAATTAATCAGTACTGACACCAAACCACATCCTTCCTCCTTGCTCATTATTTAAATGACCCATTTATATGGATGAACCTCTTTGCTTTGTGCATTTCATTATCACATTAACATGCTTTCAAAACAAAAAGGGTTGTTTCTGCTTCAGCAAGTTCTTTGAACAAACAGCTACTTGAGCTACTCCTGACAGGCTACGCAACCCACCCCTCTCTCTAGGCATTTATATTGGCTAGTTGGGAGTTTGACTAAAATCAAATGATCACCAGTTGGGGGGGGGCGAGCCTGCAGAGTTTTGTAGTGCTGAGCCAAGGGTTGGAGGAGGAGTTAGCTGAGGAAGTGGAAGCAAGAATTTTAACTTTTCATTCAAGGTTGGGAAGCTTTAGTTAGCTAGTCATTTCTTCATGTCTTATACATGGAAAACTAAAAATAAACCCTGCCACTAAGAGAGGTTAAAATCTGTTGGAGTCATCAGATCGAAATATAATTTAAAAGTAACTTCATGAGTCAGCCTCTAGTGAAAGCTCTAGAAGCTGTGTTAACTGTTTTGAATTGCCTTTGCCCGTTTTGAAAGGTTCTGTGCTCAGACTACATCTTAGAAGCCAATCTCTATGCTTAAGTATATCAACCCTGATACTACATACAAGATAGTTTGGGGGAGAGCACAGATGCCTTAATATGGCAGAATAAAAGACTAGCCTCCACCCGCCTCCACAAAGTTTCCTTTAGAGAAGAGGAGGCATGCTATATTCAAATGTTAACAAAATCTTTTCATGCACTGGGGGGAAATCTCAAAGTAATTATGGAAAAACACATTAGCTGGAAAGAAAAACTGAAATCAAAAGTTGATTTGGGTGTTTAAAGATGCCACATAATAGAATCATTTTAAAGAAGAGTTAATATTTAACTCAGATTTATTAGCTATCCCTTTGGGTATGATCTCACAATTGCAAATGTTTGATGAATTGCACCATAATTTATATATAACCTGTAAAAGGGTATAAGAAAAAGTTACTTTGTACAGTCCATGAATGTATACTCAACACATCTAAAAAACAGTATCTCTGAACTTACATAATTGGGTATGCATATCTGAGATGAACTTCCTAATGACAGCCACATAAACAAATTTAAAAAGTGACATGTCTCAGATACTGTGCGTGCAAATGAAGAAATCCTCTCTTGAAACCGTTGGGTGACTCGACAAACTTTAATAATGCCAACACTCTGTTTTTGTATGCAAGTATGAAGGTGGAATAAAGCAGTATCTCTAGATTCATAAATTCTATCAGCATCTTTGAGAATGATCAAAAATCATTTTTGGCATTTCTGGCTGGGGGATTTCAGTTATCACTCCAGATGTGGGCTTCCCTTCAATGGAGCACAGACTGTGCTTGGAGATAGTGGTGGTTTTCATGTTTCATCCTGATGAAAAATGTTCAGCTTGTAGAATGTATCAGAACGAAAAAAACCAGACCTTACGCTCCATGCTTTCATTTACTTTTGGTGCCTTTCTCACATTTTCAACAGTTACCAGCCACCTTTCTTCTACCACACCCCCCTTCTGTGGCCTGGAAATCCATCTATACTGAATTCCTTATTACAAGGAAATCCTTCTGTGTACTTTACCTAAATCCTGCATCCTTCAGTCGAAACTCATTTCATATTATTCAAACTTCTGTGAACGGTAGTCCAACGTCGTCCTTTTTATGAGAAAAACCCATCATTTAAAAATAGTCAATAAATCACTCTTTATCCTTCATTTCCCCCACTTGAATAAGCCGGGCTCCCCAGGGGTTTCTCCATAGAAAACCTCCAACTCACTATCAAGGCATAACTGAAGTCCTGGGAGAATTAGACATATGTAATGACTAATTAGAACATTACATATAAGACTATAATAATTATTAATTTAAATGGTAAATACAATTACCATAAAACTTGGCTCATACCTTCCTCTAAGTTCCTCAGGAAATTCTCGAGTTTCTCCTAGACTACCTCGGCTTGCTTCAGAATGCTCAGTCCTCCGTGCTAGTGACAGGGAATCCGTTTATATTTAGAAGTGGGCAAATGTCTGGTATGGAACACATTAAAACCAGGGAAATCTGTCCCCTTGTAACCTAAGCCAAGATTTCGAAAAGTAAAAGGCAAGTTAATTAACCCATTTGATATAGTCATCACCGGAGCATCTATAGTAAAAGTGGGCCAACAGCGTAGGAAAGTTTCTGAAATCATTTTTTGAGCAGGGCTTACACATCGACCCAACAAAAATTTGCCTTACTTGTTTTGGGAGGAGATGGTCATTCTGCAGGCTTCACATTAGCCATTAGATTCTATGTTTAAATTAGTGTCACCTTTGAGACTGGTGTCCAATAGGCAGATTTTGATCGTGTGACTAATGCCCAAGGGAGCCACATACTCCTGGCAAAAACTGAAGAGCTGATATTTATTTCAACGGATGCGTATTTTTACATTTCTTGCCTAATTTTTGTACAGGGGGCTGAAATGTGACCCTTATACTGGACCACAAAGGCTTAGACGGCTGATGTTGGTGTTTTTAAGGAGATTGAACCAATAAAAGACCAGCAGCATCTATTTACTGTGGAAGGAGGAAATGCTGCTTCATTTTCCCTTCTTGAAACTCATGACTAGAGTTTGTGGATATCCCCCTTGTTCTTTGTTTCCTAAAAAAGAGGCCAGAATCCTACTGTGAGCTCCGCATCCTAGAAGATGCAGGCAATAGCTCCCAGATCCTGAAGGTCAGATTCAAACGTACCATGAGGAGGGCCCTAACGAAGGTCACGAGGGTCACGAGCTACACGAGGTCGGGTACAGGAAGGGGAGGTGGTTCCTGGTGGGGCCTTCTCTACCCAGTGATCATTTTTGTCATCAGAGCCCCCACAACACTGTGACAGAAGATGGAAGATCTGAATTGGGGTATTGCAGGATGTTTGCAGGCTCCCAGGGAGTGGGGAAAAAAAAGATCTGGATCAAATTATATTCAATTCAGAGGCATGTGGGGCATTCTAATGATTTCCATTACTCCTGTGGTCACCTTGGGTGGTGGAGCTCATTAAGGTTCAATCACAAAAATTAGGACTCAGAGGATGTCAGACCTGAGAAAGACTGTACATGGACCACCTAAACACAAGGTAAAGTGACTTGGACAGGACCTCAGAACCAGGCCCACCTTATAACCAACAGTAGGTACCTCCATGACCGTGAAACGGGCAGCTAGTGTTTGTCTTTTAACTACCTATCCCAGGAGGAGTTAGCTGGAATGAATCAACAGAATGTAGATTCAGAGAGAAGAGTTGCCTGGCAGAAGCATTGTGCACTAGTCTAAGCCACCATCACCATTCTCCTGGATTCCCGGAGTATGCTCCTACCTCACTCCCAGGCTCCCATGCTTACCCTACAGTCAGTTCTCCCTCCACACAGCAGTCGGGTCCTCCCCTGGCCTCGCTTCACACTTAATCCAAATGCTTCACTATGGTCTGCAAGGCCCCACCTCTCTGGCCTCACCCCACTTCCCTCATTCATTCACTCCAGCCTGGAGATGTCGGTCACTGGTTCTTTGAACAAGAAGCTATTCCTTCGTTGGGCTCTTTGCCCCTGCCATTCTTCCCTTAGCCTGGAAGTCTTTTCTGACATCTAACCCAAGCTTACTCCATCATTGCCTCCAGGTCTCTGCTCAAAGGTCTGCTGTGAGAGAGGTTCTGTTCCCCTCTCTCGAATATCTGTGTGAACCCTCTGTGTGATACCCTTCCCCGCTTCACTGTCTAGCTTCATTTCTCCAGGAGGACATGGAGTTTATCTCAACTGCAGAACAGAGAATGGAACATATTAGGTACTGAGTTTATATTTGTCGAATCAATGAATGGACACTGTTCAGCACTACCAGCCAATCCACAGTGTCTGGCCCCAGTTAGCACGTGAGAATCATTGAAGTGGCCCTACGGCAGTCCTCAGGTGGAGACCTCAGCCTAAGGGGCTGAGAACTATTTGCATTTCCTACCATTTTACTTCTTGCCTCTTCCTTCTTCTCAGCCATAGACAATTATGTCTACTAGAAGCTCCTTACTGAACCTAGTCATATATGCAGATGGTCCCTGACTTACAGGCGGTTCAACTTACAGTTTTTAGACTTTACTATGGTGCAAAAGTGATACACGTGCAGTAGAAACCATACTTCTAATTTTGAACTTGATCTTTTCCTGCTCTAGCAATATCTACTATGATGCTCTCTTGTGCTTCCTGGAGGTGGCTGTGAGCCACAGCTCACAGTCAGCCACGTGATCAAGGCTAAATAACCCATATACTTGCAAACATTCTGTTTTTCACTTTCAGGACAATATTCAATGAATTGCATGAGATATCCAACACTTTATTATAAAATAGGCTTTGTGTTAGATTATCATGCCCAACCGTGGACTGCTGTGAGCGTTCTGAGCATATTTAAGGTAGGCTGGGCCAAGCTGTGATGTTCAGGAAGTTAGATGTATTAAATGTATTTTCAGCTTATGATATATTTGACCAATGATGGGTTTATTAGGACATAACCCCATATATATATCATTTATTAATGTATTATTCTTTCTTAGGTTTTTGTTTGTTTGGTTAGTGATACTTTTTCTCTTTTAACCCTCCACAATCTTGGTTTCTTGTATTGTAGGATAATTATATTACTATGCTTACCTTATCTACTTCTCTATTCAAAGGTTATATTAAGTTCTGTGTTTAAAGATATTTTGAGAGAGAAGAATGCTTTTAGACAAAGAGCTTCCAGGTGAGTTTGCAATTTCTACAGGGAGGTGTTCCCTGGCAAAGATAGCCAAAGACGGAAAAAAACATTGCTTGTAACGAAGGTATTGATCACGTGGGAAGGAGTTGTGTGGTCATGGACAAAGCAAAAATGTGAGTCAAGACATGGCCGGTGAGGGGCAGTAGCAGCAGCCTTGGGGAGACCAAGTATAAGGAGTGGGTAAGCAGGCAGATAATGTAGTTTGTTCTGGAGCCGTCTTCTCTAGTCACCTGGGACAGAAGGCACTAGAAAAACAGAAAGAAGACAAGCCAGAGCTTGACAGTCTGGAAGACCATGACCTCCCACAGTCAGGCCCCAGCTCCAGCTAGACAATGGAGAATCTCAAAATCTGAAGACTCTCAGTCAATCATTAACTCTCAGGAAACTAATAGCCTCTGGCCCACTCCTTCTTCCAGAATTTCCTCTATGTTCTAATTCTGCCCAAATGGAGCCTGAGGTGTTTGGACAGGGTTCTCAGCAGTCTGGGTGTATATTTCTACTCGTGTCCCTGCCTGTTCCTCTCACCGTACCATATTGGGTCCTGATTGACAAACATCCTCTTTCCTCTCCACCTGGCTCTGAAAAGCGCCTTCCTGGTTTCTCCTTCCTGTTCTAGGAGATGATCACCTTAACAGCCTAGTCATTTTTTAAAGAATGCTTCATATCTCAATCCCAGATAAAATGTGCATTTTATAATTGAGATTGATAATTTTCCAACTGTGTTTCTGTGGTTCCTCAGAGATCCTCAGAGAAAAGCTGGGCATAGGCTTTTGGTTTTAAAACTCTGATCTAATTCTCACCATAGTAACTTAGCTGACTTTTATCTATTTTATATATTGGGCTTCTGAGCAAGATATTGTTTAAAGAAATATTTTTAGGACTTTTATCTAAAGGGTTTTAAAAAATTTTTAAATTCCCATCACACGTGACCCAAAAGATTTGCCACCACCTGGTGGCAGCATACCCAAATTTCAAATACCTACAATTTTTAACAAAAGGACTAAGTTGAATCTGCTATTCTAAAATTATAAAGAAGTATCAGAAATGCCTCATAGGATTAAATGCAATTATAAAAATGCATTAGAAAGAATACTATCACTTTCAAAAGGCAGCGTGATACTTTTTGAAAGTTAAGATTCCGTAAAAGAATTACTTTGTTGTATGGCTCTTTTACTACTTCTACAAAATACTTTTATTATTTTAAATCTGAAAACCAACAACGCAGAATTCTCTCCGTTTTACTATTTGATTATCAGTATTATTTACCTTCAAATACATGGAAAAAGTTTTATTTCTTCTTCTTAGGAAGACTCGGTTCCTGGGTAAATTCTACCTGGGACATTCCCTGTGCTGCTCTCCACCCCCACCAAAAAGAAAAAAAAAAAAGCAAGAAAGCAAAAACACCCTTGATGGACCTTTATAAACGACTGCACAAAGAGAATAGGAAGCAAGTACTACTTGAACCAGAAGCGCATTCATGGAGAGGAGGAGGAAGAAAGTGAGATTTTTTTCCTTTTCAGGCCTTTAAGCTCTCACATAACAGTAATATATTGGCTTTGTCCATTCTAACCGTGCTAGCCTTGCTCTGGCCTGATTCAACAACGCTCAGTTCAGGCAAAATGCCCTTCGCACTCGGGAATAGGTTCCAGTAAGTGAAGCATCTGGATAACGAAGGCGAAAATGAAACCTGAGCCCTGCCAGTCTCCGTTGCTTCTCTGTCCAGACCCATTCAGACCCTTTCTCCAGCGATATGTGTCCCCTTAGCCCTCTTCTCTGGCTGTATGACTCGGAAGCCATTGTCCCCTCATGCACAGTGATGGTCTTGGGTTAAGTTGGCAGGCAGGACATGAAAGAATCAACGGACAGGCTGGGGGTGTCTGTAACACTCCTAGATCTGCGGAGAACGGAGTGAGTGGGAGTGAGCATGCCAAAGACATGCCGGAGGACACAGATGGAAAGTTCACTCCTCGTCGTCCCTCAACAGCCGGACTAAACCTGCTCCTTAAGAAGCCGCAGCTACTCTGTATCAGATATGGATTGCCAGCACGATTATGTCCATACGAGCTCTCTGTAGACAATCAGTGGGCACATGACATTCTGAGCAAATAGCAATTAGCCAAATTGGCAGAGTGCACTTGAAACCCATGTCTGGCTCCCCTAAAACTGCTTCCAGGATTGCTGACCAGCTTTTCCTAGGCAATTACAAGGAGCAGAAAATGACTCAATTCACCAACAATTAATGAAATAAGAATCATAGAAGAGTGAGGAAAAGCACCTACCAAGGATCAACGTAGCACTTTCGAGAAACTTAAGGGTGTTTTCCTGCCATGAATGTGAGAACAGACCTACAGCACTTCTCATATTTACAACACATGGAGCAAAATTGATTTTAATCATTTAGAGTGTGTATCACCATTAATTCTTTCAGCACGCAAGGAGCGTGTCATAACAAATATTGGACACCCCAGGGATCTAAGCTATCGGTTAAAACAAAACTCATTGATGACCATTACTTGGCAATTATTAGAATTTACACTGTCATTCCATCTTGTGGATTTGAGTCAGATCATCATCTGTGTAAAACCAAACACCACCAGCTACACTGGTGCAATTTTTAAATGTTTGGAGCGATATTTAAATTTTCTTCAGTTACACACTTACACTGTATATGTACAAAGCCAGCTGCACAACGTTCTATATGTTTATTTAACATCTTCAGAAATAGAAAGTTTCAACAAAGAACCCAAATAAACCAAAAATGCTGAAGTAATGTCAAAGTTGCCAAGTGTGAAAACAAGTGTGTATACTAGTGCGCGCTAATTAGGCTTCCTGCTTTGGTTATTATATAACAGGCTACATTATGACCGGCTGCCTTTGCTCCTGGGCCATTACTGCCTATCTCGAGATCACTTTTGATACTCCTAAGGTAAAGGAACACCAAACAGTAGCCATTTATCTGACAAAAGACCTTGTGTTTTTCTTATTCTATCAATCATTAAACTGGTAATGTCTTTTTATGTTATTGCTTTGACATTCATTAACACTCACGTCAGAGGAAATCTTTGCAATTAAAAATCCTATTGACCATCTAAAGCTGTTTTGCCTTGGTTTGTAACAACTGATTTTTTGGTAAGGGCAGCAGTGGTACCAGAAGGATCGGGAACTGACCCCACGCTTCAATGCGGGGTGTCTCTCTCATGACTGAAGTGCTGTTGATACTCATACTTTTTTAAAAAAATCAGCTTTTTACATCTCAGTGCTAATCTTTATGGCAAGTTTGACTGACTTGCTTAGGAGGAAGGACTACCTCAGAAAAATAAAGTCAGAGAGCGTACAGGCTGCTGTGTTGTCACAGGAATCCTTCCTCATGGCAAACGCGCAAACCCTCCAGAGAGTTTCAGTTAAAAATGCGAAAGTCCCATTATCATCTCAAGCGCTGGAAATACAGTTTACAGAAGTTCCTTAGGATTCGAAACCACAAACAGAAACAGAGCAAGAGGAGTGTCTAATATGACAAAGTGAGAGCTTTGAATATCAGAGGGTGACACGTTCACTTCTCAACCACTCCTTTTGTGGGAACATCATCCATAAAAACTGATTGTACATCATCTTATAGCCGCATTATCATCCAGCATGGAGAGAAATAAAACTGAACAAATACTTTTCTTTTTAGTAATGAGCAATTTAGAGGGTGGGAGAAAAACCAGTTTCCTGCTTGGAAAAATCCGTGTGCTATAAAAATGCCTTTTATTTAAGGAGCGGACCAACCTCATTGTATCTGTATTTATAGGCCACCACGGTACAAAAAGTACAATGAGATGGGAAAACATATCAAAATGCTTCCTAAATATGCATCATTTTAAATGTTATCAACATAAAATGTTCCTCTTGTTATGTCTCATCAGCTCATTTAATTTAATTGTAATAGTGTTTAATTAAAATCAAAGATTGAATCTGGTCTTAGGGTACTGTGATGATTTAAAGATATTTAGTACAGAATATTTCACATAGGTTCCATCTCTCTTTTAAAAATCAAATTCGGTCGAAACAAGAAGACTGGGGACATGGAAGTGTCTGAATGTATTCATTCAACAAACACTCAGTAAAGACACCACCTTAGAGACATCACAGCTGTGCTGAGAAGGAAACACTACACTTCCCCATACACACAGGGAAGTGATTTTACCTGTAGGATAACCAAATCCATGGTTTCAGGAAGTGAACTATAATGAGCTTTCAATGTCCTTTGGGCCCTGCCTTGGCATTGTTCATTTTCAGTAAATGAAAGCAATACAAGCTTTGCAAAGGGATTTTAAACTATTACGAGGGAAACTTAGAAATGAATCCAAACGCCACCATAGACGTACGATTCCAGGAACTACTCATCTGGTGGAGATCTTTAATCTGAAATCAGTGCAGGTTTCATGAATATTTAAGAAGCAGACACTCAAAGACAGTTGAAGGGAATTGCTGTTGGCTGGTTTTTAATGAATACGTCCTTTCTAGGACTCCTAGTGCTCAGTAGAAATTGCCGCAGAGACTCTTTCCACCTATAATCATTACTCAAGGATTAGGACCCAAGACACCACACTTGGGAGGCCTGTTTATTGCAGACAGATGGGTAATGGTTCTACAAGCAGCTCTCCCGGTGTGAAGAGGGACTATAAACCTGCACCCAAACTGAGACAAGGAGGTGGTGCCGCGGCTCCCCACCCAGCACACACCCACACTGGGGCTTCTCCTGCGTTCTCTCCCCACCCAGGCTGTCGTTGCTTTCCCTTCCTCATCTGATTCCACGTGGGTCGAAATGGTCTTGAGATAAAATTAAGCAAAGAACTAGGCATGGAGTATAAGATTAGGTCTCCGGATTTGGATTTTGTATCCAAGGTGTCATGTACCAGTTGCATGACCTTGGGCAAATCATTTAAGGTCTTTCTAGCTAATGTTCACTCCAGCCAGACCAGAGCTCATCTCAAAGTCCTCGTGAACTAGGAATCTCATCCACAGGAGCTGTTCTCTGCAGAACTTGCTGAATCAATACCTCGGTTTCAGTAATACCAGCATTACTGCTCAGCCGCTATGAGAGTTCTGACTCCCAGATTTTCATTCAAATTGTGAATTCATTACACAGTGACATATTCTTTTGTATCTTGAGTCCTGATGCTAATGTATTTGATT
The DNA here is from genome assembly GCA_030068075.1 of Paguma larvata. Taxonomy (NCBI): domain Eukaryota; kingdom Metazoa; phylum Chordata; class Mammalia; order Carnivora; family Viverridae; genus Paguma; species Paguma larvata. Next base: position 59,828,632 of record CM057824.1, read on the forward strand.
TCCCACTCCCTAACTACTCCCAAAATCATATGAAAAAAAATCACATATTTTTTTCTTAAATATGCGCTGGAGAAAGCTTTCATATGAAAATGGAGGTATATTTCAAATGTCACACACCTGTTGATTCTTGATTCTTTCCACGTCATTTCACCTTCCTTTATACTCCACTCCCCAACATGCCCAACAGAACTGTGGGTCCCTTAAAGAAGCCTTGTAAAGATTAAGGGAAACAGTGTCTGTGCTTTGCTTAAGATGCGAGCCCTAGCCGAATGCACTCTGACAATAATGTTCGACATTTTCATGGAGTGTTTCCAATTTTATGTCTCCATGAGATTATTACCTCTTGACCCTTAGCCTATTGCCATGAAGTCACAACCTTTGTCCAAGAGAAGTCCAGTCCACTGTCATAATTACAGATTTGACTCTGTTAACAAAGAAAATACAAACCACTAAACATTGAATTTCTGCTTTCATAGTAAGAAATGGATTGCTATTTGTATCAAATAATCAAGATGTACATGCTAAGTTAGAAGAAGCCTTAGAATCTTAGAACAAGGAGCTCTTAGATGACACCCTCTTACAAATCCCTCAAACAAAAAAATACTTCTAAAACAAAAGGCATTGCAGTATCTGTTTAAATATCTACAGTTATGCTGTCTTGCAACTTTTTAAAATTTTTTTAAATATTTTATTTATTTTTGAGAGCAGGAGAGACAAAGCATGAGCAGGGGAAGGGCAGAGAGAGAGGGAGACACAGAATTCAAAGCAGGTTCCAGGCTCTGAGCCATCAGCGCAGAGCCCGACACGGGGCTTGAACTCACAGACTGTGAGATCATGACCTGAGCCGAAGTCAGACACTTAACCAACTGAGCCACCCAGGCGCCCCTGTCTTGTAACTTTTTGTGCCAGCCCAGGTCTCAATATGTTCTATGCTCTCTTAAAATTTTAGATTCACCATTTTAATTAATTCTATATCCACTTGTACAATAATGAATATGTCTAAACATGCTACTATACGACAACCTTTTAAATGTTTGAAACTGGTGCTCATGTTCTAAACCTTCTCTCCTTAAAATATCTCGAGGTTCTTCAATTCATTGACATGATCTCCTCACTTTATGCTAACTTTCTGTCCTTCCTTTGGGAGCTCTCCATTCCATGAATACCTCTCTTAAAACAATACCAAACGAAGACAATAACCCAAACAGCCTGTAACCAGAGGAGAGTACAGTAGAGCTAACCATTATCCCCATTAAGTCAGGTCACTATACTTCTATACTGGAGCCTGGGGTTCTATTAGCTTTTATAGCCACTTGTTGGGTTATATTATGATTTGACAAGGCCTGGCTCAATAAGTGGCCCCAAACTAAGGCGGGAATTTTTACTTGGGTTTCTTGTGGTGTCACTAGTTAATGAATTAACCTGAAACAATCTTTCTGAACTCCATTTCTTGAACTGTTCTGTGGGTCCAATATTCAAATCCTGATTGTAGCTGTTCTGTAATATGCTGCCATGTTAGTTAATGTGGAATTAATTAAACATCAGTATGATTCTGTTAGATAATAACACATCTCATCATTCTACACAGTGTTGTGATTATTCTCTGAAACTGAAACAGCTGCCCAAGGTGACTGTCTGACTAGATTACACCCAACCTGAACAGAATCTTTGGCTCCAATCAAAACATTTTACTCTCCCTCTTAAAGCTGACGAAGTGATTACGGGAGAACAGAGTTCTGAATAGAAGAAAAATGTATGATTCGTATCACATGAAGCAAGATGCCACCCAATCCACCCTAGGGAAAGTTGGGAGAAAATATGTCTTTTATTTTTTCTATCATAATACAGAAAATAAGCACCAGCAGTGTTGATAGCCTATGGCTTTTCACTTAGAATCAACAATAGTGGCACATCCTCTGATTTTTCTTTTTCAGCACCATCCCCAAACAAAGCAATGAAATGTAAGATGATGTGAACAAGACCCTGAAATTTAAGGAGGCAGAATAATGGTTTGCAGGTGTGAACATTATTCATATTTTAAGAAAAATTAAATTCTTCCCCATTACTCTACGAAAACCAGTATAATACAATCACCAAGAGGTAAAATGCTTTTAATATTTAAAAGATACACTAATTCCAATGACAGTTTTCACTCAGGTTAATCAAATAGAATATGTGTACAGAATTTATATCATTAAGAGTAACACCAGGGCGAAACTTACAAACTGATCCTTCATTCATAGCCTAACTCTTCTGCGAAATTTGTAAACTGCAAACACAGGATCCTTTTATGTCTCTTTCCTTCAAGTATAAATCACATGGATGGGAGCAACACAAAAGAGAGAGAGCTTAGAACTGACATGAGTGCAGCTTATTTAAATACCCAATGTTTAGGAGAATGTGATTATTCTAGAAGATGGTAGACCACAATTCTTTTAGTGGATACAGGCCGTCTAGATGTCAGGGGAGGTTGTGATGTGTTCTCTCTCAGATGTAGAATATGGAGGGAGTCATACTACTTTGCCCTTTTACACATGACCAGGGCTGGGCAGGTACTAGGCGTACCAGTAATACCTGCCAAACCCAAACCTGTAGAATCTAGATCTGTGACTTCAAGACGAGTGGGAGAAAAGGAAGAAAAAATTTCATGCAGCAAGCCCAGTTTGAAATGTGGGATAAGCTAAATCACAGAAGAGAATCTGTCGAGTCCCTATGCTGCGATGCTCAAGGCGGGACTGTAGGGCCCAGGAGCACTTGGTGGCCACCCCTACATCCATGAAAATGGTGGAGTTTCACGTGCCCTATCCTCTTTTCTTTTGTCATTTTTGTTAAACTGAAGGAAAAAGAAATCTGGCGAATTCATATAATTAACACATCATGGGTACTCAATAAGTATTTATTGAAAGAATAAATAAGTCTTTTTTGAGAAACAGAAAGCTGTAAAAGAATATGAAATTTTGAAATGTAGTATTGTAGAAACAACCAAGATTCTGCTGAACTGACCTAAAGGCTTTATTTTGTTTTATTTTATTTATTTTTATATATTATTTTTTTTAAACAGAACCAAAACCTGAACACAGTGAAGGAGACTCTTTCAGATTATTTTCAGGTATCTTTAATACTTATTTGAAGATAAGTGGCACAAATTCAAATACACAAATTCAATATACCTGATTGCTTTTCAGGACTATGATCACCTAAAAAACAACATTATTTGATTAAGTCATGTCATCAATCAGCTCGATAAACACCTTGTTCTGAGGATAAGGGTTGTGGGAAGGAAAAGTTTAAATAGAAAGCTGATTCTGGGGCACTTGGTTAGCTCAGTCAGTTAAGAGTCTGACTCTTGATCTCGGCTCAGGTCATGATCTCACGGTTTGCGATTAGAGCCCCACATAAGGCTCTGTGCTGACAGTACAGAACCTGCCTGGGATTTTTTCTTTCCCTCTCTCTCTCTGCCCCTCCTGCTGTCTCTCAAAATAAATAAATAAGTAAACTTAAAAAATATTTTTAAAAAGAAAGCTAATCCCAATACTTATATAACAGGAGACTTATAAGTAAGGGAGGTCTTTGGATTTCCAGTCAAAAGACTGGGGGGAAAAAACAAACACCTATTTTCCATGTACTCAACAAGTTCTAAGCCAATAATCTGTACTGTCTACAGAAGTCTAGCTGCCCCCCTTCCACTTCCCACAGGACAAGAAAGTTTCTTGCCATTCCTTCCTCTTCATGCGAGGACACACACTGATCGTGTTTTCAGAAAATTGCACTCATGGAATACGTGGCAAAACCGACTCTATCTGTTTCCCACTGCTCTTCACTCATTTGTTCAACATATGTTCACGCACGCTAACTCTGCATCTGGCCTAGAGAACCATAAAACATTAGAGGTGGAAGACACATTACAGGTCATTCAAACCGGGTGTCGAGATCTCCAGGACCTCAGCAGCCGGGCAGGGATGGGGAGTAAAAATGTGGCGTAGATGCAAGATAATAGAGAGCAGTGAGGTCTGTGTGAAACTAAAGACAGGGGCCCCTCTTAAGAGATTCAAGCCCAATTATTTTCCTCCTCTGCACACTGTATCTGCCAGAAGCAGCCCAGGAGCTGTGAGTAGAAAACGTGATCTCGTCTAACCTCTTTGTTTCTTTTTTGTTTCCAGTACCATAAATCCAGTGAGCTGGAAGCTTTATGTCCCTCTCTCTCCTCCATTTTACTTCACTGTCCCAGTCCATAAAGATATTGTTTATTGGTTTCATTTGGTTTTTGGTTTTACTTCTCTCTCCTGTTTGCTGTATTGACTGAATGCCAAATGAACAGTCCCTTCTTAGGAAGAAAGGGACAAGTTTCTAAACAATGGTATCAGACACCACCGACTATCTAGGGAGGGTCATCAGGACTCTGAATAACAGGTGCAGGAGAAGTAGCTGCTTTCAAAGATAGGAATATTGAGCCCAAGGGACTAGGAAGCAAAGCAATGAGAAGTTCCTTTCATGTTTGCTCAATGGAAGAAATGTCATCACCCTTCATGCATGAGAGATAAGTTTTGGAGAAATTTTCCAGTCTTCCCACCCCTCAATGAGTCAATTGAATCAAATAAACAGTATAATATTTGGTTCGGCAAATATTTGCAATGGTCAATCCAATTGTATGCTTAGTGACAGCCTTGATGTTTAAAAATAATTTTCTATGTTAAGCTATTTCCATACAGCTCCATATATCACCTGTTCTGTTGGGGGTTTTAATATAAAAAGATATAATTTAGTGTTGACTTACTTTGTCTTTTGTTCCCAAAAGAATTAGACAGCCAATCAACACATCTAAAAAACTTATGTATCCTGAGCTTCTGTTTTCCAACCTGATTCTTCTGGATGGAGCCAACTGACACGTGACGAAATATATGAAAATGTAAATTGAATATAAATGATCTGATGTGAATTAATGGTGATGAAAGTGGTCAGGCTACTCAGAAGTCAAAGTATGTTCCTGATATTTTAAATATAAGTACTAGTGGGCTGCTCGGAGAGGACAAAGAGCAGGATACCAGGAGCATCAATCTACTCAATCCCCTTAAAAATTCAGATAATCCCCAAAACACTTTGTTATCAGGGTGTAAAACATAAAATAATTAAGAAAGTCCTTAGTCATGTAGCTGATCACAAGCATAACTTTGGTGTCCACTCTTCCTACTCCTGTCTCTTTGTGTTTCCTTCTATCTTGGCTCTTAAAAGGTTCTCTTAGTCTTTGCTAACAGCTCTCTCTCTTCCCAGCCAAATTCTCTCCTGAAGCTTGCATTTAGTCCTTCCTATGTGCCAGGCACTATGCTAGGATTCCAGTACACAGCTGATGCTCAAAAAGCCCTGATTACAATAAGATCCTATGGCAGGGGGTTGGGAGGAGGCTTAAGATTTCTTTATTCTGTCACGGGTAAATTTGCATTACCATGAAAGGAAAGACATTTCTAATCAGAATGAATGAGGTTAGATACAATAGGTACCTATAGGACTCAATAAATATTAATAGAATTAGTAAAAGCTCTTTTGAAAATTAAATCCCCCGAAAACTGCATTTTTATACGTTTATTTATTGTGGTAGTTACGGTGCGCTCTAAAAAGGAGCTACTTAATTCATAATATAATCATCTTCAGTGCCGCTAATTAATTCCAGATTTTATTACATTACTTGAGCTCACTTAATGCTTTAATCTCATGATATAAGGAGGTGGAAAAGGTAGGTGCAACAAGTCATCTCGAAAGCCAAGGGGAATTATAACTTGCATCTCAATTACAAGGCAAGGACTAATAAATGATTACCTAATTGTGGAGGCTGGAAAAACAAATCACAATACTTGAAAACCCAAAGCACTTCAGAACAAGAAGTTCGAGACCAGATATCTGGGTTCCACGGTGAAGGGGAGGTGGGGAGGAGAAAAGAAGAAACAAAGCACGGAGGGCGGCAGGCAGAGGGTGCCTGCCAGTAACCAGGGCTTCCAGGATAATGGTAAACTTATGCAAGAAATAAACCTGTCTTACAATGGACACTGTGACTGTCAGCGCCAAGGCCCAGCCCACTGGAAATCAGAGTTGCTGAAATATATGATTAGCGTTCTGTTCTATGCTCACTTTCATGCCACACCTTTCGGTGGAGGTCATCTTTTGAGTCATTAAATAATCTTAGAGTGATATGTACACAGAAGAGTTTGTTCCTTATCTTTTCCATGTCACACCTGGTGCTTTCCATGGGCTCTTTGTTCTTGTTTTAACAAAGTGTGTAAAGGTTGTTTTTTTTTTTTTCCTTCCCAATGACTGACTTTAACTCAGCATTTTAACCCCATAACAACCACAGTCCCTGGGGATGAATCTTTACATCGACACATTAGTTGTTAAGAAAGATAATATAGAAAAAGGATATTTTGGTTTCAAACAATGTTCAGTTAAAGATTTTTTCTTTTGCAAAACGATCTAGTTAAATTGCTACTCTTCATTTCTTCCAAGTAACTATATTAATTCAATATTACTTGGTAAGCTAATTCTGGTTTAAATTTTTATGTCGCTAATGCACAAGGGTTTTAAATGAAGCATTATCCAGATAAAGAAGTTCATATTATCATCTGCCTTTGTATGATTATAGTAGAATATGATGTATAAGTACAATAGATTTTATAGCTTAATATGTACCATAGGTGTAGATTAACAAAATATATTAAGTCAATCAATCTTCTCAACAACGATTGCCTGTGGGACAGACAAGACAAATTTCGCAAATGAAAAATGAAATATTCCAAGAAATTAGATGACTTCTCCAAAATAGAAGCAAGAAATAGCAGAACCCAAATTAGCACTAGAGTCTTCCGGATTCTTGCCCTTCCTGAAACACTTCAGAGATACTTCACTGTGCTGGTTTTCCTGCTCCTGATTTATCTATGCACCTCAGTCTTCTTTAAGGATTTCTCCTACTTGTTCAGCCCCAACTGTGGGCAAGACCTAGGGTTCAGTTCTTTGCTACCTTCTCCTCCTCACCCTCTAGTGGGTCCCACATACTATGGAAGCTGTAAATATCATGTGTAAATTGACGACTCCTAAACTCATACTTCCAACCCAAAGCCTCCTTAAATGCAGGCTTAGGTATCCAACCTCCTGCTTGATAGCACCTCTTTGGGGTTTCACAACCATACCCGGCTAACCAAGTATAAAACAAAATTTCTGATTTATCCTCCCCAAACTGGTTTCTTTTTCCAATAATCTATTTCATGAGACATGGATCCATTGCTCAAACAACACGTTAGCTTCCCTCCCCGGCTTATTTATCCTTAACATCTTATCCATAATTCTTAGCTTTTCTTTCTCTATCACAAATCAATCCTAAATCCCTCTTCTCTCCAATATTCTCTCTAGTCCCAGGCCGATCATCGCATTCTTAGAATACGCTACAATCTTTCACTCCTATTCTTGTCTCATCCAATCTCTTCTCCACACAGATGCTAAATTAATTTGGCAGAATCATGTTGCTACATCCTTACATAAAACTGTAAAAGTCTTCTCATTAGAACGTTTTAAATATTTAACAATTAAGAACACTTTAAATGTTTAGCAATTAGAAATCAAATATTTCTAGATAAATAAAGAGCATAAAAAAGAAACAATGTAAAGCCTGCCTACCATCCTTGTCTCCCATCCACCCAGTCCCCTTCCCCATTCCCAAAGATGACCATTGCTCCTAGGTTCTTATGCTCCATTGCAATTTTAATGAGATGCAAACATCTCATTAAATTGGCTATTGAGTCCAACTGGAGCAGATCCTGCTATTTCCATACTCCTCCTTCCTCACTATGCTCTACTCTCTGACCCTCTTTGGTTTCAGGAATTAACTCAATTCTTTTCCTGCCTCAGGTATCCACCCATACTATTTACCCTAGCTAGACCACTCTTTCTCTTTCTCCTATATTCCCCCAGTTACTCCTTAAATATCATTTTTTGGCAAGTTATAGTCTCCTCTGTCGCTTATTTAGCAAACTGATCACAAGTTGTGATTCTATGTCAATTTGTCTTTCTTCTCACTAGATGACCAAGTCCACAAGAGCAAGCACTTGTTCTATTTATTTTACCCTTCTGCAGTATTCACTTAGAAGAGGGGCTCCATCTTAGAGACTCAACAAATATTAAACGAAGTTAATTAACTCATTCTTTTGTTTAATGTTTATTTATTTATTTTGGGAGAGAGTAGGCACATGCAAGCAGGGGAGGGGCAGAGAGAGAGAAAGAGAGAGAATCCCAAGGAGGCTCTGTGTTGTCACTGCAGAGCCCAACATCGGGCTCAATCCCACAAATGATGAGATCATGACCTGAGTTGAAGAGTGGGACACTTAACCAACTGAGCTATCCAGGTGCCCCAAGACCTAACTATGGGAACATTGAATTAGACATATCCTAAATATTTACATTTATAGATATTGTGAAACACGTTACACAAATTGACATATAAAAGGAACTCTTTGCTCCTCCAACAGAGTGAAGAGGTAGAATTTTTTTTTAAATTCTAGATGTTGGAGTGCCTGGGTGGCTCAGTTGGTTAAGCATCCAACTCTTGAGTTCAGCTCAGGTCATGATCTTACGAACCATGAGATCACGGTTCATGAGATCAAGCCCTGCATTGGGCTCCACACCATTCACGGCCTGCTGGGGATTCTCTCTCTCTCCCTCTGTATTTTCCCTTCCCCTGTTCATGCTCTCTCTCTCTCTCAAAATAAATAAACAGCCGCTGTCCTCGTTACTATAGTGGTGAGTATCTCCACCTGTCAAAATAAATAAATAAACTTTAAAAAAATGCTATGTGTTGGGCTAAAATTAATAACTCAGGCAACAACAGATGTTGACGAGGATGCAGAGAAAGAAATGCTTTTGCACTGCTGGTGGGAATACAAAGTGGAGTAGCCGCTCTGGAAAACAGTATGGAGGTCCCTCAAAAAGTTAAAAATAGAACTACCCTACAACCCAGCAATTGTACTACTTACTAGATATTTATCCAAACAATATAGGAGTGCTGGCTTGAAGGGGCACATGCATTCCAATGTTTATAGCAGAACTATGGACAATAGCCAAAGAATGGAAAGAGCCCAAATGTCCATCAACTAATGAAAGGATAAAGAAGACATGGTATATATATATATATATATATATATATATATATATATATATATACACAATGGAGTATCACTTGATGATCAAAAAGAATGAAATCTTGCCATTTGCAACAACATGGATGGAACTAGAGTATATTATGCTAAGTGAAATAAGTCAGTCAGAAAAAGACAAATACCATATCATTTCACTCATATGTGAAATTTAAGATACAAAATAGATGAACAAAAGGAAAGAGAAGCAAATATAATATGAAAACAGAGAGGGAGACAAACCATAAGAGACTCTTAAAATACAGAGAACAAACTAAGGTGGCTGGAGGGGTTTTGGGGGGGGAGGGATAGGCTAAATGGGCGGGGGCATTAAGGAGGACACTTGTTGGGATGAGCACTGGCTATTGTATGTAGCGATGAACCACTAAATTCTATTCCTGAAATCATTATTACACTACATGTTAACTAACTTGGATTTAAATTTAAAAAGGAACAAACAAACAAAAGAAAAAAGAAAAAAAATCTATGTAATGAAGAATGTAATGGTTGTATACATGAAGGCTACTGTGGCCGTAAAAATATTATATCTACTCTTCAAAACTAAAGGGCACATAAGAATTCCATACTTTCCCATGATATCTTACAACATTGTATTTATAAATCTAAAGCTACTGCATATAACTTCATGCATTGTAACTAAAGTTCTTTATCATTTGTTGCCTAATAGTTTTCTTTTACTTATATTCTTGCACGTGCTATTACTTTTTTAATCTAAATAAAGACATAAAGTCAATAAAGTTTTAGGAAAAAACACTTTTAAATGTGAGCGAAGTGTTTATTTCTTCTTTCCTTTTAAAACAGGGAGGTGCCTAACACTTTGTCCTGAATGAGCTTGTTATGACCAACTTTGTGAATTCTCTCCCCATAAAAGACACGTCTTCCTTCTCATCCTGAGTGTGGCTGTACATCGAAGGACACTCCAGACATTTCCCCTTCACATCTCAAAAGGAAGTATTAATCAAACAAAAGATGGGAAATTATGACATTCAGCCACTAAGGTTTAACTCAAGTGGCCAAGTTTTAGTTGATCACAGGGTACAGGTGACTATCCATCAAACAACCCATCACAACACACATTAAAATGTCTGGGTTAATCAGGACGGAAGCCAAGAATAATATTTTTTGCTGACACTCAATGAAGACTACCAAAGGAATTCCCCTAAAACTGTACTCTACAAACATCAAGACCTAAAAAAAATAATAATAACAATAATATAAAAGGAATTCTTCCTAACTGTATCTTAAACAAGGCAAAAGCACATTCCTTTGATGAAATGTTAAACAGCCTGGATGACATATACAAGTTTAAATTACAAAAATGCTAAAGCAATCTTGAAATTCAATATAAAAATATGTATGCATGTATACTTTAACTCTCTCAAAAAATCATAAAATTTGATAAAACATTCGAAATATATTAAATAATATTAACAATGAGGCATAAACTATTGATATAATTATACTCTCATTTCTTTTCCAAATTTATCTTTCAAGAATTAACTTCATCGGGAAATCAATGGCAATTACAGATATAGAGGAACAGAGAGCTATAAGATATAGATTGGAAAAGAAATATATGTTTTATAATTGAGATCCTTAGGGCTTTTCATTGCAAATACTATATTTGATCTTGTTTTGATATCTGTCTCAAATCTTGTCCTAGGCACAAATAACCCCTGAGACAGCATTTTGGAGTAGCCATCTTGAATTTCTGTTGGCGCATCATGATGCAAAGAATAAAGCACCGACATGAGAGTCCATAACTTGAATCTTGCTTCCTACGATGGTAGCACATGACTTGTACTAGGGCCAAGTCATTTAGCTACCTTGAGCCTCAGTTTCTTCACCTGCAAAGTAAGGATGTGAGCTTGATGACGTCTGTAGCTCTGTCATACTATGTGATGTTATGAAGAGCCGTAGAAGCAGCCATATGATCACCACAAGACAAAACCAAACACCCCAGAAGACTACACATCAGAGTCAAGAGAAAAGACTTTTCTAAACAAAGGACAGCCAAGGGCCTCAGACTCTTTCCCTTTTTACATACCTTAAAAAACTAACAATACCTCTAGTATTCTATAAATTCGGTAACTATTAAAAAAAACCAAACTGTTCACAAGATTCATTTGAGCAATTTTGCTATTAATTTCTCAGTAATGTAGATCTTTATGGGATTAATGATATTTATGCTTGTACTAGAAAAATATCCATAGTTTTTGGCACACATCATATACTAACACACATTCAACATTCATTCCATAAACACTGGCTGAACACCTACTATGCTGAGCCATGTGCTAGGCACTATCCATAGGAAAAGCACCCAGGCCCTACCCTCAAGTCACATTTATTAGGTTACTCATGTGAAATTGCTGATATTCAACCCTTTAAGACTCACAAATTGGCAATACTATGTGTAGAAAATTGTGTTATTAAACATATCAAAATTACCATCGGCATTTGGAAAGTTCCATTAATTCTGGACAGTCTTATGATGTCATTTAGTGAATTCCTGAGGAATTTCTTAACAGAGATTTTTGTTGTTTATTTTGTTTGTCACTGTTTGGAAACATGCATTCTAATTATTCAGTTCTTATGCATTTGTTTTCTATAACCAGTTAATAATTGACCTACAATCTCCTCAGCATTAGTTACTCATAATGTGTGTGCAAGCATGTGCATAGTGTGCACATGCTCACACACAAGACGACTCGTTCTCTTTTCTAATCTTAAGGTACTCTCCCTTGTGGGGCCCCTGGTGGCTCAGTTGGTTAAACGTCCAGTTTCAGGTCGATTCATGATCTCCCAGTCCGTGGGTTTGAGCCCTGCATCGGGCTCTGTGCTAGCAGGTCAGAGCCTGGAGCCTTCAGCTTCTATGTCTCCCTCTCCCACTCACACTCTGTCTCTCTCTCAAAAATAAATAAACATTTTTTTTAATTAAAAAAAGTAAAGGTGATTTTCCTTGTCTTCACACACACATAGTTATATTTCTTCTTCTCAAGTCTTGTTTTCCTAAGAGGATTTTAGACTGCTTCTTCGTCTGACCCACAGACTCTATCCGAGGGTGTCGCATGGAGTAGACACAACAAAATTACCAAATGAATGATAAATCAAATTATGAAGGGAGACATCTGATTAAAAGGGTCTAGTAGTATCCAAACATAAAAGCCATGGAAAAACAGATATTAGATTTCTTGTCCACCATGCTACTATTTGTCACATGCTGCCGCATTGGCAGTCATATCATGTTCTAAAGTTATGACTCTGAGAAAAAGACACAATGACTCTAAGAAAAAGAAATCACAGTATCACAATATGTGAGGTATGCCTAGCACATTCGAGAGCTTCGTGCATGGGATAGTAAGTACATCTAGTTACGTCAATTAGTAAAAGTAAATTTCCAGGTTTGCCTTAGGAAAGGAAAAATATTTGTCAGGAAAATGAATAATAAGGTTTATATTATGACACAATAAGGAAAAAGCTTGGTAAGTTAATACAAAGACCATGGACAGTTCAAAATATCCACCCACAGTAAGACTTTCTTTAAATGGAGCTTTCTTTCAAAATAAACAAATACCTGAAAATATCCCAATTTTGAATAACTGTCTTAAAATTTGAATACTATACCTATCTAAGCAAAATCAAAAACACTTCCCCAAATGATTACCATGAGTGCACATATCAATTGCTTCATAGTACAAGAAATGTCAAATGGCACTAGAGACAATGCCACGCTTTCCTGTACAGTGCAAACATATTTCTTCTTGAGACACAGTTTACATAATACAGGAAATGGCTTCGTCTGGTTCCTGGTCTTTTTGATCAAGTCAAAAGCCTTAAAGGAAAAAGTGTTTCTTTTACATTTTACTTTTTTTTTGCACTTTTGTTTTTCACAAATTATATTTCCCTAAATTGAAAATGGGAACTGGACAGATATGGACAGTAATGTCCTCTAAGAAATTCTTTACTAAAAGGCAAACTTATGAACTTTTCCATGAGTTCTACAGTTGGCCAAAAAAAAAGGAGGAGGGGAAGAATTTGTGATTAGGAAAATTTGATTCCACAGGTTAAGATGAAATTTTCACTTCAAAAGTAATAAATAAACTCAAAAGCTGAGAGGTAGGAATGACTTGGAATATTTGAGAAGGAAGGTGGCCACTGTGGCTGACCGGAGGCCGACAGAGGAGGGTTGGGAACAGGTGAGGTCAGAGGGGAGCTGGGCCACACCACGTGGGACCTCTGGGGCCTTCTGAGTGCAGTAATAACTCTGCATTTTACTCCAAGTGAATTGAGAAGCCACTGGAGAATTCTGAGCAGAGGAGTGAATTGACTTAGGTTTTTAATCAGTTACCTTGCTGCAGTATGAGGAGAGATCATAGTACAACAAAGGTAAAAACAAGGACACCAGTTAGGTGTAGACTGCCTTTATCAGGCCAGAAACAGTGGTGATTCAAACCAGGCTGGGGGAAGTAGCAAGAAGCAAGTGGCTTCTAAATGTATTCTGAATAAGCAAACTTATGTGATTTAATGATTAACTGGATACAGGTGTAAGAGAATCAAAAGAGGCAAGGATGATTCCAAGTAATTTTGATTGGAGGATCTGATGGGATAGGGAAGAGCATAGAAGGAGCAGACTTTGGGGCGGAGGAAAAAAACAAGAGTTCAGCTTTTGACCTGTTGACAGTGAGATCCCCATCAGACATCCACATGGAGATGTCAATTGGAAGTTGGGTCTCCAACGCTAGAGTTAAAGGAAGAGATCTAGGATGGAGAAATAAATTTGGGAGTCAGGGCTGCTATTTGAAGCTCTGACAGCAGAAGAGACCACCGTTTGAGAAGAGCTCCAAATAATGAGCCTCTTGGTGTTCCAATACTGAAAGGGTAAAAAAGAGGAGAAGGAACCAGCTAAAGATAATTAAGGTCTTAGGGTCAACCAGTGTAGTAAGAAACGAAGCAGGATTGAATGGTTTATAGGACTTCAAGTGACTAGAGTTTTTCAAAAATCAAACAAACAAACAATAAAAGAGTCAAATTCCAAAAGTAAATTGAGTAAAATAAGGCCCAAGGATTGACCATCGGATTTGGCAATGTGGAGGTCACTGGTGGCCTTAACAAGAGAATCTCTTTGGTGACATGAGATAAGAATGAGAGAGAAAGAGAAACTGTAGATTATAGCATTTTGCTCTAAGGAGCAACAGAGAAATAATGCAATAATTGGAATGGTAAGTCGAGTCAAGAGAGGTCTGTTTCTGAAGATGGGAGATTTACAGTGCATTCATACACTGATGGAAATGATCAAGCCGAGGAGAAAATCTGGTGGCGCTGCAGAGAAAGGAGGTAGAATTGCCGGAGTGTGCCCATGGGTAGGTAAGAGAGGATGGGACCCAGTGCACAAGGGCAGGAGTTCACCTTGGACCTCAGCAAGAGCGTTAGGAGCAGGGTGCCGGGAGAGAAGGCAGAATGAGAGCAGACAGATACAGAAGGGTTCTTTGATTTAGTGGTGTGTTATAGGACATTCTCATCCTAGTCTGGGTGATAGTAAAAAAAAGAGAGAGAGAGAGAGAGAGAGAGAGGAGGGATAGGGGTTAGGGGGAACAGGAAAAGATATAAAACAGTTGCTGTAGACAGAATGCTTGTGTTCCCCCTAAATTCATACATTGAAACCTGATCCTCAGTGTGATGGTGTTAGGAAGCGTGGCTTTGGAAGGTGATTAGGTCATGAGGCAAGGGCCCTCATGAATGGATTTAATGCTCTTATAAATAAGGCTCCAGAGAGCTTCCTTGATGCTCCCTCCAGGTGAGGACGCAGAGAAAAATGGCCATCTGTGGACCAGGAAGCAGACCTTTACCAGACATCAAATCTGCCAGTGGCTTGATCTTGAACTTCCAGCCTCTAGAACTGTGAAAAAGAAATTTCTGTTGTTCATAAGCCACTCGGTCTATGGTATTTCGTTACAAGAGCCCAAATGGATTCCACGGTAGTCCTTCAGGACTGATACAGGGTAGGTAGAGAACTGGATTTAACTAGGGATTGGGACTGGCCATTTGAGAAGGAAGGGAGTTGAGGATATATGCCAAAAGGTGTATATGAATGGAGGACCAAACTGGGAAAACTGCTGAGCCAGAAAAAACAACCAGGACAGTCGTTGATGCAGAAATAAACTTTCACTTTATTAAACTATGGACTTTGGGGTCTGTCTGCTACTACATCCCAACTTAACATAAAATTCAGAATATAAATTTTATACTTTATGTCCCAGTCGCATCTTATGTCTGACTTTTTATTCCTTGTGATCTACCATACACAGTAAGCTACAGTTTCCTAAGATATCCTGAACATCCTAGAATATCCTCCTTCCTGCCTTCTTCACCGGGCCAGCTCCACTGGGTCTCTACTCTTCTAGGGCCATTCATCCTACTACTGTAGATTGATCACCTCCTAAAGTGGGCCAAGCATGAATCAACTGCATTGCACAGTAAATATCTTCCCCACAAACTGGGGCATGGTGACTGGCACGTATTTAGCACTTGTTTATAGAATGAATGAATGAACGCTCAGCCATGAGTTCATCTATAATCATTTATCTCTAGAGGTGGAATGTGTTAAGAGACCCGGGGATTTATATAGCATGCACAGTTCATAGGTTATGACACCGTCCTTGCTCCACTCTTAATATAACACTATCAATGTAATCAGTTAATTAAAATAGCTATTTAATCACTTAAATTTACTGCTTTCCAATTTCTTTTTACATTCATTTTCCATTCTCTTAGTAATTCTCAGAACTACCTTTTGATAAGAAAGTGTGAGAAGAAATGAGAAGAGAATGGAGAAAGAACAGTAAAAGACACCCAAGAAGGAAATGGGGGTGGGGGGGTGGGAGGGAGAACAGTAAAGGGGAAGGAAAAGAAGGGAATGAAACAGAAGCAGAGAGGGAAATAAGGAAGAGAAAATAGGGAGAAAGAAAAAAGCAGTAGTGGCAGAAGCATATGAACTGGAAAAGACAAAGAGAAGATTATAAAGAAGGGATACCAAAGAAATTGCTTACAATGCACTTAAGGGAGTTCAGAACATCTAGGAAGAAGCCAGAAAATTCTGGAATATTTACAGAAATTATTTATCCCTCTAAACATTGATGAATATTTATTAATAGTAACACCAAACATATTTGTTGAGTACTTACCATGTGAAAAACACTGTGCAGAGCCTCTACAGTTATCAAGCCAACAATTCCTCACAACTGTTATTACCCTCATTTTACAAAAGGGAAACTGAGGCCCTGAGTAACTTTCCAAAACATATGGTGAGTGGGAATGCCAAGCTTCAAATTCAGACCCACACAGGCTCTTACCCACCATGACTCATCTCCTCTTTGCCCACGCTGCTTTTGCAATCAGGATATGCAGACCAGGATGGATTCTGAGCCAGCTGACAAGGCTTTCTCACATCTCCCATCCTTCCCAAGCCAAGGCCAAGGGAAAACTGAGAAGGGAGACATGAGGAGCGGCCAGGCTCAGCCCTGTTCTCCCTGACCCCAAGGACCTGAATGTGAAGCAGATGGGACCCAGACACTCATCCAAGACTCATGCTGTCCTGTTCTGCAATTTTGACACTTCATTTGGATGTATCTGTTTATTCTTTTCAAAACACAGTTGTGCTCTCAAGTTGGGAACCAAAGGACACAGACAGAAACCCTTTCTAGATGTTCTGTCTCCTTCTGAGGGAGGATGTAAAGGGAAGTCAGCCATCTTACTAGTAGCCAGAAAAAAAAAAAAAAGGGTCATCAAGAAGCTAAGATCTTTGCATGTCTCTGCATGTTAGGTCTTTGGACAAAATCTTGAGGGCGTGCATGTATCAGAAATAACAAGTTCATGGCCACACACTACCATGTATCTCTTCAGCATCAACAGTTATCATTATTATCCAATCTCTATACATTCTCATAGTCTTCATGAATAGAACCTCAGAATCCTTCACAACACAGTGCTCCTGGCAGCCACTAGCAGTCGATGATAAAGAGCACAGGATTGAAATAAATTAGCAATTTCTGGTATAAACATGTGTCATCACGAGGTACAGCCCCACAACATCACAAATGGCCTTAATATGGGTAGGGTTGAACAAGAACCTAAATGCTTAGCACTAAAGTCGTTTGTCCTTTGGTCAATAATAATTTTCCCAGCATACTCACTAAGGGCTTGTGTTTTCACAATTAGAGTTTTAGAAACTAATTAAGAAACAATGTGTTTAAATTGAGAAACGCTAATGCTTCTGTGATTCGCAGTAATTTTTAAGGCCTGACCAGGAAATAGAAGACTATTTGACAGGGTCTGGGCTAAAAGCCATGATGGCATCCACTGTTTAGTGTTGAATAATTTACAAACTTCTGTTCTTTCAACAACTACTCAGAGAATGAAGTTGCTAAGTAAATATACAGCTCAAAAACAACACAGAAGAGCTAACTCACTCCTCACATCTTGCAGAAAGGTGGTAGCCCTAAACGGAAGGACAATATGAATAAGCTACTTGCCAAAAACACCCATTGTCAATTTTTTGTTTTTAATTTCTTAGGACACCTCATAAACTAAAAATATTTTGATGCCATGAATGATATGCATTTGTGGCTGACACAGTGACATCAACAAAGTTTAGTAATTTTATTTTATGTCAGTGGCTCTAGAAAATGAGGCATAGGGCATAAATGTCAAACAGAGAGGGGGCTTCCTGTGTATTCACATATGCCAGACATTTTTCCACTTAGAAGGAATGTAAGCTTAATTAAGCATGTTTCAGCAGTCAAAAAATTAATAACCCACCCATTATTCCTCACTTATAGCCACCTTAGAACTTTCATGACACTGGCAGTCATAATATTTAATAAATTAGATCTAAAAGAGAATAATCCCAAAAATACAGAAACGGAGTTAGCTTTTTTTCCCTGTGCCAGGACCTCACAAAAGGTTTGTTTCTCTCTAAATCAAGAAAAAGGTGTGTGTGGTGGGGGGCAGGGGCAGGGTATTAAATAGCTCTCTTTACTTACTACGGTCCTCAGAGCAATATGGCACAAGGGATAAGGGTTTGAGTAATATCAACAACATTATTGACTTAAGCTATTAGAAAAGTTTTATTTGCTTTGTAGAAACACACGGCCAATTCTAATATTGAAGTTGAAGAATTCAATGGAATGATAATACTTAAAACATAGTACCTATTAAAAAAAAGGATGACACTAAAAAATTTTTAAACAAAAGTTTTTAGAAAGGTGAAATGACATTAAAAAATGTGGCTGGAGTTTTTTTTCTTGTTAATATGACAATCATTATATGATACTCAAATTAAGGTTAATATCCTGGGAAAAGAATTCCTTTTGTCAACTGGTGGTCTGTGGCTTGAGACTTCACTGAAAGGTTTCACTTGAAAGGCTATGAAAACATCAGCCACTGATCCAGAAGTTCTCAACGGCTCAGAGATGCAAGGTCATTCATAATTGTCTCCATCTTTCTTTCCTCTCTCCAGAGTATAATTACTTCAAGAAACAAAATCCTGGTTTATTTTACTGAAATCCAGAAACTCACCGCTTATATAGCAACAGCCACTTCCCTTATCCCTGGCTTAAATATCCGTAACTGTCAGCACTCCTAGGTATATTCCGCAGAACAATGCCTAATCCTTAGTGGGTCTAATTTTCAGAATCCTCATTTAAATATATATATCAACTCACTAATCTTTAGTACCTACAATGAATTGGTCACATGTAAACAGCTATTAACATTCGGTTGAGAGGATGAGAGGTGGAATAGTGTGGTGGAAAAAAAAAACAGGCTCCATTTTGGAAATTAGAATGTCAGCTCCATCATTTCCTAGCTACGAGAAAGTAGGAAAGTTATTCAATCTCCCACTTGCCCTGTGTGTAAAGTGGAAAAATGCTATCTATCTCAGAGAGTTTTGTGTGGATTAAAAAGAGGTAGCATGTCTAACATGGCTATGGTCACATAGATGATGAACCTCAACAAATTAACTACTTTGGTTAACAAATGAGAATTAGGAAATAGTTCAAAAGTATAACATCTTATTAGGAATGGAGAAGGAGTTTGTAAATCACCTAACCAAAATCCTTTACATGTCCAAAGGATTTAGCAACTAGGAGGTTACTTCGCTAGAGCAGTTTCTGAAGAGTGGTGAAGAGAAGAATGATTGTCTTAAGGAATAATAGTAGGAAAGGAAATTGAAATAATGGGTCTGAATGATACTTTTGAGAAGTATAGCTATGATGGGAAAGACAAAGAATTATGAGATAGGGTGTGGGTTTCAGAATGTATGTCTGTTGGGTATCTTTAGGGTGGGAGAGTTGGAGCATTTGCATGGAGGATGGCATGAAGGTCAAAGTCAGATATAAATAGGAAGATTATATAATTTATCACCCAAAACAGACACTTTTGAGAGTGAAAGTGGATGATATTAATAACTATGCTTGGAAAATAGATGTAAACTGGAACTGTCCCAGACCAGCCAGAGACTCCGGTTACCCTAAAAATAAAGGATGATGTTGAAGATACACAGAGGGAAAGAGTTAATGGAGCAAGATCCCTGAGGAGAGGAAGGAGTGGGAGCTGAGTAGAGGCATAGTTGGTAAGAGTAAGAGAGGAATAAAAATATCAACATTTTTCCTTGTGCCAGACACATTAAAATCCAGCTGCACCCCTGTTCTTGGAGAACTTACAGTTTAGTGCACTGATTACCATGGTGTAAGAGGAGGCGAGGACGGGCATGGGGTTGTCGAGGAGAAAGGCATTCACATTTGAGAAAATGTCCTGGAATTTCTCTAGAGGGCAAGACATAGTTTGAAAAGCTCAATTATAATAGTCAATATTATAATTCAGTGTATTTCCTTTTTTTAAAATCAGTCACATATTTATTTTGAAATTTGGAACATCAAAGGAAGTTGTTTTCTGTAGCTTTTGTTTTTGCTTCCTATCACAAGGAAATAATGGGGTAAAAATAGTTTTGTAATTTTTACTGAGTGATAGGGAAATACCTGCCCTTTAGTGAGTATATATTACTCTCCAGGTTCTATGATAGATATGATACACATATATAAAGAGAGAGAAAGAGTCAGGGGGGGGGGAGAAAAAGAAAGAGAATAGAACCCATAGACTGTACATCCCCACAGTGGCTCAGGTAATAAGGGGCTCGGCAGATGTCTGTGGAACTACATTAGACTGATCCCCTTCCTACCTTGGCGTAGCTATACTGGCAACAGAAAGTGCACTAGTTTGGATGCATAGACACATTCTCAAATCCCCTGGCACTCGATCCTTACCAATGTAGGTCCTTTCCTAGTAAGTTATTTTAACTCTCTGAACCACATATTTTTCTCTCTCTTTATTTTATATATATATTATATATTTTATATTACACATATAATATATATGTATTCTATATATATATATTTCTCTGTACATACTCTATATATGGGATATAACACTATATTTAAATATCTTTATTATTTATAAGAAATAAAAATATCTTCACCAATTTTATAAATAACCCAACAAGTAATTTTATAAGAAATCTGAAATCAGAATTATATATATATAATATATTATATCTATATAATCTATATATTGTGCAATCTATAGATTATCTATATATTATACATAATCTTATATATATAAAGAGAGAATATAGAATATAAATATTTAAATATTTTTACTAATTTAATAACTCAACAAATAATTTGATGAGAAATCTGCAGACACTGTTAATATTTGCAGACATTCACTGAGCCCCTTTATACCCGAGCCACTGGGGGGATATACAGTCTATAGGTTCTATGTTCAAAAAGTAAAGCTTGAAGAAGTAAAAAAAAAAAATTATAAGTGGCTAAATTAAAAGTAAATCATGAAATGCTAAGTTGGGTAGACAGAGTACCATTAGAATACAAAAGAAGAAAACTGGTTCAATCCCATCGGAAAATGTGTCACAGAAGAAAAGACAGCCAAGCAAAGCCTTAGAGAGTGGGGCAATGATTCTTCAGGGAAGTGGAATGGGTCCATATGTGGTTTGATGGAGGGTGGTCAAGGGAAGCTTGGGGAACACTTCAAGCAGGGCGCAATGAGCAGTTGAGTGCTACTAGTAGATGAGGTGTGGAGCTCAAAGAGGAGACAGAGGAAGAGATATAATTGGAAGGAAAGAGGCAACACGCTTCTCATTGCTATCTTAATTCAATACCAAACTAATGAAATTAGTTTTTTTTTTTTTTCAGAAGGAAACAGGGAGTCACCGAAGATATTCTCCAGTTTCCGAGGCTGTCCCTTCCGGAGCTGGGATTATTGAGGGCCAGAGAGTTCCTCCAAATAGCTTCAACTTTGTTTACATGTTTACATGATCTTACAAAATGATCTTGATCTCTCTGCATGTGGTGCCCCTGTCAGCTCAATCATTTATTTCTGAGCTAGAAGAAGGCACTTGACTTCCTTGCAGTGTGACATGACAATTTGAGTGTGCAGGAGGATTGCCTGGATCTGTCATGTGCTTCTTAGGTGGTGCCGTGAGTATTTCTAACTCTACTATGTTATCTGGACCCAAATATTTTTCTTCTCCACTCTACTGAGATGTGATGAAACATGCCAGTAGAGGTATAAAGATAACACCTATCTGACAGGAGGGGACATTAGGCACAAAGGCTAACTACCCAATCTTATCTTACATTCACAAGAAGGATCTTGGGCTTTGTCTTTTGTATACTGCTTTGTTCCCCACATCCATGTGGTCTCCTGGCAGCTTGCTACACTAATCTCTCAACAAGCTCTAGGTATAAGGATCTTCTTCATTAAAAATCACTTGACGCTCTTTCTTTCAAGCCTGACCACAGTCGACCAGGGTGGAATCAACTTAACAGCTCAGGAAAGTTCCCTCTTTGAGAAGTGAAGTATCACAGTGTTAATTCTCTCCAGAAGAATGTTTCCCCATCCTAGGAAAAAAAATGTCTTAAAAGTGACAAATGCCCATAAAGGCTACTAAAGGTAGATAATACTAGAGTCATTCATCAACAAGCTCCTACAATGCTGGAGCATGTTTTAGGATAAAAGACATGGTTCTCTAGGGAAAAATATATACTATCCTGGGTGCAACCTGTTAGGACATGCAGCGTCCTCACGTGCATTCACACATACACACTCACAAAGAACACAGGCAGAGCTACTAGCCCTTGCATCCATCCCAACCTCAGAAATAACTGGCTTGAGGAGTTCAGAAACCAAGGGCCAGTATATCAACGCTCTCCCTCCTCATCCCTTAGTATTGTTTTTATTTCCCTTCTAGAGGCTTTATTTGGGAGTTCCATTTGGCAGTGAAATTCGAAGTCATTAGAAATTTAGCAGTGAATGTTGGATTGCCTCTTGTCGCTCAGCCACGGAATCTATCTTTCTGTGTCATGAAAGAGCAAAAAGGCCTTTGGAAGACCTATGAATTAGAGGAGAGACAGATAGACGGACCAGGGAAAGCTGATCTAAAAAAAAAAAAAGTATGACAAGATCTCAACACTGAACCCAGAAATTCATTTACGGGAAGACTGATGTCTTTCAGTAAAAGCACATGTAACTGTTTACCAAATATGACTACAGTCCCTCTGCCCAGGAGGCCACCAAAGGACCCGAACATTACCTCTGCAGCCCTTCCTGCAAACAATACACCCTTGTTCCATGGCCTCCCAGCTGTGACAGGCATGATAAAAATGGAGATTGTTTTTATACTCTATGTGCTGTTTCTTCACTGACAGCAGCATGGTTATTCGCCAAATAATCCGAGTATGTTGGCATTTTTATAAATAAAGTGCTTGGTTTTGACAGTAATCTGTGCAGGGAGGACTTGGAGGATGGACAAAAAATGTCTTCTTTCCCATGCATAGGAATAAGGCATCCTTGGCTCTTTTTCAGCACACTGAAATTTCTTTTGACCAAAAGGCAGCCAGGAGCGCAGCTATGACATCAGCCCAGCCGAAGCCCCGCTCTCTCCGACGGGACACAGGGAAGTGTTTCTTTCCTCCATGGTTTGCAGGAATGTGTTCCTGGGGCTTCCTGCGTTATACAAGAAGGATTTTATTTCACTGAAGTAGAGGCCTGGGGGTTGAGAGGGAACGGGTGCGGAAACTAAGGCTCAGTGAGCTCCCACGGCATTCTGTGCCTACAGAAATTGTTTTTTTTTCATCCTCACCATAGCCCTGGGAGGCAGGTATTAATTATTGTTCCCAATTTACAGACGAGGAAACCATGCATACTTGGGCGGGGTAACAAATCCTCTGTCCACAGCAATCTGCCCCCAGAAGTAGTCAGAAGTATAGGGACAAAGTATGAGATAAGGAGATGTGCATTTCTCCCTGAAGGAAAGCTTTTGTGGGGGTGGTTGGGGAGGTCTGGGGGGGCGGGTGGCTAAAGAATTTTAAGCACATGCTCTGCTCCATACATTTAATATTTATTTTGTCAAAAAAAGATTTCACAGTTTTTGGAGTATTTTTATAGAAAACATCCTTTTAAATTTCATTTAAGAAACCCTCTAGGTAGGGGCGCCTGGGTGGCTCAGCACGTTAAATGTCTTGGCTCTGGTCCTGCTCTCGCAGTTCTGAGATGGGGCCCTGTGTCCAGCTCTGTGCCATCAGCGCAGAGCCTGCTTGGGATTCTCTCTCTCTCCCTCTCTTCCTGTCTCTCTCTGTCTTTGTCTCTCTCTCTGTAAAGTAAATAAATAAAACATTTAAAAATAAAAAAAGAAACCCTCTAGGTAGGAAGTAGACTTAATTATTATTCGGGAAATGAGGAAACTGACTTTCTGGGAGTTTAGGCCAAGTACCAAGGTCAGATGTGATTCTTCTTCCCTGGTGCAATGTCTTCCACTCCACTCTGATTCTCTCTCATTGCCAGGCATGGTAGACACTCAGAAACAAAACCTTCCTGCCACCGATGTAGGAAGAGGGTAATGACTACGGGCTGGGGCCTTCACCATTAATGCAGCCTGCCAGGAAGAACTTGTTCAGACAACTGGAAGATTCAACCGTGGGGACTTTTTCCTGAGGGTATTTCCACAGCTCGTTCTCACCTCTCTCCTCCCTTCTCTGCCAACTGCCTCATCCCAGTCATACAGACAGTGGCTCCAACTGTCACAGCACTTCACACTAAATGCAGCTCGAATTTTCCAGGCCACAGAGTATGAAATCCAGAATGGTTGATACCAGCGCATGGAGTCTAGCCTGGCGTGCCTTTGAGGACTCCTAGCTGAAGAGTGAAGTCTTCTGTGAGCTTCTGGGCAGGAGGGAAACAGAAGCACCCAAGGTGACAGTGCAGTAGAAGGCCATTCACAAAACAGGAGCAAGACTAAGGGTCCAGTTTGTGTCAACTGGAGAAGTATACCTTAGACTGTCTTTCCAGCAACTACTGCAATCTGGGAGGGATGGTCTTTAAGCCAGGGGGTAACTGTTCTGCCAGTCAAGTTCCAAGTGAACATTTAGAAACCCTGCTCTCTGGGGCACCTGGGTGGCTCAGTCAGTTGGGCATCCAACTTCGGCTCAGTTCACGTGAGTTAAAGCTCCATGCTGAGCTCTGTGCTGATAGCTGAGAGCCTAGAGCATAGTTCTGACTCTGCGTCTCCCTCTCTCTCTCTCTCTCTGCCCCTCCCCTACTCACTCTTTTTTCTCTCTCTCTTCTTCAAAAATAAACATTAAAAAACTTTTTTAATAAAATAATAAAAAAGAAAGAAACCTACTCTCTGCAAGAGGGTCTAGAAATAAGGAATAAGGGCCATGATATAATGACTGAAAAATGAAATCTATCCCTCACCACCACTTTTTTAAGGTATATTTAATAATTCAATTCATTCCCTTTAAAAGGGTAAATTTAGCACTGTTGGATAGTTTAGGATAAGTGTGTGTGATGGGCAAGTAAAAGCCCCATGACATTCTACATGATAGCCCTCTAACACCAACAGACCGCAAATCTAAACGGAGACACTGTTGGAGAAGATGGAAAATTGAGTTCAACACTAACTTGGTTTTTGATCCTTCGAGAACACTGAACACACTGTATCAACTAACATATACAATCTCCTGACATCTCAGTGGCCTGTATTTCCTTTCTAGAAGTCGGCCGGCAAAGTCCACTGTGCCTTCCAGCTTCCCTTTAATAAAGAAAGCAAAATAACTACTCTGAATGTTATTTATGATTGGGTCCAGGAGTGATAGTTGCCAGATGTGGGATATTTCATGTAAACTACTAAACGACTAAAAGATAAAGATCCCTGAAGTTGCATTTCTACACAGCAGAGATAGAAACCAAAGGGTCAGAACCAACGCTGTCACTTCCATAATGTGTAACACTACACTCAGTTCAGCAACCCTATGTGCCTGGACCTGAACGAGGCACTGGAGGTGAAATTAGGAAGGAGATGATGCGCAGTGACTTAGAATCGAGGAAAGGGCTGAGGCAACATGGTATAAGTAGGGGACACACCGATAGTGCTAGCAGCCAACAGCACTCTAGGAGCCCAGAGGAAGAGGTGGGATTATTGCATTTTGGAAAAGCTTGAGGAGGCTCATGGCAGAGGTAATACTTGAACAGGCTTGGATGGATGAATAAGATTTTGCTGAGGAGCTACAGAGGGGATGGGAGAAAGGGCACTTCAGGCAGAAAACAGTCTTGGCAAAACATTAGAAGAGAATGCATAGCTACACTTGTGTGTATGGGGCAATGTTCTCTTCAGAGAAAAAAAAGTATGCCGCCTGAACCTTTCCAATATGGTGTTTTTAAAAGTATATTAATTTTAGAAGTAAAAACATTTTCTTTGTGTACAAGTAAATACTGTAATTGAAGTGACAGAATAGACATGCAGAATTTATTATCTGAAAGAAAATCTAATCAATAGGTATTTCATTTGGAAAAGTTGATGAAATATTAGGGAGAGAGTGGCCTTTTAAGCTTTGATTTTTAGATTCGGAGAGAGAGCTTAATTTTCAGTGACAAGGTCACTACTAGTTGAATGGTCTCCTTTTGCTTCCCACAGAAATGACGGTTCTTTCATTCTTGAATTATTTATTAAAATCAAGCTTCAATAATCAGAGTTTACTGAAACACTTTTTTTGTACATCAGCAAATTAAAATCATGTTACCTTTGTTATTTCTACCAGCTCAGAAAAGGTATTAAAGTACTTATGTGAAATTAAACATTAATTTCATGAAAGTGTTATTGGTGTGTAACAAAATCCTCTCTTTTCAGTTCATGCTAATTAATATTCAATGCAATAAGTACACATGTATTTAATACTATTATCATCAAGGAAGGGCAGAGGGTTCAAGTCATTGCAAAGGACAATGTGGGTATATTTTATCTCTTGCTAATTAGCAAAATTAGATGAGCTTCTGGAAGATTATTTGAAAGCAAAGGTTTGCCAAGCCTACTTTCATAAGCAGTTTTTATGCTCCCAATACCCTAAGACTCAACTCTTAGATGACAAAAATAAATCTTTTGGTACATTCATCATGGTTAAAGCAAGCCACTTCCAAGGTCAACTATAGGGTCAGAAACAAAAGGCATGCCAAATAGCCACATATGCAAAATCACGGACATCAGTTCATCTGAAACAAATGCTCTATCTTGCAAAAGAAAAAAAAATTATTTTGCTGTTTGCATTTGTGATACTGTGCTGATACAGCTTGATTTGGAAACATAATGAACTAGTGTATTTTTTTGCCAATCGGATGATATCTTCTCATAGAAGTAAAAAAAAACAAAAACAAAAACAAAAAACAGCATAAAAAACACTGGCTTGCATTTTTGCCAAGATCTAGGAGTCAGAGAGTAAACTCCATATCTCTTAGGCAATGTATATAATACAACAGACATTACATACACACTTTCTCGTTATTGAGACAGTCCTTCTGTCAAAAGGATGCCTTTGCTAAATAAATGTGTCCTCATAACTGTCTTTGAGAAGCAGGCATGTGCTGATCCTGTAACGCTCTACACCTTCTTTGAAGCCCTTAACTACCACACTTCAAAACATGTCCTATTTTAATTATATCATCCTGGTACATGAGAGATAAGGTGATTTCTCTACTTCCTGGATCAAAAGGAACTGCAGGATTAGACAGAAACAGCTCATCAACTATCATATTAGCTCATCAACTGTCTTCAGATTACAACATTTGAACATTCTCTGTCCACGTTACAACCCTCCTTTCAGTGTCTATGAGGAAGTTTCTGCACTTTGTTTGACCCGGCTGAACTTTGTCACACTGCCTTCTCACCACCCCTGCCGAAGCAAGCCACTAAATCTTACCAACTATCTCTTTGTTGTCTCTTGTACATTCCCAGCCCCTCCTTCCAATCTTACCAAGCCAGTTAAGCTGCACTTTTCACCTTCTGTGTTGACATAAAATGAAGTAACTGCATTTATTTGATTATTGACTGCACATTTTGTCAACATCTCAAATTTTATAAGTCAACTAGATCGTGTTTCAAGGCGAAGTCCTAAAATTTCATAGCTCATCTCTATTTGCTTGCTTAGAGTAAAGTAACGAAATGAAAAACCCAGAACTCTAGAGAAAGTTTGTTTAGTCTTGTCATCATATAACTGAACTAAATTATTCAGCACTGTAGAAGTGTTTTAAAACATTCTATTATAGAAAAGGAAGTTATTAGTTTTGTTAAAATATACTTAAATTTGATAGGCATTTAACCAATGCCTATGAAAGTAGAGTGTGTTGGATTGAAAATTATTAGAGTCCCAAACGCGACATGAATTCCATGTGGTGGAGAAAGCAGATGTGACAGCTGCCAAGAGGTGCCCACTGGCTAAACGAAAATGCTGGGACTAAGGCCTTGCTCCCAAATTCAGTGTCGCACAAGACAGGGTCTGTCTCCTGTTCTCTACCCTCAGGGTAGAAGACGGTTGTACCTCATGCCAGAGCTATAATCACCCAAGCTTTTAAATATTTTGCAGCAGCTGGGTGGCTCAGTTGGTTAAGCATCTGACTCTTGATCTCAGTTCAGGTCATGATCTCATGGTTGGTGAGACTGAGCCCTGCATCGGGCTCCACACTGACAGCGCAGAGCCTGCTTGAGATTCTCTCTCTCCCTCTCTTTCTGCACCACCCCTGCTTGCACTCTCTCTCTATCAAAATAAATATAAACTTTAAAAAATAAAATATTTCATGGAATATATTATTCAACACTGTTAATGTGAAATACTAGGCTTAAGGTCATTTCCATCCATCTGACTGTAGAACAAGACCCCTTCCTGTTCGAAGCACTGAACTGAGGCAGCTGACAGATACAGATTGTTCCTTAACACCACACACAGAATCCCCTACTCGTGACGCTCCCTGTTCCCAGGTGAAGAAATATTATTGACCTGAGTGTGGAAACATTGTGGTGAGTAGGCACATGGGTCCTCTTTTGAAAAGAACACAGAAATTTACAATTTTTTTTAGGTTTAAGAAACTTAAACATTTTTTTAAAATTGGAGATTCATCTTATTAGAAGTGATCTTGTGAAAACTGACAGTGTTACCCTCCAATGATTACTGACTTGACTTGAAGTCAGTCAGGTCAGACAGCCCAGAAATTATGCCATATGTTACATTTCGTTCATGAGTAAGGACAAGATTAGAATTTCCTCATGATACATCTATTTTGTAAGTTGTTTCAGTCTATTATATAAGCAAACAGGTACAGACCTGACAAGAAGGAGAATCATTCAGAGTAAGAACTAGGTGAGCAAGTTAAATCTTAACCAGTGAACAAAGCATCTGTCTACACAGACAGGTAGTATCTGGAGTCTAGAGAAGGGGCCAAAAAACAGATGTCCTACAGGGCCAGGCAGGTTAGGGAGATGATTGATTCTAGCTTCTT
Organism: Paguma larvata; assembly: GCA_030068075.1. Lineage (NCBI taxonomy): Eukaryota > Metazoa > Chordata > Mammalia > Carnivora > Viverridae > Paguma > Paguma larvata. The sequence continues at coordinate 59,857,716 of CM057824.1, forward strand.
GGAGAGCGTGGTAAGGCAGGAGGCCCTGACTGTTGCCTGTCCACAACACATGCCCAATGGAGCCAGCATCTTTCAATGTGCATGTCTAGCCCAAATCCAGAATTTTTAAAAGAGATGTCCCAATTACTAAACACTGGCCATGAATTCTCTACGATGGATACAAAACAAAACATTTTTATGGCTTCTCATTCACTACCTTTGTTATGAGAAGGGCATTAAATGGAGTTTCGATACAGATCTGGTAGCAAACGGTGACTGCTGCTCTTCATGAGAAGGAATGAGATAACCATGAGAAGGAATGACTTATTGAAAACTGAATTGCTTAAGCTGATAAATCCAGAACCACCTTAAACCAAGACCTCCATATTTGTCCTCCTCCTAAAATATGAACAAGCACTGACTACATCAAGTGCCACATTCTTTGCTGGAATCTGAAGACTGTAATAAAGAAGAAAGACTTAATCCTGACCGTCATACAATTTGCAGTCAAATGGATGAACTTGCGTATAATTTCGGCATTCACTGAGTGATTTCATGTCTTAGAGAACTTCAGGATACAAGGAAATCCATTCATTTCTTACTTTCCTTCAGGCCTACTTCTACTCTGTATTCATTATAGTTCCATAACCAGACACTTAAGATAATTGTCACTTGTAGTGTTCCATCTATCCTTGTCAGAAGAACTCTGATAAAATCCTGGTAGAGACTTGAACGTAATACAACATAAGGGAATGTGTTAACTTTACTTGTGAACTCATTTTAATGGTCTTCAATGTCTTGTCACATAGACTGCTGCCTCCTGAAATAATACCCTTTATTTTCCCTCTTGCCTTCAAGAGAGCAGCAATGTACCCAACCAAAACTTGATGTTTCTGATGGGGTGCCTGGGTGGCTCAGCTAATTAAGTGTCTGACTCTTGATTTCAGCCCAGGTCATGATCTTGCAGTTTGTGAGTTCGAGCCCCACAAGGGACTCCATGCTGACAGTAGGGAGCCAGCTTGAGATTCTGTCTCTCCCTATCTCTGTGTCCCTCCCCTTCTCATGCTCTCTCTCTCTCTCTCTCTCAAAATACGTACATAAAAACTTTTTTAAAAAATGATATTTCTGAGACCATCATGGTCATGTGAAACTAAATGTGAATTAATTAATTAAATGTCAAGTTACAATGTGAAATGTAAGCAAGGACTTCCAAAAAAGGTTGTTATGAGCCTTTTGCCTTTTCCTACTTCTTTTTCCTATCTGTAACCTAGATGTGACAGCTGGAGCTTGGATGGCCATACTAGGACTCTAAGAAAACTTTGAGAATGAGAGTCACCAACTCTGAGGATGATGAGGCAGAAAGACTGAAAGACTTTGGGTCACTGATGTCTTCAATGAGATTGCTGCGCGAGCCCAGCACCACCTACCTCCATCAAGCAGCCATAATAACTGTGAATATACAAAAATAAGGCTAACAAAGTGTTTATTAATGCCATATTGCAAAACCTGATAGGTTCTATTTCATTATGATATGTTCAATTAGCAAAAATCTTCTGGGTACATGGGAAACTGTTAAAAGTGCTACCACTCATTCATTCCATAACAATTTTTCATATCTTCTGTATACCAGACAATAAGCATAAGAAAGAAAATGTCTATCTATAAGAATCACTTAAAAACAAGACGAGTAAGCAAAAAATTATCGTACTGCATGACAAGTGCCAGGATGAAAAGTATTTACAAAAGTTCCTGTGAGCCAAAAAAGGAATACCTAAATCTATTTCGGGAGCCAAGACTTCTTAAAGAAGTGATGGGTAGATGGAATTTTCAAGGGTAAATAGGAATTACCAAATAAAGGGTAAAAGCACTGCAAATAGAGGAAAAGAATGTGCTTAGAGCTCACTTAACCATTACTTGAAAGCAACGTAAGCGCACCTAGTATGAGCCCGTGACTAAGTTAAAAAAATAGTAAGCACTTTCCCGGCAGAACTCCTAGAAAAAAGATCATTAAATATTTTCATAACTCTGTGCCTAAAGACTAGACAAGAGTAAATGATGATTTAATAAACTACTAATAATTGACACCCATGACTGATTCCATGAAAATATGTATTAACATCTGCAATGATTGAGCAAAATAAATTTTCTTTCTTATTTCTATAAAGTCCCAGGACAAAGAATATATTGAATCTTGATTTCAATGTTTTCAAAATAATACAATAAATATAATCCATAGAAAAGAAATTTCATATAACCAAAAGAAGCGACATATCCATTCAAGTAACATCTTCCATTATAAAAACCATTTTACTAAACTCAGATAATAAAGCTTTCATTTCCTCATTTTACCTATATACATAGACCCTAAATTTATATTAAAATATATGCCTATGCCTACATACCTAAGTAATATTGCCAGAGATGGCAATTGTGGTGCTCAATTACTTGTATATTTGCAGTTAAAGTATAAAATTGTTAAAATGTAAAGTGGGTAAATTTTAGATCATAACGTTGGTTATGATGCCATCACAAAGAGTACTACTTCTGCCTCTTACTGTACAATGGCAGTAATTCTTACCCAACCAATCTTCTCATTTTTCATATGTGTTATGTTCCAGGTATTATACAAACATCTAAAATATAAAGATATTTGATTCTTTCATCACTACCAGCAAGATAGCGATATTAATCCCATTTTTCAAATGAGACAAATGAGGCTTACAAAGGTTAAGCAAATTATCACTGACCACACAGCTAATACAGAAGGCCATCGATACATATTTGTGACTTCAAGCTCCCAACCTGACCACTTATTGACTGTGTGGGTTTGGATCTCACTGAACCTTGGTTTTCTCATCTAAAAATTGGCAGCAGACATCATGCCTACCTAAGAGAATGGCTTTGAATATAAAATCCAATATCGTGCATAAAAATACTTATAAAATACACATCGCCATAAAAGTATTAACCATCATCCCCCCTGAAAAGGTGATAAAAGGTTCTGGGTAATAAAAACTTGAAGACAGGATATATCTACAAAAATAACTTTCCGTAAATGATAATAGAAGACAGGGATAGTTCACTGCAAGTGTTTCTTATAGTTTTACAAGTGTCGTAACACACTGGAAAATGATAGAGACCTTAAAAACATCACTTATCTCAAGTCCCACTTAGGACTGATCTCAAAATACATAGGATGGACCACATAAATTGACCCTACTATAAAATTCAAAGGGCCTGCCAGATTCATCTTTTTTTTATTTTAATCTTTTAAAAGCATGTTTAGATTATATTCATTTGATTTTAGCGAAGGTTTTCTCTAAAATAAATTGCCTATACATGCACACACTAACACATGTGGAATTCCTTTTCTGTAATCCTCAAAGAGGCTTTTGATTCTTCTTCTGATTCACCAAAGAGTCAGTGAGGAAGTGCGATGCGTACCGGGATTTGGATGGCTCCAGAGTCACTGCGTGCATTTACATAGAAACCAGATGGTTGTAGAATATGGTTTTTTTTATAAAAAAAAAAAAAAAGAGGTGTTCCTGTGGACTCTTATCCTCAAATGGATAAAAAGTGCAAATCATAGGTGAACTAAAGAGAAACGGCATCCCAAAGAATTAGGTAGCTCATTGCATCTCAGCCATCTACCCCATGGGGCATCTCCTTAGAAAGTAACTTTTTACCAGGACCTAGCATGTTGCAATAGAGGGTCTGGGGCTTCTATTACTCAGGAAAAGAGAGAGAAGAAGGAAAAGGGAAATCTTCGTCAAGAAACTTTTATGCCCCTTGTTCTTTGAAGGCTTAATTTTTTTTCCTCCCTGAAAAAACTAACCACAAGTTTATAATATGGGATGTTTAAGGGACTTCACTTTTTAATCTCTCAATATTAATTCCCTAAAGCTTTGAACTGACAGGCAGCTCACTGTAAATGAGCCAGAACAAGAGTCAGAGCCAGAATTTTTGTTGTACCATGACAAAAAATGTGTTATTAGTGCTCAGTGATTAATGAGCATGCAAGAGGAAGGGATATAACAAGTATAAGGTTGTCTTGGTATGTGCCCGACTTACACAATATCAGGGCAGAATACAACCAACTTTCCTATGTTCTCATATAGACACAGATACACATTTCATATAGAATGTCTGTACCATACGGGGCATTTCATTTCACATTTCATTCACATTTAGCGTCAAAAAATACTACAAAAATTTGAATAGACACCCATACATTTGTGAAATGACACATACACACAGTAAACCCAACCTACTAACTAACATATTTATTGGTTACCTACACTGTATTTCAATCTTGTCTTAAGTCATTCAGGCTCAGTACCTAGTGGCGAGTTAATTTCACTGGCAAAGCAAATTAACCAAATCTATGGTAACCCGTGCATGCCATCACAGAGGATAAATTTAGTTAGAAATGTCATTAAATTTCAAACTACTGGGAAGAAAAAATAAGTTTGTCCTTGAGGGAAAAAAAAAATCTTTTTTTACAACACAAAAAATGTTTTCAAAAAGTATAATGTTCTAACCAAAGCATGCATCCCGTTTTGTGAAATTTAAATTAACGTTTTCTTTCTTTATGCCTGGCCACTGAAAATATTCAGAAAAACTTCAGGGCCTGCTCACAGATTATACATGTGTATGAAGCACAAATCTAATGTTCATCAGGCTTGGCTGAAGCAGAAATAAAGAAAGCCTAGAGAAAGTTAGGCAGGATAGGGAGGAGATGGAGGGACAAGAGACACAAAGGGGTAATCCGTCAACCACGTGGACCGCTCTGACTGCTCCGTGTCAAAGCCGCAAACACCTGGGATATGCCAAGCCAATGGGAAAAGCAGCCCTGATATTTTAGGAATTAAATGAATTATAAGATAAACAGGATAATGACATAGCAAATGCCCACAACAGACATTAGGGGAAAGGGAGAATTTTCATTTGATCGGTTCCTTCGCCAAAACCCCTCCCACTACTTCAACTCTTCTTATTTGAAAGGCTGGATCCCCATAAATAAACAGATCGAGCACCGCCCCCCGCTACCCCAACTGATGAAAAGTAATTTGCTGATTAAATAAGCGTTTAAAGAATGTTGTTTTCCCATACTACATATAGACACCAACTTTTAAATTGGGGGGAGGTATTATGATAATATTACATTTTAGAAATAATTATGGCAGATAAAGAAAAATCAAAGTTAAATAAAACAAACAAATAAGCAAACACACCGTTTTTGTTTGCACTGTTTGGGAAAGGGAAGAACTACATGATGACTATGATTCCCTACCGGTGTTCTTTTCACTACTTTTTTGGTCTTTTCTTTCCTTCCTTTCCTAGTGTCCTTTTTTTTCCCCCTTCCTTCTTTCCTAGCTTTCTTTCTTGTTTTTAAAACCTAAAAGAAAACCCAGGCAGTAGCAATTTCATTTACTCTTGAGGTATCTCTCTGAACCTCACATCTGAGTGCTTTTCAATTTTTATTAAATACTTTCTTAAAAAACAACCTTCTAGAAATAAGTGTACAAATTTTTGCTGGCTCTTTTATGCTTTCTTATAGGATTAAATCTATAAAGAATTAATATACTGGTTATATCTAATCTTAATTCTTTCAATTGGTACAACTATTTTTAGTTACTCATTTGTACTTTTTTGGACTTTATGCCACTCAAAGGGAAATTATACATCAAAAGTTAATATATTTAAGCACTCTATCTTTAATGAACTAATTGGGTTAAATTTAACAGATATGCAAAATGAGGTAAAACAATTGACACTATTAGGTCACTTCATCTATAACGTGGTTCTCAAAGTTAGAATCTACTGGGAACTTCAGTAAGTACTGGGCCTAGACCCCGCCTCCCAGAGGCTCTAATTTTATGGATCAGAATTGGCCTTGGAAATTGGAAGTTCTTTAAAATGGCTAGCCAAGAACCTCAGGTGGAGAACACAGGTTGATAGGAGGGAGGAAGCCATTCACCGAGAGAGTAAAAGGGTTAGGTGGAGGATGCTGATGGGAAGACAAACGTTTTCAACTCATCTATGGTCTTCAAAGATTGTTGAATTAATTGAGTGGGGAGTGGGGTAGGAGGATGGAAGGAAATGGTGGGAAAATAATGATGGCAAGTATCCCTTGAAACCAAATGACCTTTGAAAGTAGAGTGTAGGAGCTATCTAACGAAGAATATTAAGCTCTTCGGCTACGGCAAGTGAGGCCATCATCAGCGTCTATCTTTGGAATTTAATTACATAACTAACCACATTTATTTAGACTTCCCTTCCTCAACCTGTACTTTCTCAAATAGAGGTAACAGAGAGTTCAAGAAGGGGGAAATGGTATTGCAATTCTAAGAGGGCTCAGTTCTGCTGGCCTATGACAAATAAGAAAGGAATGGCTCCCGCCAGTTTATACAAGACACAGTGATTTTTCTCAAGGGTCTGTCTCTCCCTGTGCTTAGGTGGTGATCATTCTATTCTTCATTATGAACACTGAATTCTACCTACTCCTGGATTGGACCAGAAGACCAAAATTGGCCACAAAACAGAACTACTCATACATATCAGATAAACCATATGAGGGGGGAGAAAGAGAGAGAGATAAAACAAGCACCAAAGAAATCGTGCTAGTAAGAAGCTCAGAATTATTTGACAAGAGCTCAGTAATTGTGATGACGTGGACTAACTTCAGTTTACGTTAGGAAAGATGGCATTTTTCTGCATCCCCTGTGCTACTTTTCCTCAGGACAATCTTCTCGGTCCATCGTCTGAAACAGAATACAACTCTGTCCTCTCTTGTTGGCCCTCACTGCTCCTTCACCATGCCAAAACCTGAGATGAGCTCAACGTGGGCTGGAAGCTTGGAGCAGAAGCTTTATAAAATGGGAAAAGCTTGTTCCAGTAAAAGCAGAGGAGACATCAGACTATTCTGTAAGTGTGACCTTCAATATTAGCACTTAAATGTACAATTGGGATTCATGCAGTAAAAGAAGGTGACTTAAGAACCCTACAGCTGATATAACTGGAATTTTTTTTAATTTTTGTTATGATGTGTTTGGATAGCCTCATTATTTATGTTTCCTCTATTTGTTTTAATCCAAAGTAATGTAAAATTATTTGAAGAAAAGAAGTTTAATTGTCCACTTTATTGATAATTCATGCTGGCATTTGATCCATTATTATATTATATATCATATATGTATGTATAATTAATTTATTTTTAATAAATTCACTCTCATTAAACTATGATTTCATATGACCTTAATGCATTTATAACAAAAAATTTAATTTTGTTTTCCTTATATATTATTTACTACCCATAATTTTTAGAGAAATCAGGCACAGGCAGAATTTATGCAAAATAGATTTTAGAGAATTTGCTATTTCTTAGCCTTTGGTTTTATCAGATTTTGAAATGGTTTTCCTGAATCCATCCTGGGTGTTACTGTTTCTAATAATCATTTTATATAAAATAGTAATGTGACCCACCCGACCTCCTCACCCTTTTCACAGAGATGTTAAAATTCCAGTGGAATCACACACTGTTCTATGTAAGTCACAGGAAGCCATCTTTTCAAAAAATATGACAGAAAGTCTTGTAATAACATTTCCTGAGTACAATCTAGGGAGCTTTCAGGGGGACCATATGAAGTCATAGAAGCAGAGCCTCCTATAAAAAGTGAGAAATATTAATAAATACAATGTTTCTCTCTCATCAAGTAAAAGCCCACCACAAAGGACTACCTCACAACCCAGAGAGAAAATATTCAATATCTTAAAGCAATTCAAAGAAAACATAAAAAGTTATTCTATTTTTATACTCATGATAAGGTTAGGCCTGGAAAAATAATATGCCATTTATTAGTGTTTAAATAAGTGCATGTTTCATGTACATCGGTTGCTCACCATTCATTTATCTTGTGCTTTAAAAGATTCTCCATTAAAACATTGTAGTTCTTCCTTAAAAGTTTTGTGATACGTTTCTAGCCATTTCCGTTTATTGCTACGCAGAAGAGAATGTCTGGGCAGGTGATTTACTTAAATAGATGGCTGCTAGATGAGAATGAACTTTGACTCATTTAAATTAACTCCAATATTTATTGTTACAAGCTTGACAATGCTCTTGAAAATGATTAAGCATGACCTCTAGAATAAACAAATTTAATAAAAAGGACTAAAAAGAAATACAACATTCTTTTTAAGAGATACCATCATTATTTTTAAATCAGGAACCCATAAAAGGTTTGACATGCAGGACAACAGACTAAAATTTGACTTAAGAAAAAATCTCAGTGACTTCAGATATTTTTACCTAGAGAAATTTAATTCAAAGGACTCTGAAAATGACCAGAATGATTACCCCAAAGAAAATAAAGTTGTTGAGTCTCTTGTTTGTAAATTTTAGTGAAAGAGGAACCGATTCTGTCTTTATATATGATTGCTTCCACAGACAAGGCTTATCGTCTGTGGAGGGAAATTTCTACGTAGAATCATTGTTTAATTTAGAAATTATTTTAGTCCACTTATAAAAGCATATGCCTAAGTGTAGTATAGGGAGAGATGCCACCATTGTTAATGTTTAGTCTCTGTATACAATATAAAAATGGGTTTTTTAAGCAAGATGGAAATTCAGTAAGAAAAATAACTTTGATTTTCTTTCTATAGAAGGCTATTCTCTCCCAGTGCCTCTAATGACTCTCTATGACTCTCACTAGAATAAGACCTCTCAGACCTATGATTCAAAAGCATAAGCTTAGAGGGGGTTTTAATTTATTTATCAATTGCATATACACAGACACCCATATGTACATCCTTTTGCTAGTTTCAAGAACACATTTACTGGTATTAATATTAACCCCCATCTTTTTAACTCAAAACGTGACTATTGTAAGAAAAAAAAAGTGGATGACTCTAATACAAACCCCAGGGGGAGTCGTTGTTGCCTGAGATGATTTCCTGTTGCAGTATCTGTGCACCTTGTCTTGTAAGTAGTCGTGCACACTCTTCACAGGCAAGTTTCTGTCTTCTGTGCAACCTCTAAAGCCTTAGTCAAATACTGTGTACTCAGAAGGTGCCCAAGATGTGTTCCTGGAACTGAATCCTTGTAAGAGAGCATTGTTAAAACAGAACACTGTCCCTTGCTTGACCTCCAGCTTCCTATACAAATAGATGTGAAAAGATGTAGCCGTATGTCCAAATGTATTTTTCACATGGTGACTAATGCTTAATATGATCTATACTCAGCCATTACAGGAAAGTAAAGATGATATCAGCAATCCACCCTGCGTGACAACCTATCTGTCCTTTGTGACTATTTTCAGTAGTATTTACCAAAGAAAAACAGGTTTTCAAAAAACCATTCCCTTTGTTAAGAATGCAAGAGAATCCACAGATGCTGTATATTCACAAAACGCAGCATTTTAAAACATAGTGTTTATTTGGTAGTGATATCAGCAGAGTGTTTGTATTCAACCAGGCTGGACAAGGTGGACATCTTCAATGGGCCTCACATATCCTCTCGGGATCTGGGGCTCTTAAAGGAGCTCTTCCATCTGCCAGGAACCTGGCTCTCCCTGTTTCTACCACCCCGCCCTTCAGTTTTGACTCATGCTTCAGGCACCAGCTAAAATTTCATTTCCTCCAAGAAGTTTCCCCGGATGCCTCATAAATGAAGCTCGGTTCTACAGCGCCTCCTCCTTCTACGGTGTAAGAATTATCACCCCGTGTTGTAACTGCCTGTTTGCTGGTAGGTCTCCTGGCCCCAGACCGCCATCTCTGCAGGGTTGGGGTATGTCTTGGTCCCTCCTGTGCCCCAAGTACCTGGGATGGCAGGCAGCTCATAGATGACTACTGAATTGAGATGCGAACTTGGGCAAGGAGACAAGCGAAGTAATTTATGCCAAAGAAACTTTGGAAAGATAACATGCCTTTCTGAATCATTACAGATATTTGGGAAGCATATCTGTGTTTAGGTGCGTGTATGCACATGTTGGGCAGCACAAAAACTGAAAGAGGAGAGGGAAAGGAGAGGAGCGTGGGGTAAGACTGTCCTCCGCCCAGGGCTCGGTTCCCTCACGGGCCATCTCATTCTGCTGTTATGCCAACCAACCTCCTTTATGAAATCTCTGACTCCCTCACTGGATTGCAAGCTCCCGGAAGGTAGGAATTATGCTGTTTGACCTTGTCTATAGAGCACTGGCAGACCAGGTGGAAGCAATAGGAAAAAAGGGATGGGGAGGAAGCGATATTTTCACATTCTCAGAGCAGAGGTTTGGAATCCTCTAAGAAGAAATCAAGAGAGCTATGTTTTTATGACAGTCTCAACCATTGAGGCCACTTATTCAGTATGATTTCCAGAAAAGACTGTATGAAGAAAGTAGCTCCATGATAAATGTTGGATAAATGAGAGTAATTAAGAGAGAGAACTGAGATGAGGTAGGTTATGAGGTTCATATAACAGCTAAAACCTGGTATGTGCGCAGCCAATGCTCATTCCTCTCCCCTAGGTATTTATTTGTTTTGTAAGCTATCACCACCACCTCGCCAGCATTACCTATGGGCTCTAGGCACTATGCGGATTCAATGCTAAATTCGGGCTCCACGCCTTGGATTTCAAAACACGCTCACCTGCGGATTTTTAGCAATGCAAATTCTTGGGCCCACCCACACCTACAGAATCAGAAACTTTTGAGATAGGGCCCAGCCATCTGTGTTTAAAGAAGTTCTCAAGGAGATTTCTACGCAGCTCACATTTGAGAACCACTGCTCCACAATAATGGGGGAAACACCCATTTAAAATAGAGGCAAATAACCTGGAAAGAAGCCTGAAAGGTATGGAAATAACCACCCTACCTAATTGCTTGCTGCTAAAAGTGTGATTCCTGTAGGCATCAGCATCATCACGTCGCCTAGGAGCTTAGTTGAGTTGTAGGTTTTCAGGCCCCATCCCAGACCTACTGAATTAGAAACTGCATTTTAACAAGATCCTTAAGAGAGTCATAGGCACATTGTAAAGTATGAGATGCACTGGTCTAGTGAATACTTTGAGTAGCAGAAGATGAGCCGTGGGAGAGAAAAGAAAAACTAAATGAGTTAAAAATTACATTTAAAGGGTGCCTGGGTGGCTCAGTCAGTTAAGCGTCCGACTTCAGCTCAGGTCATGATCTCACAGTTCTTGGGTTCGAGCCCCGCGTCAGGCTCTGTGCTGACAGCTCAGAGCCTGGAGCCTGCTTTCGATTCTGTGTCTCCCTCTCTCTCTGCCCCTCCCCTGCTCATACTCTATCTGTCTCTGTCTCTCAAAAATAAAGAAACTTAAAAAAAATTACATTAAAAAAAATAAAATCTACAGTGTCTCTTGAACGGAGGGTTCGTGTAGAAAGTAATGGGTATTTGTTTCATCACATGAGATGTCTCTGATTAAACATTACATTATCCAGTGTAAGCCAGATACTTGGTGTGGGCGTGCGGGGACCCCATTGCATTTGAGCTGTGCTTTCCAACAAGAGAGTAAGATAAAAGAGCGAGAACAACTGGGCCACATTTCAAAGCCCAAGACACGTGAAATGGATCTACCATGTATTTGTAGCTGGAACACGTAAGGACCGCAAGAGAATTTTTAAATTCTTCATCTTTTGTCCCACACTCCTACATACACACACATTTTTCACATATTTAACAAGTAATACTTTTATCACTACGATTTTGCTATTGATTGCTTCTTTAACAACAAAATGCATCACAAACAAAAATGAATGAAGCTGTCTGAGGAGAAAATTCCATAGTAGCTTTACTGTCAATGCCCATCATAAATAACCATGACATCATAGGCGCCTTATCTACGGGTTGCCGCTACTGATCGATGGCATCACTCTAGTGGTGTAAATAGCTTCTAATGTCCCATCTTCCACCTTCAAATAGGCTCTGATTATTTATGATAGCTGTTAGGTTACAAGTCTGAGCTGGGGTTTGGATTTATTTTCTACTTATAGCTGCTGTGGATTTCAAGTTAGATAGGATTATTTTTTAGTTAAGATGATGAACTGAGATAGAACTGTCATCGAGCCGGGTGCACCATCATCCCGTCTGGTCGGTGTCACCATTTGACTATGAATTCACAGGGCCGTGATGCTTTCAGGATTATCATTGTCAACCGACACATATTAAAGGAGAGCAGTTAATCACCAGTGGTTACAACGTGAAAAAAAAATGCAGAAAGCCGGATAGGGCTTTTTCCACAATTAAAATGTTTTAAAAGTACCTGGAGCCTTTTGTTACTAAATTGTGAAGCGGCGTATCATCTGCATTGTGTGTGTTTTGTGATAATGAAAGTGTTTCAACTTGAACGTGACAGCTAGAGGTGATTTAGGAGGTAAAAGGAAATCCATCACCTCTTGGGTGAGGTATTCTTCATAATCATAAAAGAGACTGACAGGTAAGTGGGCAAGAATACATTTTTGCAGAGAGAAATAGCAATGAGCTATATCTATATGAAACGGGCAGGTGAAACAAAAAAAAAAAAATCTGCCAATTATCCAGATATTTTGTCAAGATGATAACAATTACTTGCACCATTCTCAACATTAGATGAAGATAGTAAATTATCAAAACTGTTCATGAACTAGATCAAGATGATTTATTGTATTTTTTTACCCTTTCAGATTTTTTTTAACCTTATGCAAATAAAGGATTTTTCTTCTGGTGTCCACTTTTTTTAAGCTTTGGCCAATTCGTTATTCAAATTTCCTCCATCTTAAGTCGTTCTTTCTCATTAAGAAAATTGTGCTAAAAATGTAAGTTCTCAAAAAACAAGGGGAAAAGTTTTCACCATGCAAAATAATATGTGGTTAATACCCTATAACTATAATCATATCATTTTCATGATAATTTTTTAAATAAAGCCAATAGCTCTGAGACTATTTAAAAATCTCAGATTTGAATATTTATCCTGTCACATTTTATTTCATCAGCTAACCAAGCTTCTAATGAAATATGTATAATCTTACATATAAGATTACATATGAATATATCTAAATTGGCCATACAGATATATAATCTGTTAGGACAAAATTTTATTTCCCACTAAACTTTGGATTATTTTGTATGATTTTTTTAAATTAGATACCAAATAACTGCTCTACTTGACATTTTTAATGGTTCTTAATCTATATAAAAAACAAAGGTCAGCTTGCCCCCTTACAACATTTTACAAACACGTCAATGGTAAGAGTATATAGAGACTGCAAAGAGAGTAAACACTATTTGAAAATGTCTTAACTCTACCAGATTACAAAGTTATTACTCTAGCAACCTGTCTTCCCAAATTATTTATAAAATTTCACCGGATCAATTGCGCATTGCTCTTATAAGGTCATTTTGAGGACTTCTCTATATATTTAAACATTTAAAAAATGGAAATACATTTATTTTTAATGGTGATGAAGCAACTGCTTGACGATACGTAAAACGAAAACAGACGGATCCTTCCAATCACTGTTGCCCTATACTCATATTGTAGTAATTTTTTAATGCCAGGATATTCCCTTTCTAGTGGTAGTAATTTAAATATTCCTTCCCCTTCCCCGTATGCTTTGCACCGTTAAAAGTCTTAAGTAAACTGAAAATCTCAGTCGAGAGAAAGTGGGAGTGTGGACGCTAGGAGCTGACAATAGCCGTTTTGTCACATCCAGGCGCTGGTACTTACTCAGGAAGTGGGGATTCGTCCAGCCAGCTGATGCCAGAGGACGATGATTTATTGCCTGGTGTCCTCAGTGGCAATTGGACCCTTTCCCACTGTCACTCACAACTTGCAAAGATTGTGTCCTAAAGAAGAGGTTCCCCTCCGTTCTAAAGAGATTACAATGCTTGTCATAAAGTGTCTTTTAGCAGAGGGAAACAGCTATGAAAATGGGCAAAGAAAGGAAACAGTCCGAAGAGGAGACAAGATGGATGTTCTGTAACCTTTTCTCAGAGACCCATTTCTTCTACTTTTTCTCCTGTCTTTAGCAGGTTTTTGTTTGGGCTGATGACAATGCGTAATAGCCTGATAAATTGATTTTGTGAGTCCTTTTTCTCATCTCTTGAGAAGACACTAACTCGCTGGGACTTCAGAGGGCTCACAGAGGCAGGAGACAACAATTAGTTTGTTGAAGATGTCAGAAAGTAGCGTCAGAGTTTTGCCAGGAGAAATCCTTACTGACGGATCAGTGCTGACAATGTTGGCAGCTGCTTGAGAAGTGCAGCCAGCAGCCCAGCATCTTAGGGTGCGAGGAGGAAGGCGGCTGCACATGAACTCTGCACTCTGCCTCAGTCCTCGGCGCTGTGAGTTCCTTCTGACTCGCCAGAATTAAAAGGGGATGTTGTATTAAAAAAAAAAAAAAGTCCAAGAGCTGAGTTCTGCAAACCACATTGTTAAATATCTTCTTCAGTAGCTAAACGAATAGCAAATCAAATCTTAGCATTGCTCTTAATTTAAATTTAAAATCAGCGACTGAATAAATCTCTGTAATTGTTTTCAAACCTTGTACGAACTGCACGATTTCAAATTTACTTTTCTGTATGTAAACATATATGCCGCTTGGCACTCAACTCTACCGAACATATTAATTTCAATAAATCTTTCTGAGGGACCCACTTGACATCTGTTAAAGAGATAAAATATTCCTAGTCTGAACGAACTCAGTCAAGCATTTTGCAGTACCATCCTGGAAGTTATCGAACATTATTAACATTCAGATTTACTGCCTAAAACCTTTGCCTTAAAATTAGCAAATGAGGCTCACAGTGTTGCTTTTCTAAGATGAAAGAATCTAACTTTTCTAACTCACAGACATAAAATTGGCAACCTCTCGAAAATCTTGAAACTGATATAAAATCTCATTACATTTTGGGAGATGCTGTAAATATTAGTATTTCCTCCTTGGCATGAAAAAAAACAAAGGATAGATCTTTGCATAGCACAAAAGCACAATTTTATGTTTTGGTAGTCCATCAGTATTCACTTTTAAAGGTCCATAATTTAAAATACTATACTCTGTGTCTACATATGCCTACAGCATGTTAATTACATGTATGTGATTTTATGTAAAACTGACACTTTAGACTTTAAAACTGCAGTCTCGGTGTTATAATATAGCAAGGAATAGTTCCAGGCATTTAATCTTTTAGGACGTCTCCCCAGATAGAGCTAAATGTAAATCTTCCATCTATTCTGAAGAACGCTACATCAACCACTGAGTGCTTCTCCTAATTCCGACAAAAGATATGAAGTGCTCGAGTTAGACAGTTAATGGGAGGTGAAAATGGGGCAATCTTAAATATTCTAAAATGAAGAGTTCCAGGGAAAGCCCTGAGAATAAAGAAGCCTGAATTCTTGACTTTGTTTTGCCATCAACTAGCAAAGGACTTCGAGTTTCTCTGGGCTCCAATTCCCTCAGCAGTAGAACAAAGGGTTAATCAGGATGCTCTCTCAAAGGACCATTTCACAAGCCCTAAAATTATTATCATTTGAAACCACGGACTCACTATGGTCCACTCAGCATCGTCAGGGCATTTACTCAGAATGAGGTCTCTAAAACAAAAACCATCACCTACAAGAATGACCAATGCCACTGCCGGAAATTTGAGAAGCAATTATGCAGATTGGGGACACCTGGATCTTTGATTTCTGGTCAACAGTCCTTCCAAGGACTTCAGGCCCATTCACCTGTGTTAAAGAAAGGATGGAGGAAGAGCAAGAGAGATAAACCTCACCCGACAGACCTTGCTCTCCATCTGCTTAGCGGGAACGAAGTGAGAATTTGGAAGTGAAATAGGATCGAGAGCCTCTTCTAGAGTTTACCCCTGCTGCTACTGCTGTACACTATCACAGTATTAATCTGGCTGTTAGGGAATAAATGCATTTAACAGTTAATGTTAACGCCACAGAAATAAATCACGTGGTCAAATTGTTCATTAAATGCATTAATCCAGTTGTAAGGGACCTGCATCATAGCAATAATTGCACTGTCATTTCAAAGCTTTTAAAAGCAAATCAATCCAAATTATATCAACTTGACTTATACCTTCCCAGCAGCAGTACTTTAGCATCGAATAACATATATACGATAAAAGACAGCTTCTGACGTAGCTGTAAAGCAGTCTGAAGGCTTTTTGTATTTTTGGCTAAACTGAGAGTTTAAGGGATAGGAAAGGGAAAAAAGTGTCATAGCTCAGTAGGTTTGACCTAAGTTTTTCCCATTTTACTTTCGGAACCAAACCATGCAATTAACTCACATTACGCGTCTTCGTAATATTTGTCACGAATATCGCAGCAATAGACAAAACCAGCGCTGCCTTCACAACAGTGAACGGAGTTCTACCGGGTAACAAAACCTTCTTGGCACAACAGGAGACTTTTAAAATTCAAGTTCTCTAAACTTAGCAGCACCCCTGAGAGTCACAAATTGAGAGAGATTAATTCTGTGCCCCTGCACCCCTCATTACCAGGAGAGCTGAATTAGGTCAAATGCAAGTTAATCTCCCGAATTCCACTGCTGCACATGGATGTTAGGACAGCCTTTCCTGTGGACTGGCTAATGTCTTTAAACTAAACGCGTGCAAAATTAATAAACAATGTGCCCAGCTTATATGAAAAATAAATAAAAGTAAATGCCTCGAAGTGATTTTACATAACAACATCACACGATGCCGTAACTAAGGAAACATATGCACACATGTATAAACCCCTACGCTATCTAGAGCCAATGTAAGCGAAAACAATGAAACCCAATTACCAAAAGTTCCGAGTTTCCCCTAGTAAACAATCACACACAGACGAAGACATGTCGGTCAACCCAAATATCTTGAAACTTCAAATAGGACCTGCCTCCACCCCCCACTTAAAAATGCAAGGCACATTGCTCATGTGGAGGGTGATGAAGTTTTAAGCGAAGCAAGACTGCCATCACTCTGCGAAGGTACAATGTTTTCCATTCTTTAGGGGAGGAAAAAAAAAAAACCAGGCGTACATGTCAGCACTAAGCTAGTAAAATCAGGACTCCGCTTGTCCAGAAGGCCTCATAACAACCTAATTGCCTTACCTCTCCTAGACTGTAGCCGGGTCAAACCACTCGTACTCTATTTTCATTATGTACTGCATATTTTCAGCAGTGATAAATGTTGTGATTTCTTTGTAAAATTAAATGAACCATTATCTTGCATTTTGGAGAGTGGTTTTTTTTTTTTTTTTTCATTTTGAAAATGCTTTCACGTTCTAACTTATTCCATATGATCCTTCCAAGAACCCTAGGTTGGTAGGATTCAAATGATAGGAAATATTATCCTGTGTTCTATAGCAGGAAATATGTTAAATTAATTAAATTATTAAATTAACAACCAGAGGATCTGAATCCTAGTCCTACCTCTGTCATTCACTGGAAATGTGACCATTAAGTCGTTTTATCTCAGCAAGCACCGGAAAACAAACAAACAAACAAAAAAGTTCACTTCAATGACAGTTCGAGAAATTTAAAAAAAAAAAAAACAACAGATAGCTCTTAACTATGTGGGTAAAAAAATGCTTAATCTCACTCTCGGAGTAAGAGAATTTTAAATTATAAATACGCGTGCCTAGCAAAAGTCTAATAATTTAGTTATATACCATGTTGATATGCAAGAGTGGACAAAGAGCCACTTCCATATGCTGCTTTTGGGAAGGGTGGTTAGGACAGCCATGGAAAATTGACAAAACCTGAAACGATAATAAATGCACATAGCGTTTGACCCATCGGTTCACTTCTAGGAATTTATCCTACGGATATTCTCACACAGTTCCATTTAGCTTTGTTTGAAATAACAAACAATAATTATAATAATAATAATAAATTATGGTAATACATTCAATGGAATACTATACAACAAATAAAAAGAATTAGAAGGTTCTTTCCATGGTGATATAGAATGATCTGCAAGATAAATAGTTGAGTGAGAGAAAAGCAAACTGCAGAACGGTGTGTTTAGTTCATATATAATACTTGTATAAAAGAGAAAAAATATATTCATTTGCTTTTATATGCATATCATACATCTAGAAAGATACACAAGAAAAATACTGCATGACCTCTGGAAGGGAAATGAGGTGATGGAAGACAGTTGTGTTTAGTTAATTAAATACATATTATGAAGAATTAGGTAGATATATAGAGATATACAGATACATAGAAAGAGAGAGAAGAATCTCCAAAATACTACTTCAAAAATAAAGCAAATAAGAAATACACGGTACGCTTTGCACAAAAAAAGATTTCTATCCACATATATACACCGTGTGTGTGTGTGTGTGCATGTATACGAACAAACATTTTTACATAAGCTTCTTGGAATGATACGCAAGAAATTGTTGAAACTAAAGACATGACTTGTCTCTCAGGAAAAAGGAGACATGCTTAATGTACTGCTTGAATTTTACTAAGCGCATGTATCTCTTTCATAATCATATTAACCACAAATAAAAGACAAAAACACGGAAGGGGCAGAATTAACTGAAAGGTGTCCATAAGGTGACTTATCTACCCTGAAATGGGCTGAAATGGCCCATAATAAAAGGATTCTGTTCCTCTGACCGTCCCACCTTCCTTCTTGTAATTCAAATGTAGATGAGTCTACTTTGAAAAAGAAAATTTCAATTAGAAACTCTGTGTGGGTGACAGGGCCCTGAAAACATAAGAGCCAGAGCTTAGGAATGGATTTGTCTGGTTCGCCACATAAACGCCCAATAAATATGTGTTGACTGACTGACAGGCCCAATTGCTAAGCTTGCTACAGAATATGTGCAAAATAGCCTACTTGAGCCGTCTGCCATCCCATGAAGACATTTGATTCCAACAGGCTAGACTTAATTGGAAAAATATGGGAAGGACAGGATGGCAAGACCATTCTAACGAAGTCCTCTAAAAATGATTATTTCTCTCTGCTTATCTACAGAGCATCTTCCCCCAAAGAAACGGAGCTTTAAAAAAAATCATTTCCACCAACAGAAATAATTCTAGCCCATCTGCTGGCCACAGTTCTCTGAGAAAGCAGTGATCGTCGATGCAAACCCGGAGAAGGACGGGCGTATTGCAGGTCCTGTCTGTGTGCACGCACATGTGCGTCAGGACCAGATGAGGTGAATGCTCTCAGAAAAATTATTATGTTTTATCCACTGAAGTAAAAGGAGGCTGTTTCTCGGTGTGGAGTGTGAAAAACAGTCTCACTACTTTATAGTCACACCTCATAACATAATCCTGTAACACCTACTGACCCAGGATCTCCAAGAAAGGAATAGTGTTAATTCTATTGCACTTATGGGAAATTTGGGGAATGTGTAGCCAAGATCCGCCAGCCCTGAGGTACTTACTCACAGCGTTAACCATGATATTTCCTTCCTTATTTGAGGATGAGTAGAATATACTCACATCTTTTCATTAGATTCCGCTTGCTCTGTGGACTCACAGAATAAAACCGGTCCTTTTGGAATGAATGTTATTAACACTGTAATACTTTTATTATTTATTTCATAGAATAAGTAAACATTTTATATGTAGACTGCCTTGTAGACATTCAAAAGTAAGGATGAATATTTCAATTCTGAGCCAAAGATTAGTACTATATACATATACATATATATATATATGTACACTACAGTTTATATCTATATCTTTATATGTACTACAGCTAAGAATTTTACAATCATTTCAAAAATAACATTGCTTCTTTAAAATACTTTACACAAATAATTATGTAGAACAGAAACGTTTCCAACTGACTGAGCCATTAGCAGCACTATATATTACTCCTTAAGTCTATGCCCACCCCCTCCATGTCATATGCAGAGTATCTTTATTTTTCAAACATTGAACTGTTTTACTGCCTGCTTGGTTAAGGCTGTGATTGGTTGTTAACCACTTCTCTAAATACTTCGGGAGACTGAGAAACGGTAGAATTGCATTTTTTTACATCAATATAAAGTCATGTTCACCCCCAACCCCCCTTCTTCCCGGCCCCCTCCTCACTCTCCCCATGAATGTGTTTTCTCCCCCACTTCTTAGGCGCATTTGGTAACAATCAGGCTTTTATTTTAAGGAGCCCTAAGATAAGGTATCTGTGAGCTCCACACTTGGAGTAATTGATCACATTTGTTTCCTGTTCCTAGGTTAGACTCCTCACTCTTGCTCTTTTTTTAAAAACTTGGCATGTTTCTCATTACCCTCTGCCTTGTTAGCCTAGTAGAAATTTTCTACTGTGGAGAGTGAAAACAGGACGATACTATTACAAACCCCATCTAGTCAGTGACAGCAGCCCTTCTCTTTCTTTGGGAACTTGTGGCCACTTCATGATTTAGTGGGGAGCCCTCCTATGGATACAGGTATGCGTGCCTGTAACTGAGGGAGGTTCCATGACTTCCGCTTGGTGCTCGCGTGTTTGCTTTTCACACTGTGCTGATTCATACCGAGACTGTTCCCCAGGATGACAACATTGTTATCATATGACTCACACTGCCCCACTTCATTTCATTTGGGAATGTTAGCTCAGGTTCAATAAGCATCAGCTGCCAATTCTGTAAAAGAAGACCCGTATCTTTCCCGTTTATGCTTTCCAGATAAATTGTAATCAGTAGCATTTTATTGACCCTGTCAGGTGGGGCTTAATTTCAGATATTGACTAAGGAAAGAAAAATGCAGAAATCTGAACAATCAAGTTGCCTTTTTTGTGTCTGTAGGCCAAAGAATATGGGGCCCGACTCATTTTCCTATCATTGCTTCAATCACAGCGAAGCAAAAATGGGAGTAACTTAGTCTAAAATGAAATGAAAGACCTGCCTTTATTTTCCTTTTCAGGGCCGAGAGAAATATCGAAATAAATGATCTGCAATGGCTAAAATTAAACTAACACATTTACTTGCCATATAAATATTTATCCGTAAAAACGTGATAGATTCTAATAAAGTGATATGCTTGCCGTTCATGCAAGAAGTCTGAGCAAATAATCTTTTACCTAAGTGGTACTCCTACAACATGCAGAGTCTTAAGACTCTCTTCTCAACAATTGCCAGATTTGTTTGTCTGTTTGGTCGGCTGGTTGTTTATTTTACTTAGTTCTCTTATACTTCACCGTATTTTGGCACCTTTGCCTCAATGGCCGGCAAAAGCCGTGTATTTTAATAGAATTCAAAATAAATAAGATTCAGGAGAAGACTTGGAATCTGGTCTAAGAGCGACACCCCAAAGTAGTTAGGTGACCTTGGACAAAAAGTTGGCCCTCCCTGACCCTCAGGGTCCTCGTTTATAAGATAAGTGCTCCGGGTCAGATGGCCTTCACGGTGGCTCTCAGCGCTCATGCTCCGTGGTAACTAACATTGACCTGAATCACAACGTGAGAGGTTGAGTCCTCAAGATTTTCGAAGATTGTGTTGAAAACAGGAGCCGCTGGCCACATGTGACTGCTGTGTACTTGAAATGTGGCTAGTCCAAATTAAGATGTGTTTTAAGTATACATACCAGATTTTTTCAAAGACTTTCGTGCCAAACAGGTAAAATAGATCAGTAATAATTTTTACATCACTTTACATTTTGAAATGGTAACATTCTGGATATATTGGTTAAATAAATTATATTACTAAAATTAGTTATGCCTGTTTCTTTTTTCTTTTTATAAATGCCATACTAGAAAACTTAAAACTATTTGTGAGGCTCATGTTCTATTTCCACTGGCAGTATGTAATAAGAGGACTCTGGCTGTGTTTTTCTTCTAGAGATAGGATTAAAATGGAAAGAATTTGAAATATTTAATTCATTGGGTTGTTATTATAATAAAAGAATAATTGTTTGACCTCTGGATAAAATATACAGGTCAAAGCCATACTTAAAGCACCCATGCTACTTAATAAAGGGCATTAAATGTTAAAGAGTGTGTTGCATTAGATTACTGTACCAGTAATCAACATGTACCTGAAACAGCCAAAATTGTCCCAAAGTCATAACTTAATTTTCTCATCTGACTAATCTGATTTACATTCCAAAAACCTGAATGATTTGCTTATTATTTCCTTTACAACATTAAAGATTAGAAAAACATTAGTGAAAAGATTATAACTAAACTATTATAAATCATCTTTTGTTTTTCTAGATAGATGTAACCACTTTATCTTGAGAATGCCTTTACTTGAGAACTTCTGAAGCACTGCGGCTAAAGACCAAAGTTTTGCCTATTTTGTCAATGGTAATAGCTAGGCGATTTAGATTATTAAGGAAAAACTGAATTTCATCTAAAAAAAATGTACGCACATCTGTAGGATAGATAAAAAGCTATCCTTCTGCGTTTAAAATGGTAAATCAAGGCCAGAGTATATTTTTAAAATTATGTATTTTTCTAGTAGGTACCAATAAAGGATAAATGCTCATTGAAATTAACAGTGAAACCTAATCCCTAAAAGAAGCATTATCTATCCTACGTAAGAGTAAATATGGTCATCATCTGAATATTCTGTGTATTTTATAGCACATAGACATGGGCAAGAAGTAACAGTTACAAAGCTGAGGAATGTTATTTTCCCTCTCCAAGATTAAAATGTTTTCCTAATAAAAATATGCAATCTTATTTTTACCATTCTCTTTCTCAAGTATTTGCATCTTTATCCATCCCCCGAACCTGACACCTTGTCAAGGTAAAAGGTAAAAGCTTTTGAAGATCTACCAGGACCCTCATCCTAATAAGGTCACTGACCTTTCAGGCTCAACTCCTGCCCACCCCCTTCTTCATTTCCTCTCCTATCATTAGTCTGAAATGGCATCAACTACCTCTCAATTTTCCTCATCCCTTCAATGCCCCACCTCTTTAGTCCAAATTCACCTAATTAGGAACTTAATTTCCTTTTTTCCCTGATTGAGGAATTGATAATAGACGGATTCCCATTCATCTCTGAATCACAGAAAATTGCATTGATGACCTCTTATTTAGGCATGCTAAGCATTTATTCTAGAATCCCTTTTGCAGAGGCCAGGCTTTTCCAAAATAAATAAATAAATAAAATTTTCCAACCACGGAACTAAGCACAAGTGTTATTTTTATCTTTTTTAGCTCAAATGGGAAGAGGAGAATCATTCGAATCTGATAAATTCTACATTCATTTTATATTTTATTCTACCTAGCTGTCGTTACTTACGTTGAACGGAAGGACATTTTCCTGTAAGGGGGCAAACAATTGAGATCTTTGAGAAGATTATCAGACTAGATTTAAAGAGATGTATCTCAGGAGATTAAGTTAATAATTCTTTGAAGCTGGTCACTTTTGGCAAAACTATATAAAGAATTTGTTAAGCCAGAAATGACATACAGCCTAGGTTTCTACCACCAAGCAGGACTCATCTATTAAAGTGACTATCTGGGTAATTTGTTAACTTTACTATAAAATCATTTCCTTGACTTTAACGATGATAGCCTGACTGTAGAGTCTTCTTCTTAATAACTCAAAGCACACACATGAAAATATCTCTTGTATTTTTCCCCCAGAGCATTCTGTGGCCTTAAACATTGGTAGTTGGAGAAAATCCTCACCAACAATTTTATTCTGCATTCAACTCAAAATTTTAATGTGTAATTTCAAGTCCTGCTCATTCAAGGAATGAAAAGATGATCGACATCGTTAGAAACATTGGAATCAGCAATTATAATAAATGGCAAAGACAAACCTAGTTTATTTCATCCACCAGGCATTTGAGACCATACCCAGTACATTCTGCCATAGGGCATCAGGACAAATCATTTCAGCGTTTATCTTATGACGAATCTACTATTGCCGACGAGAATTAGTGAAATAGAGGACCTGAGGAGAGAATGCAACTGAAAAAAAAAAATGTTCATTTCAAGCATCTAGTCAGTCTCATTGTATTGTGCTTTCTTTGGTGGGCCCCTGAATCACGGTCAGAACTTTGCTATCTGAACCTAAACTCTACTAACATGATTTAGACCATCCCCACAAAAAGGAAGTTATACTGTTGATTTTGATCTATTTCAAGAAGTCAAGATTTATTCTCATAAAGATAAAAACTACCAAAACTACCATTGTTATTAAAATATTGCTTTTTTTCTCCTCATGGAATGATTCATATTACATAAGCCTAACTACATAAGAGTTAGCCATTTGTTGGGCACCTGGGTGGCTCAGTTGGTTAAGCATCCAACTTCAGCTCAAGTCGTGATCTCATGGTCTGTGGGTTCGAGCCCCGCCTCGGGCTCTGTGCTGACAGCTCAGATTCTGTGCCTGCTTCAGATTCTGTGTGTGTGTGTGTGTGTGTGTGTGTGTGTGTGTGTGTGTGTCTCTCTCTCTGTCCCTCCCCTGCTTGTGCTCTTTCTCTTTCTCAAAAATAAACATTCAAAAAAATTATTTATTTACATAAAATTACATATTTACATAAATAAATAAATAAAGGCTAACCATTTTTAAGAGATAATTAATGCTAAAATGACCTCAAATTCAATTATCTGAAGAGAAAGAAAAAAAGCTAGGTCAATGAAATAGTAAGAACAAAAGCCCTCTTAAAACACAAAATTAAGTAAATAAACTACCTCCTTGGCTTCAGGAAACAGGACTGAAACCATTTTGCCTAAAAATGCCATTTTTATATCACAAAAATCACGAGTATTTAGCAATCATTAAATTGGAGAATTCACTTTTCAAGTTAAGGTATGGAATTTGAATTCTGACTATGTTGGAGCCCTATGTAAGAACATTTCCAAATGGAAAAGAAGAGCAAAAGAGATCAGTTTTACGATTTGCCATACTTTCTCCTCCATCTCTTGATGCCATCCCAGACAGGTCCTCAGTTCACAAATGTGAGTAGCTAAGTGACATTCGGAACCTTTTCCAGGAAGCAGGAATGTTGCAAGATCAACCCAACCAGCTATGTTATGTAGCTGAAACACGAGCTAGAAAAGGAAAGAATTACAGAATTGAAGCCAAGCAATGTCTTCTAAACACTTGAAGATAAACTTATTTCCTTTTTATGTCTTTTTTAACAACTGGTATTTCCACAAACCAGCTATTGTCCTTGCACCAAACTTCCTACATAACAATATAAATTCTACAAACTGGCCTGCTGTTAAAGCTGGTTCGAATTTATTACAATAAGACTAAACAATTTCTTCTCGAATTATTCAAGTGATAAAGCATTTAACCCCCATCCTTTGGTTAATAAGCACAATACATTTTTTTTCTGATATATTGAACAAGTGTTAAGTTTCTTAAGCAAATAAGAGGATATTTGCTCAGTCCTTCTATAGTTAACCGGTAGATCCACAAGGCTGAAATCTTTTATCGCTCCTTTCCTTTCTACTTTGTAAACCTACTTAAGGTTATTATATAATGACCTGAATAATGAAGTTCTGAAGGTTTTCCATTGAGACTGGAATTAATCCCAATGTACTGAGAGAGGAAAAAAATCTAAATATCTTTAAAAACAAAAACAAAAAAAGAGGATGCCGTGGCACTTTTAATCCCAATACCCAACATGCCAAACCCAGTAAATGAGACCATATTCACAACCCGCTTGTGACACTCACACTGACAATACTTCCAGAAAGATTTGCCATCTCCCTAGACTGCCCAAGGACATGTTAGTTCCCAAAAACCTCATGCCCTAGCAATTTTTCCCCTTATTCCAAACAACTGATCATTATTTCTCCTCCAAAGTTGTCAGAAATTCCTCACTGCCCATAAAGCTTAATTTACTAGTTCATAATAATATTCCCATACTTCTATATCAAGCCACTTTCACAGGACACAAAAAAATATATTTTCCAAACTTGGTAGTTTCTGTTTTTCTTCTTTCGTTTAGTTGGCCATATCCATGTGTTTAATCCTAGACTAGCCTCTACTTTGTATTTTGGAAATACAGTGTAGCTTGTACCCTTAGGAAATGTGTGCAAAATTTTAAAAGAATTCAGGTTTTATGGCTAAATCATAGAAGACCAAGAATAGGTAGAATGCAAAGAATGTTGCTAGAATCTCCAAGTGTCAGACCAAGCAAACGGTCGCCATGAAAATACAGCTGTATACGTTTGCATGGGCATATGTTTGTTCAGTTTTTTCCCCCCTTCCTGAGCTGGGGCTTCAGCTTTAGGTCATTCTGCAAACAAGCCCCAGGAGACACACAATTACACTCCCCTGGAGACTGACCCCTTAGAGTGCCCACCTGTAGCCAAACACAGATAGCATCCCGGAGCAATGAATTAGCACTCTAAGCTGATTAGAGCAGCTCTGCACAACTCTATTTTATTGACACAATGAAGAGAGGACAGAAAAGGGCCTGAAATGAGAAAATCATTTCCATGCTGACTGAATTAAAAGAACAAAAGAGCTCCTTGGAGTTGCAGCATTCAATTTGTCGGGAAAAAAGGAAGCCACTTAATGGCTCACAATAGATCTGAGCAGACAGATGAAATTTAAAACTTCAGCATGAGTGCGATTAGCAGCGAAACATATTCTAAATCATTTCCTCCATATGCATAATTTCGTTTGATTATTTAGTTCTGTGTTTTACAAAAACACTGGGCTAGATGCTATCTTCAAAATGTCTTGACTTTTCATTTTTCAAAATCACAGACCGGTTTCTCATTGTATGTTAATGTCCTCTGTGACAATATAAATTGAGCAAAACAAGTATGGCTCATGTTTTCCTTTCACCTTTAGTTTCCAAAAGTGAATATATAAATAGAGGTTAATCTGTGGAAACTAGGATTGTAAAGTAATCTTTGGCTAAACAGTTTGCAATTCAAAGTTAAATAAATTATATGCAACAGGAACCCTTCAACATGGGGTAAAAGGCAACCAATTATTGCATGCGGAGGCTACAAATAAACTCTGCCAGTGTTAAATTAAAATGTCAAAACGGATGTCTTCCTTAGTTTAAAAGATAGCATTAATATCACTAAAAGCAGTGCAGTTAAGACTGTAGTTTCCAAATGTATGTTCTCTATTTACTTTTGTTCAATTAATTATTGTTTTGCTTGCTCTGACTTCTAAATGCCTGAGCTGAACTGAATCTGAAACTGATGTCAAAAAATGACCACTTAATAAGCAAGATTTATGCTTCGATACAAATATGTTACAGCATGGAAGATTCTCTAGAATTCCTCTTTGCTCTTTTTTCCCCCAATTTATAAGAAAAATCTAAATGACTAAACCGTGTAGAGAAAACAGAATTGATTTTCATGAGCTGCTCGAATGTTTTTCTACGGAGATTTTTCTCTTGCCAGTGTTAATTTTCGGTGTTTCAAAATACAAAGAGTGGAAGCAAAGATCTTAGTTTTGATTTTCGCATTTTCATTTTCTATGCCTAGACTTCTTTTAAGAAAGGCTTTTTGTTTAAAGTGGCCCTTCGGACTTTTAACCTCTCATCTTGGCTCCTTGTTTAAATGAAGAAAATTCATTCTGATCTCGAAACATCTTTTGCCCCAGCGCTGAGGAGCAATGTAAATTGAGAAAAAAAAAAAAAATATATATATATATATATAGAACAAGTCAAAAGAGAAAAAAATTACTCTGAGATATTTTGAGGTCCAATATTTGGGGTGCATTACTACTTAATTTGCTGAGTAAAATTTCCCTGGAGGAAAAAAAAAAAAGCCCAAGGTATTCTGGGGATGAAAGCCCAAGTCATCTCTCCAACAGCTTCCATCCTCCTGACTAAATGAGGTAAGAGATTTTTATATAAAGAGAAACTATAAAGCTTGTGGATATTTTAACAAAATCAACGTAGTGTAACTTTGCTGACAGCTTGTCACATTTCACTGACTGTCTGTCTGGGGTACCGTGATAACATCTGCATTCACTCAGTATGAGAGCTTAACATAAGACAAAAAAGTGGGCCCTGCCACAGACGGTTCCATCAGTCTGTCAGTTCTGACATGTCATCTGAATTTTTTGAATCACTAAACACTTTTGAGACTCTGGTACTTATTATCTTTTCTTAGTTTCTATACTCTCTCGGCAATGCTGGAAAATGTAAAATTTGCAAGTAAGGTAGTGGACGTCCCGGGCTTTTTGTTGTCTAATCCGTAGGCCCTCATTCATGCTCACTGTTAATCTCTTAAGACATTATAAAACTGTTAGACAAAGAAATGTGAATACCTCTGCTTCTTTTGAGAATGGGAGGCAACCAAGGAAAATCGGGATCATGCTAAGCTATTCTTTTCACTATGAAAATGGTAACCTAAACCTGTTGCATCAAATTATCTATAATTCCCCACGCTAGGGCAAATGTTTTTGAAGAATGAACAAGAGTAGCGTCACATAAGGAGAAAAATGATCACGGAATTTTCCAAATCTGCCAAATGTAATGTCCACAGAGCGCTGGGGTCCTTGCTGCTGAATTTCTCACTGTTTCTAGTATTTTTAGGCCGCGGCACATGACACATGGTTAATACGCTTTCGGGAAAGCTCATAAAAGAGTTTACCAATACTCACTCGTAGTCATCAAACAGCTTAGATGATTTTGTTCTTTATTAGGAACGCTAGCAAGGCTCACGGCTCCGTAACAGCCTTCAAAAACGTGGCTAACATGTATGAAAATACTACACATCACGGATTTTTAATAAGCGAGGTTGTCCTCAAGACTGAAAAAAAGCACTTTACAGCATTGTTTCCATGAAGCCTAAATATAAATGGGCCCTCGGAGCCAGAGAGAAGGCTTTTATGAACCACATGAAACACCCAAAGCTGCATTTCTCACTCCTCTTTGCAGCCATTCAGGACATGAAGTTAAAAGTGTATGCGTTTGTTTTCCGAGTAACCGAGAGATAGAGAAGAGGGTAACAAATATTAAATTAAGAGGCAAATTTTCTCCCGGACCCCAAATACCCATTTCCCTTTTTCATCAGCACATGCTTAACACCTGCAAATCATTTCGGTATAGACAAGCGCCCCTGTAAGTGACTAACTACAGGTGTGTTTCCCACCTGCATCCTCAAAATGACTAACTGTCCCCCAGATGGTCGGATCCTGTGCACATTTGCTCTGAAGGAAGGTGACACATATTAGATGGATACCAAATAAGTTTAACCAAAACTCTCAGGTAAAGAGAGTTGTATTGACATTTGACTGAGGACAAGAAAATATACAAGAAATCAAAAACAAACAAACAAAAACAACAACAACGACAACAACAACAACAACAAAAACCCAGAAAATAAAGACAGTGAGAGGAAGAAAGGAAAAGGAAGGAAAGAGAGGGGAAGAGAAAGCTGGCGTTCGTCACCACTGTATCCCACGGCTGCATTTCCCCAGGACGCACGAAAGACACACCGGTGGCGTTAATTATTGATCAATGAGTAATGAGCAAAAGGTAATAATGAATTTTGGAACCATATGTTATCTTCTGCCATTCATTCTGCTTTATGTAAATTCAAACTGGAAAGCAATTTTCCATACACATAAAACTCCCTCACGTAAGACATGGGTACACAGGGTTAACACCGACGATCCCTCTATCGCAAACAAAGGTTTTGTGACCATTTCTCACTTTTCTTCCTTTGGCAACTCATCATCTTGTAACCCTCTCAAGAGCTTGGAGGGTAATGTCATTTGCCCAATGTTTAGTCTGTGCTTAAAATGTCAGCTGTTTATTATTTTTACAATTCAGTGCTAACACCATGGCACTTCAGAATAAAGGGCAACTTTTCTGACACATCTCAGTGACCAAAGGACTTCTATTAAATAGAGGTTTCCATTCTTCCTGAAAATAGAGTCACTCGTTTTTTAAAATTTAGGCCAGTTTTCCTTACTGCATAATTTTCTTCAGACATTTCAGTAAACTTCCTGTGAGTGGCCCGGTTTATGTGCTGTGTTGAGATCCAGCTTTGTTCATGCTTTGTTTAGAGCCACAGAAAGTTACCTTTTATTTTTTATAGAACAGAAGACCAAGACAGTGAAAGGGATTAGACAGACCCCTAGGACAAGTAGACAAAAAGATAACTGTCCAAAGGCAGTCTTTCTGTCCTTTCTATTTCCTAAGCTTGGGAGTTTTTTAGGGAGGAAGTCTTTGGGGTCTGGACTAAAATGAATAGGTACTATTTAATGAAAGAGTAAATACGGACAAAGTTTTCCAGGAGACTGGGATAAGCTTACAAAATTATAACAGGGCTGAAAACATAAGTGGTCGTCAAATGACGACAGATAAATTCACAGCCGACAGAGTCTTGGTGAGGTGCAACTGATAGTGGGAATACCACCTGATATGTGACGTATTTTCTTTTTTTGTGATATATTTTCAACCTCTCCTCTCTTGGGTAATGAATTCCAACATCCTATTGTGGCAATTAGTGCATATCTTAAATCTTTTTTGCTCAGGCAGAATTAACTAACCTCCCAGCTCCATCCCACCCACACTAAATCTGGTCTACCAGAATTCGTGCTTTAAAAGGCTCTGTCTATCTATGTGCATATCGCATGCCACAACACAATCCTGACAGTCTTGACTTAAAAGTTTTAATATTTTAAGTGTTACCTTACCTGGTTACAGCACCTTTCACCCTACCCCATAGAAGCTGAAAGGAAATGACCTTTATTTTTTCTCTTCTCAACATTACTTGGACGATTGCAGCTGGGGACCGGTATTTGGAGGTTACCTGCACTGTACACAGGAACCCAAACTTTCCAAGCTTTCCAACCACATCTCAGACTCTCAGTGAGTTCATGGAAGATTCATGGAGCAGAAATCAAAGTCAGTTGGAGATCCATGTCCCTATCAATCAGTTATGGTGGTTGAGTAAGGAATCAAACTTCAAATGAACACTTTTTGAGTCAAGCTCACCCAGTGACATTTTGTACCTCCTTCCCGTAATACCCTTTATCACGTTCCTGACAAATCAATGTTCAGGGGTCCATAGGAAGCTCTGTATTTTAAGTCCCAGTAATTCATGATTCCATCAAGTGTTTTCCATGTTTTTTAGCCTGGCTCATGTAGTTGAGGCAAACTCAACTATTCTTCAGCCTTTAGATTGCTGATGATATTCTTATAAAGTCAACATCTTCAAAGGAGAATTCTCAAGCTTTGGAAGGTAGAAGGAAAGTGAAAATTCTCTTGTTAAAAACATATTCACATCTGGTTTTCTTAAGATTACTGTCTTTTCCAAGTTACAAAAGAAAACAAAGTCCTAAGTTCTTATTAAACCTTCCAATTAAGTGTATTACTAAATCCAGATTGTTCTCAATGAAAGCCCCCACAGAAAGAGAGACCTTAGGATACAGCAGAGTTTGTGTAAATGGAGAATCATTAGCATGTGGCAATTTGGTGACAATTCAGTCTATGCCACAGAAGTTAGAAGACAATAACATTACGCTGTAATGGTCAAGGGAACTAGAAGGAGAAGGTAACTGTGCCACAGGAAAGCAGAGGCCCCCTACCACTGTCCCACCCTTCAAGTCTTCCTTCAGGAAGCTTCTACCCACACGCAGGCAAACTTGTCTTCAGGCTACTGTTACTTTCAGCCATAAATCCTAAACCAAATAATTCAAGTGCCCCCTCCCCTTCCAACAGCCTGTGAGTCAGAGAGCTTACCCACAGTTTTCAATAGCACATATTTTGTTATTTCTTTGTAAGGAAAATTAAAAACCCACAACTTTTGATACTTCTCTTGTCCAAAATGCTCAAAAGCAATGGTGAACAGTGAAATTTTACATGTGGGAAATCATAACGGGGTCCTCTACAGTCTTACCTATGAATCCTCACATTTCTGACCAGAAAGTCTCGGAACCCCACCGACCCGCCAAGTATCATGCTTATTTTTAAGAGAAATTTAAGAAAAAACAAATGACAATGTACAAAATGATTAAGACATGTATTTCCACTTGAGAGACTTAATCACAAAATATTTGGTTATGGAATCGCTCCCAGTGATTCTGAGCCATTTTCACTCAGTGGGGCGTTCCACTGGTGGGGGAGAGCCTGGGAAGAAGGCAGATTCACGAGATGACCAGGGAGGGTTGTTATTTCACATGAAACTACGTCAAGGTTTGTGAATAGGCAGAGTATGCTTTCCTCATTCAAGGTTAGACAATGCCACCCTAGCAAGATACTTGTTCTCATGAGGCATGTCTGTTCCTAGGTTATGCAGAAAGGATACCATCACATTCCCCAGGCACACCTATCTTGCCCAAATCCGTAGACGAGATCAAACTTATTGCTAGAAAAAGTCAGTCCTGTTATTTTCTAGCTGAAAGCCGAGGGGGCAGAGTATGCAAGACCCAGGTATGCTGAGGGCCAAGAAATAGAAGGATGGGTACGGAGGAGAGAAAACCCTTCAAAGGAAGATTACATGGAGAGGGTTAGGGCTGAGGGGCACATTTTCCTCTCTCGACTCCACGAGCCATGGGAGCACGTAGCATGTGTTCTAATGTGTCTGAGTGTGTTCATTAGAAATGGAGTCAAAACCTCCTCCTCTCCGCTGTTTAGAAATGCTTACTAGAGTCTTCAGTGAAAAGAACCATTTAAGCATCTATGAGAGTTTCAGGTACATTGGGGTCTAGGAAGGCCACTTCCCTGTGCTACGCACAGAGGGGACAATACTTAATTCTTGCAATGCAGTAGCTCTGTCAACCCAAGAGCTCCAACTCCCAAAACGGATTCCCAGGTCCTTCCCTCACAAAAGGAATGCAAGGAACATCCCCAGCTTTGGAATGATGATGGTGACAA
The DNA here is from genome assembly GCA_030068075.1 of Paguma larvata. Taxonomy (NCBI): domain Eukaryota; kingdom Metazoa; phylum Chordata; class Mammalia; order Carnivora; family Viverridae; genus Paguma; species Paguma larvata. The sequence goes on from CM057824.1 coordinate 59,890,394, forward strand.
AGATCATTAAAGTCAGTTTGCTGTGAGGTGCTTACTACGGCATACCAAGCCCTGCTCCAATCCCTTTACAACATTATCTTCACAAAAATCCTACAAAGCAATCCTTATTGTAACTACCACCTTACAGATGAGGAAACTGAGGCAAAAAGCAGTTAAGTACTTGTTCAAGGTCACAAAGTAAGGTGGTAGAGAATGTGAACCAAGGTCATTTGTCTCTAGACCTGACATCCTCAGCCCCTATATTATACTGCTTCTTTTTTTTTTTTTAAGATGGGCCCACAATACCTGTGTTATATTCAAGATGACCAAATGCTATCTTTGAACGTTGCATTAATATATAGTTGAGGCTGCACTAAATCATACCCCAGAGACAGAATTAAATGTATACCTCTATCTTTTCAAAGAGAGCTAGGAAGAGAGTCCTCTCTCTAACCAACTTACTTTCTTCTCAAAACAGGGATTCAGTCTTCAGCTGCCTTCTCTGCTCCACGTAAAATCCACAAAGAGGTGCACATATCAAGGGCGCTTTGATTTCAGGTTTACAAAACACAATTCTACTAGTTGAATGTGAGAGAAAATGTAAAACAAGCATCTATTTTCTACTTAGTTTAAAATTAATTTGTATCCTTCCCAGGGTTCAAAGACTGAAACACGGCCCCCATATAAATAAAGTCTCGGAAGCCATAATAACGCAGAGCACATCCATAAGGGTAAAAAGAAGTAAAGAACGAGTAAATGAACAGAATTCAAAAACTCAAAGTCAAAGCTAGAGTAGATCCCAGTGAGACGTCAGAGGAGAAAACCAGGTGAATTTCCAAGGTCCCGAGTCCAAGTTGGGGCGAGAACTCAAGGTTCCTGGCACCCAGGCCAGTGTTCCTTGCACTATCTCATACGGCCTCCCTGAAACACAAACCACTAGACGTATGACAAAGAAGCCAGCAAGAGAGCCATGCCACATGAATGGCCAGATTGTTGAGGGAAGGGGGGTGGGGAGAAGGAGCGAAGGGCTGAAGGATAATATGGTTTTTTACAGAAATCTATTTGCAAGTAGATCCTGTGGTTACCAATGTGGCTGCCCAAGAGAAAGAACAACTGACTGACAGCACGAACAAAGGCATGGACAATCTCACAAAGGGAGATACAGGAGTCACAGTGCTTCGTGCATATCACTAATACACTTCATCAAGTCGAGACCAAGAATAACAGTGAGGAAAAGCCTACCATACACAAGAGCCCCTTTATTCTTTGGGCTTTCCTGTTTCACACACACTTTACCTGATGAAACATTAGAACTTTTGCTTTTATTTCTGTAGGATCCTTTTGATTTTTCCACTTTCAACTAGCACGTTTCACAACTAGTTAGTGTTCCTATTCTTTTGCAAATTAATGTGCTGTGCACACTGATGACATATTTGGAAGTTAATGAAATCGGATGAAAATTGCTTAGATTAAAATTTCTCCATTTCTTCACTACAATGTCTGCCACCTACTGTTCAGCCATGAAATGCTGCAGCGCTTGCATCAATGAAAGTTCGGATTAATATTCTCTGAGGTAGAAAGACTCTATTAGCCATTTTTTTTCCTCTCCCGTTCTTCGCTTCCAACTGCGTTCAGCTTTGGAACCCTCTGACAAATAACCATTATTCTCTGGGCTAGTAAAAAATTTCTAAACTTGAGGGGAAATGTCGTTGGTCAAAAGCCCAAGGGAATTGGCTTGTTGAATTAAATGATAAATATATGCATTTAAGGTCATTAGAGACTTTATCTCCTGTGAAGGCTATATTTGTCAGATTGATATAATTTCTCTCAACTGAGTACTTAACTCCATCGGCCAACATTATTACGATTATTCCTTTCCCTTTAAGTGGGAGACTTCTGGCTAACAACACGTGTGTTCTTTCTGGTGCTGCTTCTTGAGCGATCAAGGCACACCTTTGTTTCATTTAGTATTGCAATTTTCACCTCTGACCCAAGAAATGAGTCCTGGGCTTCCTGAACTTTATTGCCTGTTAATAGACTGCTGGCTCTCTTTTCAGCAGTAATAGAAATGGTGGAGAGGCATTTCATTTAAGAAAGAGGCTGGCAGACTGCAGCCTGAAAGACAATGTCAGAATTAAAAGTCAGCCCGGCCAAGAAACAGTATAAAGACCACAGTGACATGAAAGAGGAAGTTTCCCATATTCCATCCCACATTGAGCAACCGGCGTATAAATAAGAACAGCATCTCGGATCTAATTATTTTCCCACCGCACAATGGCCGACACCCTGAACGGTGCTAAGTGATTGATCTACTAATTCATCTTCAGCTTACACCTATCTACATATTTTGTTTCTTCTCATTAAACTGGAGACATCAGTGACGAACTTATGAAGTGGCAGTCTTTGGCTTCATAAAATACACACAGATGCTCATCAGAGGTTCTTTCCTGCCTACTTCCCAGTGACACGTGTTTATAATTTCGTCTGTATTTCGTTTGCTGTGGTTTACTCTTAAGTACATCTGTTCAATTAAAATGGAAACGTGTGACATGGCCTGTACTCAGCAACTTTCGAGCTTGTTAATGAAACGTTCTAAGGTTCCTGCCTTGGCTCTTTATTTGCAGAAGAAAATGATTGAAAAGTACAAATAAAAATGCCCTTTAAAACACATACAAAGAAGTCGACTGTTTTGTTAATAGTTAAGAAAGGACATTATTACTGCATAAGGACATTATTTTACATGAAAAGACATTATTAAAAATGATTTACTGCCTCATGTTTGGAAACTTACAGGAAAAGTCTGATAATATATTAAACTTGTTTATTACGACTTCGTATAATTTTGAATAATACTACTTTTTCCTTTGACAAGTGCAATAAACTCTACTGGTATAGACATAGGTTGATTACCACGAGTCAACCGTGTTGCTTAAAGAAACATGCCCAAACAATCAGCTTTTGACGGCTGCATCTCCAGTTATTTACACTCGCCATCATGGTAATAACTCACCATTTCTATATTAATAAGGCAGTGAAATTTATTATGATGGTATTGAAAAGTTATTAAGTACTGCATCCCAAGTGACAAAGTACCACAGCACTGTCACTATCCAAAAGCAGTTGCCCATTCATCACCTGCCTTTCCAGATGGTCCTGCATCTTTATCGCTCCCAGGTTGGTGACATCACCTGTTCACCCACTCAAAATTGATGATGAAAGCAAACAGATCTATCTTACTTACATTTACCAAATCAATTTAATTTTTACAGGCCATGGCTTGGTGACATATTGACTGTTTTCCTTAATGGCATCTACCGTATTTAATGCAAGGATGTCATCTTTGATTCCTGGCTCGCATAATGTGTCATTTCATAATAAATTTTTGTAACATATTTACTTAATGGAAAGAATTATGATTGCTTGTCAGTTCTCTTATTAAACACAATGATAATTCTTTTTCTTTTTGAGTATCATCCGTTGGGCAACAGAGCTGTTTTTAATCCCTCCTCATCTCTTAAGGGGGGCAATGACTTGGATATAAAGTAAGTTCTAATGAAATGCTAGACATATGATTGACCACCCTCGACTGTGGAGCTCAATGTAAAGGTTCTATCTCACTTACATATTAGTACAGAAAAACTAGATTCTCCAGAAATGCCATGATTAAACTAATATATCAGCAAAGAGCTAAAGACGAATATATGAAATGCCACTACAGAAATAGAGCAGCTGTGAAATTGATTTTAATGGTCCATATGATGTTTAATGTTTACTTCTCTGGGTTATTACAATCAGTTCTCTTCAGCCGGTGCTGTTACGTCAGATGTATATTAACATAAATATCTGCATTTGTAGAAAGTTAAGATGCAGAATGAAAGACTAGTCTACCGGCTATCGGATACTCACATGTAACACCCCCTTTCTCCAAGTATGATTAACAGATCCCATCTGCTGCCCTCTGAGACAAATGTTCCTCTGACATGTTTCATCATTTCATTGTGGTGCATTTGTATTACCTGAAGGGAATAGATGACCAATGCCTACATTCAGAGAAGTTTGGGGCCCACAGGGCAAATCACCGTGACCTCCCTGCCCCCTTATCCCCTGTCTTATATTATGTGTATGCAAGTACGAACAACAGCAAACAAACTCCAGGTTTGATTCTGAAAACAAAAGCTGGAGAAAAACCCATCATAAAGGAAAACTGAGAAATCTAAGTTTGTGTGTGTGTCTATTTCCTTAGATATCACGACCTAGCCAGGGGAAGCCATGGTACAAGTGTTTTTGCAAGGGTAAGGAGAGCCAAGAGAGAAGGTTCTCTGGCCCCAGTGCCACACTGCTGACAGACTGACGACAGTGCCTCCTGGCTTAACCGACTAGTTACCCCAGTGTTACCGTAGCTCCCTCCCTCTGTCCCCCCGTTAGAGCTAGACATGGTCATGGATGACCTCCAAGTTCACCTGGCCCTCTACTGAAATAATCGGGTCCTGGGACTAGTGACTTCCTGAGGAGATAGCAGGAAGATTGAAGGACCCTGCACAGTGGACCAACCTCCGTCTGTGCTTCTCCTGTTTAGTCTCCATCAAATGAGCAGAAATTTACATGTCAACAACAGCATCCTAACCTGGTTTATATCTCCTTAGAAACCACGTCCAGAATTTCCCACATTCCTGTAACTGGAATGATGGCAGCTCAAGTTACAAAGGAAAAAACCCCACAAAGGCAGAACTAGGTAACCTGCTCCTGCCTGTAGCTGAGGTTCATATAAGGAGATTCTTCATGCTCATCTTCTGAGATGAACTTATCCTAACTCTCTGGTTAGGCAGAGTCTTGCCCTTGGGGGAAGTTTCCAGGAAAACAGGGATCCAAGCTGGCAGCATTGCAAGACCAGTAAGAACATCTATTTTTGAGGGCAGCTGGCCTCTGTGCCAGGGTGGAGATTCTATGCTAGCATTACACACCTGCTGAATTCCTACCACAAGAATCTAAACAAATGAGAAGAGAAAAAACAAATTATCCACACCTGTGGCTGCCAACCAGTTGAGGTTTCTGTGCCAGGCTATGCACACCTGGGAAGCCTGGGAGGTCAGCTGTAGTGTCAGAGGAAAACACCACTGTCAGCCAGTTGGTAGGAGACACAAGGGATCTCCGATGGACCTGAGACTTGAGCTGACTGGCCACTCATCACAGAAAATAGAAGTCACAGCCACAGAAAATACATTCATACTTCCTATGATTAAGGAACACTCTAGGTGCAGGTGTGGCAGGAATAAGGGAGGAAATTTCAGAGCAGAGCTATCTGCAATCATCATCCTCTACCCATCCTTCCTTCCCGGAGCAATGGTGTGGTCCTTGGTTATTAGCCAAATCCAGATACCAGGTAACCTATACTAGAATGGAAAACGTTAGAATGTAAAAGGCCGTATTGAATAAGTTCATCTCTATGATTTTAAATATACATTTTTGTATATTATGTTTTATATTACATGTTATATACAATAAATATATTTTATGTATGACACAAAACATATTATATGTAATAATTTATATAATAATATATAATTTTGTATATAATATTAAATATAGTATATGATCATATATAATACATTATTAAATATATATTATATAATGTATATGTTAAATATATAATAAATATATAACGTATTATGTATAAATGTACAAAATATATAATAAATATATTTAATAATATGTATTATTTAATGTAATGTATTCTTTAATATACTGTAAATTAATGTATAATTTAATGTATTTAATATATACACATACATATAACGAGAGACAGACAAGCAGAGGCCTGGGTTAGGAGGAGAGTGTTTGAGAGGGGAGAGTCTTGGAGAGCAGCACCTGCTGGAAGGTTATGTGAGACACTGAAAGAGTAAGAGAGTGAATGACAGATACACGGGGAGTAAGGTTTTAAGATTTTCAGAACATTATGAATGAAATCTCCTCATCTCTCTGGGGTTTTCTTCTTTGGTCACATGGACCCAGCTCACACCATTGTGTGGAGTTCCTCAGTGAGGCAAGCTATTTCTGTGTAATGTTTGTTCACCTCCTACCAATCCAAGAAGTCCCTTTATAATAAAAGCACTGTCAAATTACCTGCACTGCACTAACATTTTGTTGTATCAAACATCGATTTGAAAGAAATGACACACTAACAGGTAGCTGCTAGTATCTATGTGCTCCACACACAAAAACCTTTTCTATTACTCTTTGCAATAATATAATGATGTAATAATGATAGCTGGCAACATCTTCCTGTTTGTGATTTTTTGACTTGACAATCCTCCTAATTAATTAATCTTACGGCACCTGGGAGGCTCAATTCGTTAAGTGTCCGACTTCTGATTTTGGCTCAGGTCATGATCTAACAGTTGTAGGGATCGAACCCCGCTTCGGTCTCCACGCTGATGGGTGTGGAGCCTGCTTAGGACTCCCTCTTTCTCTGCCCCTTACTACTTGTTCTCTCTCTCTCTCAAAAAAAAATAGATAAAATTTTTAAAATGTTTAAAAAAAAGAAAATATTCTTAAAAAGCGCACAATATTTGACCTGTCTTCAGCTTCAGCTACATTATGAAAGGCCAAAAGATGTACCAGATGAAAAATAAAGAAGGCGTTTATTTACTGAATTTTTCTATAGCTGAAATATAAATTCAGTTTTTAAATTTCTGGACGGACTTATGTATAAAGAGAAGTGCTTCATGAAATTATTGTATGATTCGAGTGCCTGGGTGGCTCCTCGGTTAAGCGTCCGACTTTGGCTCAGGTCACGATCTCATGGTTTGTGGGTTCCAGCTGTACATCGGGCTGTGTTCCGACAGCTCAGGGCCTGGAGCCTGCTTCCGATTCTGTGTCTCCTTCTCTCTCTGCCCCTCCCCCACTTGTACTCTGTGTGTGTGTGTGTGTGTGTCTCTCTCTCTCAAAATAAATAAACATTCAAAAAATTTAATAAAAAAGTATGGTACAATTCTATCAATGTAAATCAACTTCGAGAAGCCAAGACGCTACACTAATATGCTTATTTATTGCTCAAATGAACTGCTGTATAAATTCCCTCAGTGTCCTCATTTTTCCATACTACCCACTTCTCATTACTGGAATAAATTCTCTCCATACTATTACATAACAAACTTACAATATATTAAGAAAATATTCTTAAAAAGCGCACAATATTTGACCTGTCTTCAGCTTTGGCTACATTATGAAAGGCCAAAAGATGTAAAGAAACGGCATCAGCTCTTATACCCTTTGAAGATAATTTTCATCTGTTACTTCCTATTACTTGCTTCTGAATTTACTCTCAAGGAAAAACCTTAGCGAATGGGATATCCTGATGCAGTGGTCCCAAATAAGTCTTCTAGAATAACAAATTATTATAAAGAACCTCAGCCACTGGATTAATCAAATCCTAGAATCCATTGTCAATTCTATTAAAAGAGAATCTGTACTGAAAATTTCATGCTTTCATCTAATGAGTTTTACCGTTGATTTAGCGACTTGATTTCCTTCTTGAAGTGAAGCAATAATCATGCAAATATGGGGGTGAATACATAAGAAAGAAACTCATTTTGATACATTTTGTGGGATACACTTCCTAATAGGAAGAAAATTACCCAATATTCTTTTGAAAAAGAAGTGACTCACATGTAAATTCTAGTTGATCACCAAGGCAGGCAGGGTAAAACAAAAAGAATCTGGAATCTTGGGGAACTTATTTTTTTCCTATTCTAGGTCTTTTGCATTTCTAATTTTTTTCTAATGTTTATTTATTTTTGAGAGAGAGAGAGAGTGTGTGAGCAGGAGAGGGGCGGAGAGAGAGACACACACACACAGAATCCAAAGCAGGCTCCAGGCTATGAGCTGTCATCACAGAGCCTGATGCAGGACTTGAACTCATGAACTATGAAATCATGACCTAAGCCGAAGTCAGATGCTTAACCGACTGAGCCACCCAGGTGCCCCCTTATATAGGTCTTCTTTAAATTTTCTGCTATGTTTTGAATTTTTCAGTGTAGGTATCTTAAAAGTATTTATTATATTTATTTTTACATATTTGATTTTCCTGATTACACATCTTGATTGACATAAATGGAAGTTTAAATTTACACGAATTTTTTTTCAAGTGTATATTGATCGCCTATCTGGCTGACTTTTTAACATTCACTTATTCTTAATATTTATAGGTTTGCAAACAATCATATCATCTATGAATAGAGACATTTTTACTTTAAACTCTCAAATTTTTAGCCTTTTCATTTCTTCCTTCTTTCCATCTTGCACGGACTTGGGCATCTAGTACAATTTTGAACAGAGTACTGACAGGAACATCTTGAATTGTATGTCTTTGAGGGAAAATGTCCAACATTATTTCATTATTGTATATGTCAACTATAGCATTTTTACATGTCTATCAATTCAATGTGGTACCTTTTATTTCTACTTCGCTCAGGAGTTTTGTGACAAAAATACATTAGGATTTTATCTATTGAGATGGTCTTACGGTTTTCCACTATGTTACTGTGAAATACATTCATGAGTTTTCAAAAGTGTATATTTCTTTTTTTTCAATATTACACTATCTTTAATTTTTATTAAGGTAAAATTGACATATAATATTTGGAAGTTTTAGGTATACAAAACATTGGGGTTGTTTGTTTGCTTGTTTGTTTGTTTATTTGACAGTGGCAAACTTTTACTTAACATGTCCTCCAAATTCCATTTTGCCAATTGACAGAATCCAGTCCAAGATGAGATACTGTATTACATTGTTCTGTTTCTTTTCTCTCCTTTAATTTGGAACATTTTCACAGTCTTTCTTTGCTTTTTATGGCATTGAAATTTTTGAAGAATACAGCACATCCCCTTTTGTAAACTTTATGAATAATTTTAATACAGTTCTATTTTGTCTATTTGATGTTTGTCTGGTGTATAATCGTATATTATTGTTATTTCTTTTTTTATTATTTTACAAAGCTATGTTAGTTTCAAGGGTATAATATCATGAGTCGACAATTCCATACATCGCCCAGTGCCTGTCATAAGTGCACTGATACTTGGGGAATCTTTAAAAACTTTTAATACCAGACTTGCCCACATCACTGACTATACTTCGAAAGTACCAGAAGTTGTCAAAACAGCAATAAGATGAGGGGTCATGCTGAACTCCATCAGTAGCTTTCATGGAAATAAACAGAAGAGCAACTCCAGGTGGTGATAGAGCGTATGTGGAGTGGGAGAAGGAGCAAGATAAGGGAATTTCTAACCTCTTCACAGACAGGTGAGCCCAGGGTAAAATCAGAGGCTTTTCCATGGTGCTTCTGGAGACAACAACCATAAATTTAATTCCTACTATTTATATTTGCTGGAAGCACAAAATGAATAAAATAGATTGTATCCTCTTTTCTTGATTTCATTTTATTCTAAGAGAATCTGTCACATCTTCTTGGGCTCCAATGACAACCATGTTCAGGATTCTGTTAGCTAAATGTTACTTTTTATCTTGGTATTTTCTCAGTTATTAATTTTCCACAAAGTAAAATCGAATATTTGTTATCTTTTAAATAACATTACAAAAACTTAATTCGTACTTTGTAATGTAGGTTTTATGGTAGTATACATTTATTATTAGATTACATTTTTCTTTCTTAACTAGCCATGAAAGACATCCTTTTGCATAATTGATACTCTTTCCTCCCCTCTACTGGAATCAATTTATTTCAAAATTATTAAGACAAAGGTCTTTACTTAGTTATCTGGCTTTATGAATATGCAACTTATCAAGTGTACTTGCTTTCCCATTAATGAATAAACATTTTCTCTGAAATCAATGTCAAACCATTGATTTCATTTTACAAATCGCTGTAAAATTCACTTTTGGCCCAAGCAAACCTAAAGGGAGATAAGGGAGAAATATTGCCATTCAAAGATATTTGGTGCCTATCCCTAAAATCTCAAACTACCCCATTTTTCTTTATTACCAAACATGCATTATTTGAATGTCACCCTCCTGACTCTAAAATCTGTTGTTAGATATCTTAAAAGTCTGATGTTTTTGTTGTTTTAATGGATATTCATATTTCAGTTAACATATAGATTGCATGTTCCAATACATAAGGCATCACTGCAGAACTCAAAAACAAACTTACAAATGTGAGAACAACTCCTTCTTAAATGATGTAGGGAGGCACAGAGCCATTGTAATAGCACATTTCAGGATTACATTACTAGAACATAATGTATTGTCAAAGCACTGCATCAAAATTATTTAATGAGTTTCTGATGCCAGTAAAATCTCTTTCCACTATTCCTTCCCATCTATTTAACAAAACATAAGAGAAATTTACTGACCACTCACATCATCATTTTTCTACGTCTGAAGATATGTATGTTTGAAAGGAGAAAAACAGAAGTTGAGCTCACACCTGGTGTTTCAACTGATGAAAGTAGTCTGGATCAATTACAGGTAAGAGGGATACGATCGAGGGGTTTGCACCTAACAGACGCATCGTTAGCTGACTTACATCTACTTGCAGAGTTTTATGATGACAAACGATAACACAGATAAACAGGAAATGTGCTAAATGACAATATCACAAGAAAACATTTCACACTGTTTTTCCAATGACCTATCTCAGACTATTAAAAAATTTGCCACCCAAGTGACTCGTTGTTTTAAAAAGAAATGTATGAATCTCTCCCAAAGCCTTGCTTTAACTGTTAAATAGGAAAAAACAAGTGCATCCTTTTAAAATAAACCCAGAGTCACATAATTAGACCATCCCAGGGATAACTGAACTTCTAGGAAACCAGATGTTAGAGTAAGAGCAAAAATTTACAAAAGTTAATAATTGAAATAGAGTTGGCTTTTGTCCTATCTAAAGACCCTGTGCTAGATCTGTATGTTAGCCATAATTTTATTATTGCTGTTCACTTTCATTAAGCTTTTCTACCAGGTGGGAGGCTCTTTGGTAGGCTTTTAACACCCAATGTCACATTTTATTCTCACAACAACACCGATTGGATAGGTACAATTATTTTCGCGATGTCACATATATGTAAACTGAGGGGCACCAAATTAAGTCACTTTTCCCAAATCACTCAGCTAATACACAAAGCCTTAAAGAGGACTTAAGTTTGGAAAGTCTCACTCCAAAACCCTGCCCCCCTCTCCTTCACCATGAAATTTCTGTTATCACATAATGATCATCTTTAGAAGAAAGAATAAGAGAAAACCCTCATCTTGAACCAATAGAATTTTTTATTATTATTCACTCAGTCGTAACTCTAAAGTTCTTAACCTAAGAGAAATTGTACTGTCACTAATTAGTTTTAGGTCCTAGAGACAACCAAGTGCCCTCCAGTCTTCAAAATCTTTTTGTTAGAGACAAGGCATACGCATTGCAAGATGGAAATCACTGTCAGACTCTAACATTATTACTGAGGTGCCTGGGGGGCTTGGTTCAGTTAAATGTCCGACTTCAGCTCAGGTCATGATCTCATAGTTCGTGAGTTCAAGCCCAATGTAGGGCTCCATCAGGTCATGATCTCATGGTTGGTGATTTCAAGCCCCATGTCAGGCTCTGTGCTGACAGCTTGGGAGACCAAAGCCTGCTTTGGATTCTGTGTCTCCCTCTCTCTCTGCCCTCCCCTGCTCATGGTCTGTCTCTCTTTCAAAAATAAATAAACATTAAAAAAAATTTTCTTTTAATTTTAAAGTTTCTCTTTATTAAATAAATACTGGTTTGGGAGAAATCATACAAATAATGTTTTTGATACCTATGGTTTATTTTACCTAACTATGTATTTTGGTCTATAAACCATATTTTCAAAAATACCTTATTTCTCTAAAATACAAACTCAAATGATTTTCCAAAGTGCTTTTTTTGGGGAAATATATTTAACTTTTTAAAAACTATTTAAATAGGGTTCAGAAAAGTGGTCACTAGTTGCAATATTATCTTTGATCTTTCTGTTCTAATTTTCTTTGAAAAGGCTACCATATTTCTTTATTTAATTTTAAATATATAACAAGTAACGGTGTGGGGCAGTTATTATTGGCTCATTATTCAAATAAAAATGCAAGAACCAATTAATTTAAGTAGTTTCCCTAGGATTGCACAATAGTGGCAGAGTTAAGACTTGATTCCACATGTCTAAAATCCAGATTCTAGCTTTTCTCACGGCCCTAGCTCAGCCCCACCTCTTTATCTCTTCTTATGAGTCACATGATCTTATATCCATCATTCTTTCATTTGCTCTTTCATTCTTTCACTCATTCTTTTGCCATTTATTTCTTAAATGTCTGTGTTAGGTCTGAATGTTTGAATCCTCCCCAAATCCATATATTGAAATCCTAACTCCCAACGTGCCCATATTTGGAGATATTTAAGAACTTTAGGTGGTAATTAAGGTTAAATGAGGTCATAAGGGTGGGGACCTGATCCAGTAGGATCAGTCCTTATGAGAAGAAACACCAGAGCACTTTCCTCCTCCCGCAAATCTGTGTGTGTGTGTGTGTGTGTGCACATGCACGAGCACGAGCATAGCACACACATGTACCTAGAAGTGGCCATGTGAAGACAGCAAGAAAGTGGTCATCTGCAAGCCAGGAAAAGAGTCCCCATCAGAAGCCAAGTCATCTAGAACCTTGATCTTGGACTTCTAGCCTCCAGAATTGTGAGAAAATAAGTTTCTGTTATTTAAACTGCACAGTCAGTAGTATTTTGTTATAGCAGCTGGAAGTAAATAATCCAATCTGGTTATTTCAGGTAACGTGCTTAGCATGTGATAGCACCACAGGCCCCACAGATAAAACACCATCAAGACACTGCACTCAGAGGATACAGCTATGGATACTTCGCTCTATTAGGGAAACTAGGCAAATAATTCGGATACTGTACAACCCTTTAAGTTCTTTAGTTTATGAACTTACCTGGTGCTATGGTGAGGCAAAATTTAAGCAGTACTAAATTGTGACTAGAAAGGTCAAGGATCATGTCATGGAAGCAAAGGCCTTGAAGAATAAATAGACTTGCTAAGGATGGGAAGGAAAATGTGGTTCTCAGGTGGGAAGCAAAGGATGTGAGCATCACAAAGGATGATGCTCACGTCACCAGTGTGAGCTAAGAATGGAGGTCTGATAGAACACTAGAACCGTGAATCACACATGGTTGGTACGGAAGAGAGTAGAGTCAAAGATAACCCATTTTTTTGGCTTCACAACTGGACAGACGGTATACAATTTATTATATGGGAAATGCACAAGGAGGAGAGGTTTGTAAGCAGCTAAGAGCACAGACAGTCCTGGAGACAGCAATGATTTCTTCAGTTATGATAGGCTGACTTTCTGTAGGGGAAAGAGTGCAGAATCTGATGCATACTTTGCACTCAATAATTGTTTGCCGAATATGGATTTCCTCTGTTCACGTGCATTTTCCTTGGCCTAAGAGGATTTTTTCTCCTTAAATTGATCATTTTTAAAAATGAAGGAGTATCAAAACACGAGGTTACACTAGTTGATCACAACTATCTCTCCAACCAACCAACCTGCTACAGTTCAGGGCAAATACGACAGAAGAATGATTGAAAATGAGCATGCAGGAGTAAGGCAAAATGCCTTTGTGAAAGTGCCTTTGTTGATCATGACCGGGTTTTGTATTAACTAGGGTAAGATTAGAAGGAGGGGAAAAAAAAAAAAAAAACGAAAGTCAAGAGCTCAAGTGCTCCTCCATGGATAACGAGATTGCCAAAATCACCAAAAAAGTCCTTTCTCTGGTTTTGTTCATAAAACATCTAGAGCAGATAATCCACACTCTCAAAAGTGAGAGCAACCATTAAAATAGTGAAGAAAACTACTGAATTGACCATCAGTTGAATTACTGAATGAGAGAGAGGGAATGGGTGATCTTTAGCCAAAGAGTCATGAACTATTTACAGAGGTTAACTTGAATTCCAAGCAATAAAACAACTCAATTTTGACACAATGAAAAGAATCATTTTACATTTCTCAAGGTAAGTATTTTCCTGTGTATATCCTGAAGACATTCTACTCCAAGGAGAAAAAGAATTATTTTTTAAATTTCCTCTAAATGCAGAATTTTCCCCAGACTCATCCCCCAATCCATAGGTTTTCTGTTTAAAAAGACACAGTCCTACATTTATCAACCCTGTAACTGCAAAATTATTTTGTTATTAAGCCTTGGTTTATTCCAAGCCTTCTGGATAGTCTCGAGCAGTGCAGAACTTGTTGTTTAGCTCTGGAGATTTTGTAATAAAAGTTTAATGAGTTACTTATTATTAGAATGTTTATAGCCTTTATTTTAAGGAGAACAAAAATGACGTAAAGTTCTACGCATTTAGTTTAAAATGAATTCAACTCACATATCAGTTAATGCTACAGTGATTTTTTAAAAATCTCTTATCAATATATGTGTCTAAAAGCAATGTAGCCAAACCACAGCTGTCTCTGAGCCACGGCTAAGAACAAAACTAATGAAGGATTTCTCACTGGTATTCATGTCAAATCCAGATCGTAACTTTTAGTATTTTAGAATTTGGACAAGAATTGTTTTGATTAAGGCATTTTGAGCAGATTTTATAAGAGGATACATATAAACCAAAGGGACAAAAATTTGAAATTAAGTCCTGAAGGCACTATGTATTTATTTCTATTTAAAATGCTGACCATATATTCTATTAATGATCATAAATATTAAGAGAACATACGGAATAAATCTAGTTTATTTTGATTTCTGTCTTCCTGAAATACTATGAAACTAAAGTTCAATCACATCTCCAAAAAACACTTTCTTGCTAATATAGAAATTGCCTACACATTTTGCAAATATAGACCAGTTTTTTCCAGAAATTATGATGTTATGATTTAACCACAAAAGTGTTCACATTATAAAAATAGGAAGTATATACAGCCCTGGAATCTGTATAAAAATTGTAAGCTCAGAATAACATAGTTACCTGTTCTTATTGAAATAAAATTTACTTAGATTTTGTAATGAGACTGTAACTTCTCATTCCTAGATATTACCAAGATGATGTTTGTGAAAATCATGGCTACGACTGGCAACTGATTTTCATATTGATTTTTTCTGTCATTTTTATGCATTAATTATTCATTAAACCAATTTGAATATAAAAATCATCACAGAATTCAGCACAGTGCTCACATTCTGGAAGCACGTAGCATCAAAGCAGGGTTATCACAAGAGTGACAAAATATATTAGAACGCAAAGCAAAATGACCATGTAGAACAAGTAAAACCAAATTAACTCAGCCACAAATGGAGAAAACAAAGGTTTCCTCCAACCTTCCAAGCCTTGCCCTCAAAGGAAAGATAAAATACAATAAACTTGTCATATGATGACAGTTGTTTGCTTATGCCGCATACTATATGGATGGCCACATGCAATGCTTTTAAATGTTAACTATAAAAACAGTATTTGTTCCCTTTGGTATGTTTTTAAGTTAATACTATTCCTTACCATTCATTAGTTGAGTTCCTTTCTAGCATTCTATACCTTAATGCATAGAAACATTTTGTTTCTATCAAGAAGTGAGGTCATGAGGGAGGTTCATTCTTAAATATCTATTTGAAGACATCGTGCAACAATAGGAATTTGCTTACTTTACAGTCACTTTAAAAATCAATCTTATCTTCACGTATCTGAATATATTTAAATGTGTAAACTGAAAATATATTCTTACCTCCCATCCATAGCTGGGGTCTTTCAGATTTGACCTCTGTTCTCCCACATAAGGCCCAAATTTTTCACCTGCTTCAATCTTCCTTTTGGTCCATATTCCTAGTCCAGCGCCAGGCATATTTGACTCTCGAAGTTCAAATTCAGCAGGGATGGGGATATCATCAGGGATGTAGATGGGGGCTTTGTAAGGAGAGCCCTCCTTTGGAGTGAAGGCTTCGCTGGATGTGGCTGGAGAGCATGGCTCTTGAATGTTGACGGAGGGAGTGCTGGCTACTCCATCTGTATCTGGCATTTCTTCCAAAGGGACTTCAGGGTAGCCGTCATACACACACTCATTATCTGTGAACAAATAATAACTCTGTGAATTCATACTCATGTAGAAGAATTAAAATTCTACAACTCAGTAGCCACCTCGTACCGTTGTTGTTCTTGGAAGACAAAATAAGAAAGGCCATTGTCAAAATACACCTTCATTCAAATCTCTGTGATTCACAGATGGGGGTTTGGTTTATCTGTGGTGAATCCATAAATTGAATGAGATAATAATCTTCACCTGTCAATACTCTCATGGGCCACCTCTCACCATTATTTAGCAGGAAAACAATCAGCAATTTAATTATTGGTCTGAATAAAATAGAGATAAGAAGTAAACATACGTGTACCTACAACCCCACAAACCATCCCAAATCGGGAGGTGATACACAATGTATTGGAAACTTTTATCATGCAATGTATCTCAGACTAAATTGTAGGAGACTCGTCAAAGATTCCAAGGGCTGCCATGGACAACAAAGCTTAAATTTGTATGGCATGACTATTTACTGAAATATTATTTATATCTGTTCTTTCTCAATCTTTCCTTTCCCATTTCAAACACATCACCAAGCCATAGGTATTCTTTGCCTCGGCAACTTACACAGAGCAGAGAATTAAAGTTACTTGAACTGGAGGGTATTATGCTAAGTGAACTAAGTCAGGCAGAGAAAGACAAATACCATATGATTTCGCTCATAGTGGAACTTAAGAAACACAACAGATGAACATAGCGGAACGGAAGGGAAAATAAGATACAAACAGAGAGGGAGGCAGACCATAAGAGACTCTTAAATATAGAGAACAAACTATGGGTTGCTGGAGGGGTGGTGGGTGGGCGGATGTGCTAAATGGGTGATGGACTTAATGAAGGAGAGCACTTGTTGGGATAAGCACTGGGTGTTATACGGAAGTGATGAATCACTGGATTCTACTCCTGAAACCAGTACTACACTGTATGTTAGCTAAAATTTAAATAAATAAATTTAAAATAAAATAAATAAGTAAATAAAGTTACTTGAAGCTAGCAATTCCTCTGGACATTTGTAAAAACAAAAATCATTACAGAAATGCAGTAAGTTTTCCTGAGGGGAAAGTAGGGTAGGGTAAAAGGGAGTCTAGACACTCTGCACTGGGGCTCTCAGGATTCCACAAGGCAACACAGTCCCCACACCTAAAGTACTGAAGTAAGTAAATGCACCATTTCAGACTTTAAGAACTTTATGCAACTTGCTGGGGTTAAAGACTACTGACTGAGCTTGAATTTCCCACCAGTTCACCAGTTAAAGGGAATTCCAGATATCTTAAAAGAAAAAAAATCAAAACAAACAAAAAATAAAACACGTTTCTTGTTCACAAAGATTATGGACTGAGAGTCATACCTGATTTGTTTGATTTGTAAACCTTCAAGGAGAGAACTAAGAAAATGGTTGAAATTATAAGGAGACAAATGTCAATTGGAACCATCCAAAGGTAAAATGAGTTGTCTTAAGTTCCCATATCATGGGGTTTCTAACATAACCTCGATAATCATAAGTTAGGGATAATTTGAAGGAATTTCAGCTTCAGGTTGATGACTAGACTAGCTGACCTTTAAGATGCTACCAACCCTGCAGTTTTATGAATTATTAAAATCTTCCAAGATAGTGTATTGGGCTAGAGGGTAGAACACTTGAGTTCTAGCCCCAATTCCTTCTCTGATTCAATACGGAGACTTATTAACTCTGACACTCATTAACAATTGTTGATCAAGTACTGACTCCTCTTAAAGTTTTAGCACTTGCAAAAGTATCTTTCTAATGAAGTGCTTGGTTCCTGAGTCAAATAATGAGACAATGACATTTAAACCAAGCATGGAACCAAACTCCAAGACCCAATCTCTTTCCTATGAGACATTGACCTCAACGTACAAGCTCACTATCCTTCAAGGTCATTGTATCCAAAATCTTGCACAATATCGTCTGCCCTCACATTGAGTCTCCTGCCTCCTTCACCATGCCTATTAAGAATATGATTTTCCCCCTAATTATCCATGTTCAAGGTTCTAAAATAACATGGACATTTCTCTCCTTCATCCTCCAATGTATTCAGTCATTAATACTGTCCATTCTTCTTGAAAGATTTTTGCCTTCACCTCATTCATTCAATCCACACTTTCATTCTTGAATTTTCTAACAGTCCTCTAAATATGTCCCCAACATCCAGCCTCTTTTTAGTCAGTATCCCTCAACACTGAGTCTGTACAATGCTGCTGAATTTATATTCCCGGCACACCCATTTTCCTCTAGAACAGCCTCCAATAAATTCCCAGTATTCACAGGTAAAGTCTAAAGTTCCTAGCCTTAATGGGGATCTCAGTTGGTTGGGTGGCTGGCTTTGGCTTTGGGTCATGATCTTGTGGTTCATGAGTGCTAGCCCCACATCGGGCTCTGGGGACAACTCAAAACCTGGAGCCTGCTTCAGATTCTGTGTTTCTGTCTCTCTCTGCCCCTCCCCTGTTCATGCTCTGTCTCTGTCTCTCTCTCCGTAAAAAAAATAAAAATAAAATAAAATTAAAATTAAAAACATTTAAAAATCAATCAATCAATCAATCAATAAAAAGTTCCTAGGCTTGGAATAAAATCGCTTTTATTTTAAAACCATTCTCCCTTCCTCTCTGATTCTCAACACTTCTCATTAGGAGAACCCAGGCCGGAATAAGCTTATCCCTATCTTTGGAGCTCAGAGAGCTTTCCCTCTGCAGTTCTTCCTGCCGGGGTCACCCTATCCGCACTCCTCTGTGCATCCAACCTCTAGTCACCCTGTCAGGTCACCTTTCAGCTTGTCCCCTTGCCATCCCATTTAACACAAGTATCTCCCTTCTTCGATAATAATAATAATGCCATGCATTGCTACTCAGTTTAATATGAATGAATCTGTCATGCCAACTAGGAAATCAGCCTTTAAAGAAAAGACTCAGAGCTCATTGTTCTTAGAAATTCTCCAAGTGGCCTACATAAAGGTGCTTCATAAATACTTACTAAAGAGATAACCAACCTACCGTATAATTTTATTAAACTATTAAACCAAATCGATGTTTTTCTACCAAATGTAGGAAACTATTTTGATTCTAAACACCCACAAAAATGGAACACCACAGATTATAAACTTTCAACCTTTAAACTCCTAGAAATGGAACACCACGGATTATAAACTTTTCTCCAAAACCAACATCAAAAGAAACCATTTTAGTAATGCCCCCAAAGAAATATCATCAGAGAAATATACTTCAGGGTCCAAACACCCTTGATAAAGTCTATCTAAATTTGTCCTTCAGGGAGATTTTGCACTTCAACCCAAGAGTCAAAAGTTCACTAGCACTCTCCATACAGCTAAAGATACATTTTAAAAATCTCTTTAGAATTGTAACATTTAACTACTGCAAATGCAGAGTTACTTTACAGATTCTTAAAGGGATTTATCACACATTGTGAAGACTTTGTTTTTCTCAAGAAGTAAGTGCTGTAAATTGCAAGTATTGTATAATCTATAGACTTGTCCTTTTAGGCAGCAGGAAACAAAAAGGCATCCAAATGAATAGAACTGTTTCCTCCAGTAATTATCCATTAAAAGTCAGTAAAATTTCTCCTATTTCCTCAAAGGGTTAAATCACTCATACTGTCAGTTCCATCAAAGTGATCTCAAATCTTAAAAAAGGATAGAGACAAACCCATCTGGGCCCCCCCACCGGCCTAGCTGACCTCATGACCTTTGAGTTACCCACAAACTCTCCCAATGCATAATCTAAACGAATGCATTTGGATTTCAATTCTTGTGGAGACAAAGTACACATGTGTGCCCAGGCTGCTGCACAGAAGAATTTGAATTTAAATCCTGAATGCAATTCTGCTTACAATGGCAAAAAATTCCAATTAAACCTAAAGAACAACTTATATAGGTCACGCAAATTCTGGAGAAAGACTCACGGTCCTATTCATCCACGGGCAGGATTTAATGTATATGCAAACCCAGGCAATTTGTTTTCAAGCCTCTGTTAATCTAGTATCATCTGAATTAAATATAAAAAGGGCTGTGGTGACAAAAAAAGAGAAAGATAAAACTGCTGAGTTTTACATATCAAAACAGGCAACAATATTTCAATGTAATCTAGCGTTACAAAATTTTCAACAGCAAATGCAGTTTATCGCACTGCATTGAATATTTGCATAAACCGAGGTAAACTAATACCTCCATATACATTACTCAAGAACTACCCAAAAAGCTGCTAAAACATTTCATCTAAATGACAAACTACCTCAATTATCCTATCTCCATTAAGTCTCTGTTATTGGCAGGGGGGGGGAGGGCGGGGGATCCGGAATTGGGCACATTTACAATAGGTAAGTATCAGGTAAGAACTGCTATATACATCAGTGGTCCCATAAAGATAAATAGCCCTTGTAACTTCTTGCGGCTGAGTTGCCTGCTACCCAAATTTGCTGCATGCGTCCTTTAGATATATCATTAACTGAGTGAGGACAGAAAGGCAAGCTTATTGTTGGACTTGAGACAAATGACTTGGGAAATGCTCTTGGAAATCAGCCTTTTCGATTCAAGTTTTAAGTGTTCTAATATCCCTGGAGATCGAGCAAGAGCACACTCTTGGACTGAAGTGTATTTATTTCTATGACTCTTTGAATAACTAACGTAGGTTTCTACTCGAGGAGAGTTCCATTCTGAAAGCATATCAGAATCTGCTAAAGGGAAATTGCAGAAATAATACCAATACTAATAGCGACTTCCAGAGATGTATCTATGCGTTCTCACTCTAACACCCCCAACCATGTGAAAAGCCACAGTGATAAGAGTCTTCTATTTTCCAAACCTGAAACCGATACTCCTGGATGCTAAACCGTAGATCCAAAATCCCCTGAGACTGGAACCGAGGTGTCTAAACCTAACCGTGTCTGTAACTCTCAAGCGATCTCTTTTTTTTTCTTTAAAAATATGTTTTAAAGTTCGATTGTTTCAAAATTGTGACCATACTGTGTGAATAGTTTCTAGTTTTCACTTGACATTTTATTATGAACACTTATGCTTTTGAAATTATTTCCTAAAGATATATTTAATTGTTGCATAATATTCTGCTACCTGGATGTGCAAACAGTGAACTATTTCCATGGTCATTACTTAAGTTGCTTTTCTAAATTTCTGTTGCATCAGTACCACTAAGATAAACATAGTTTCATATAAATATGTATATATGTCCATTTTAATTCCCTTAGAGTAGATTCCTGTAAGA
Source organism: Paguma larvata (assembly GCA_030068075.1). Classification (NCBI taxonomy): domain Eukaryota; kingdom Metazoa; phylum Chordata; class Mammalia; order Carnivora; family Viverridae; genus Paguma; species Paguma larvata. The sequence goes on from CM057824.1 coordinate 59,911,707, forward strand.
AAATAATGAATATTAACGGGGTTTTTGGAAGTATATACCAATTTATATTCCTCTCAACTACACCAGAGCTTATTATTATGTCTTGCTTTTAATTTTATTAATACAATGGAAAAGATTATATATGCATTGCTGTTTTAATTCACATCTCAGTTGACCACTGAGACTAAAATTTTTTGTATTCATCGTTCTTCTTTTGCAAATCATTCATTGTTTTTGTCCGTTTTTAATTGAGCATTTATTGGCCTGCCTTATTAATAATAAAAAGATTATCTCTTTGAGTTATTTTTCCTAGTAAACCATTTATCATTTGGTTTTTTCATGGGTTTATGTTGTATAAAAATTTTAACTTTTATGGAACCCAGTCCATGTTTCCTTTGTGCTTTTTACATTTTTCTTAGAAAGTCCCTACCCATCCTAAGGAAGAAAAAGAGATTCTCTTTTATTTTCTTTGAGTTCCATACTTGCTTTTCTACCAACCTTGGATTACCAATGATTTACTGCTGAGTGAAAAGCAGAGAAAAATGATTTCATTTATTTGAGCTCCTGTGAACGGCAGGCTAGAAAAAAAAATGCCATTTTACTCGTAATTCTTTGGTTCTTATTTGCAAGACTGGCCTAAAATGCCTTTTCTTTTTGTGGGTTTTATATAACTCACCATTTGTTTCACTTGGCCTCCCTGCCTAGTTTAACTGCAAATCTTCTGGGCAGATGCCATTCAAAATCCTGAGTTTCACCATCAATAGCATTCAGTACCCGTCATAATACTTATCACTCAGCTTTATTATCAGTGATACTAACATAAATAATTTCCTCTCAACTCTTCATGTTCGTTCCTTGATAGAAAACATTTAGCAACTAAGTAGAGTTTAATTTTGATATTAAAAGCATATATACATAGTTTGACTCTAAAGTCAGCCTGATTTCTGTAGGCATTAAATAAGGAATCAGTTCTTTATACTCAGTTGTACACACATATGCATACAATACACAGGTCCGCGTGCACTTGCCGCGTGGGTGCGTGTGTGTAATAGCTCACTAATCTTTCAAATAGGCTGAGACAGAAACATGGTTTGAGATCTCAGGCAGACTGGTTGAGATCATAACTACATGAAACAACTGCCAGGACGAGACCAGCTAGGGAATTGAACAGATTAGGTAACTCAGAAATTTAGACATTTCCCCCCATTATGTTCCTCATTGCAGTTTTGTAATAAAAACATGAGCAAACTTCAAAGGAAGCTCTGTAGTAAAGGTTAATTGCTCCTAAAGAAGAGGGTGGGCCTGAGCGCCAGTACTTTGTGCCCAGCTCGCAGGCAGACAGGAAGGATTACACGTGGCTGAGAGCAGAGGATGCGTGCCCGGCTCTAGGAGGAGAGGAGGCACTGCCAAACCCCAAAGGCCCACCAGGGACCTCCTGGTAGGACGTGAGCACACGAGCGCGAGTCCATGAGTCGGTGCCTGCTAATGGTGGGGCAGGCAAGGGAGGGGAAAGACCTCAATTTCCTTCCAAAATGCAAACCGGACATGCTCTTCTTCCCTTGTTAGGACAATTCCAGAACGGTTACGGCAGCATGTTTGTAAGAAAGCAGAGGACCGCTGGAGCCGGCTCTTCTGCACCAGCAACACAACCAATAAATGTGTGCTAGGCTTGGGGAAAAGGGTGGAGCCCAAGTAATGCCAGATGCACAAACAGAACAAAGAAGGAGGCTATGAACCGGCCAGGAGAATATTCAGTGAGAATGGCCCCAAGATAATGAAATTTAAGATCCCAATGAAAGGAAGAAAGGGAACTAATAAAAGTAAGGAAAATGATTTTCCAGAAAACTGCCTTAAACTAGCTTTGAAGGACTGTAGGAAGGGTCCAGAGGTATAGGTTTAGAAAAGATAGGCATCTCCTGAATGGAAGCCGTTGATGGACACGGTCCTCAGAAAGGGCTGCCTCCAGAGAGGGCTGAGAAGAAAATAGACCTGCGTGGAATCATTTGACACTGGACTTCACTTGTAGAATTCATGTCTCCAGAGACTATTATTTTTTGTGAGATGATCTATCAACATGGCTTGGCACATGGAATTTTTTTAATGACCTTCTAAGCTTCCTTGCTCCTCAAGTATTTGCTACTTCCTTGTACCGTGCTATTCCATTTCTTTCTTATGGAACTTTTCCCCCCAGTGTTTCCTAAAAATATTTCATTTATGGGCTGTCAAAAAGCCCAAAACGTATGAAAGAGCATTGGGAGGCCAGCAAGGGAGGTGGCCGAAAATACCACATGAATTGGAAGTAAGGGACCAAATCAATGAGCAAACATTTATCTTGCTCATAGGATTGTGGCATACCTCTTGCTTGTCCTGTGGCTTTTAAATCTGATTAAGAGTTTCTCCACTCTCCTAGGAATTTCACAGACATTTCACTAAACAAGTATGGTTTGTGAATTAAACTGGTAGCTTCTAAGCTATTATGAAATGGGTTTGGCCACTTTCAAAAGTTCCTCTTCCGAGGTGGAACTAAGCTATTTTAAAAGGGTTATGAAAAGAAATTGCCAGAAAATTCATACTTGAGGTACCAGTAAAGCCCTTTGGTATCTACTTACAGAATCTAAAACAGCTAAAATAAAGACATTACAGCTCTGCGAGTACTACTCCAAGGAAAAACATGGCCTGGTTAATGTTTGGCTGATTCAGTTGTTAGGGAACCACGGTCACCAATACCCACTGGAATGCCCAGGTAAGAACAGACTTATCACAGATCAGATAGGGGTTCTTTTTATATTGTAACTACATGCCTCAACTTTCTTTTAGCAATACAAATTTTTAAGAGCCTTTTGGCAATCTTTGACCTGATGGCTTTTCTCATAAACTTTTTATATTCCCAACGTGATTTTCCTTCAGATTCATTTAGGGTAAAACAGAAATGCCGTGAAATTACGGTGCAGCAGACTGGGTGGTTACTCCTCAGGCAGTCTGAAATGACCAGAGTACAGCCTTTCAGTATTCAAGCCATATCTACAGTAATTATTTGCTGGCGTATCTAAAAGAAGGCAGGCATTTCCTGTTGCACACAAATGGGACACTCTTATCTAAATGACTGTTTAAACAGGTATTTAAGAAAAGACTATCACAGGCAGGAATTTACTGATGACGGAACACATTAGTTTAGGGCTGGACACATTAGTGGAGGACTAACCATTGTCAGGAAAGGAAGCATATCAGCATCAGGAAGGTATAGAGAATATTTTACAACTCCCACATGGGTCAAGATGGGGGATTGGAGACCCTGCCACTTGCCTTTGGGAAAAGCAGGAGGGGCACAAGCCCCAATACAGAGATCTGGATTCAGTAGTGTGTCTCCAGCACCTTGAGACTGAGGGCTTGAGGGCCTTAGGTCTTTTGGGTCCCTGTTTCCCTATCCATAAAATAGGCACATTGGACAAGATCCGCCCTAGGTCCATGCCACTCAAGCAATCCCCATTCAACATAGTAAAAACCAAAGGATGGACAAGGTTTGGTGTACCAAAAGCTTATAAAACATATTTCCTGAAAAGACACTTTGAGAATTGGTTTGGTCTCTCTCAACGTAGCTTAGGAGACACTGTCCTCTGGCTGCCTAACTTTGCTCTAACCAGTGAAACTGGAATTTATTCCCAGTAGAGCCTTATAAAACTGGGCTGTTATTCTCACATTAAGTAGACTGCCCTCTGGTGAGGACTGTGGTTTACGTGTGGGCAGAATGTGTGGTTTACTACCTCTAATTTGTTTATGTTGTTGATGGTGGTTTCAGAAGAAAGCAGCAGCCCTTCCCATGCTAAGGAGTGACCAGATTTGCTTCCTTAAAAAAAGAAAGAAAGAAAGAAGTGTTTAGGGGGGGAGGGGAGCATGAAGGCGCATTAATGTGTCATTGCTAACGGAGGGGCAACTGGGATCCCTTCGACCACAGCTCTGCTTCATTCAGCTCTGCATGTGAAATGAGAGCCCCAACTTGTTTATTATAATTACCTAAGTGTGGCTTGGTGGCTTTTGGCAGACATCCTTCTTGCCTCCAAAAGACAGACCAAAACTGAGGAGCTACAAATTAAAGCAAGGGGGGGGGAATGCATTTTGTAGCAAGGAGACTGAATTCTAATATAAACTGGGTGAAAATATTCAAAACAACCCCAAAAAGATGAAGATCAAAAAGTAAGCTGGATTGAGCTCTATTTTCTACCATATAAGAAAGATAGGTGTGTAAGGGAACTGACTAAACAGTATAAATGTAAGTTCAAATTCATTCTCACAGCTGACTTGACACAGTCTCTTCCCTACTGCTACAAAACCGAAGAGCTGTCTTATAGCCAGGAGTTCCACATAAAGAAAAGAAAATAATTATGCATGTCTGGCAGAAGAGGGAGTTGTAGCAATGGCTTGCTGATAAAAAGGAATGTGAGCAAGCAATAGAACACTAACCTAACCCCGCTCTTGGTTTGATAAGGAGCAGAGAGTGCCCAAAAGAATGAAATTTTGTTAGAGTCTCAAAATTAGGTTTTGTTGGAAAATGAACGATGGCCCTGGTTCTCACAGGGCTTGGTAGCAAAGACAACAATGACTTCTGACCTAAGTGATTCTGTGGGGAAAGTTCCTTGATTTGGGCTCATTTCAGCTTGGACTCTGGCCCCATTGCAAATGTAGGTCTTCAGTGTAAAACAAGTTTAGATGGTTCCAAGGATTTCAGTTTTCTGACCCCATTTTAAGCTATAAAGGCCCCCATATTGAATTTCCCACCACTACATCATATTAAATGTAAAATCATTCAATGGGGATGGACAGAATGTCACTGAAAAACATAAAAGAAGGTTTTTTTTTTAATTTGAGAAAACATTACACACTTTGGTAAAAAGTGTTTTCAGAAAAATATGAACAGATGTGCTATGCGTATGTGTATACATACACTAAATAGCACTTATGATTTGAGAGGGGGTAATTTCAACATTGTTAAGTGGTAACACAAGCTAGGTATTTAAGGGAATGATATAATATGACAACTTCATAGACTACCAAACTATGTATGGTCTCTGGAAACTGTCATTATCAACATGTACAATAACTAGTAGCATTAGGTGGTCTGTACAGCATCCTTCAATGTCTAATTGAGTCACACAGTCTGAGACACTTGACGGGCACCAGGCACTGCCTCCTAATGAGAAGTGACTTTTTAAAAAAAGCATTCAAGACCTCTTCTATATAAATTACTATCGTTTGCAGCAAGAGAGGATTATAAATGTTTGCTGGCAAAAACTGAATTTATTTACAAACTGGGTCTAATTTATTTATGGCTCCAGTACAATCGGCTTTTGTCGAAATATTTATGTTATCTGTACTTCTGCCTCACTAAACTCTACCACAATCATAAACACTGTTGAGAAATTATTTGCAGTTAGCAGGATTTAAACTACCCATTATATCACCAGCTAGTGCCAGTAAACTTTTGCACTGGTTGATAAAGTTTCCTCTGTGGAATAAATATACATTTGACTTTCAAAATCTTTGTTGGGCTCCATACTATGAGAAGTGAAGGATTAAACAAATGCCCCAAACTTTCCCAGTTTTGTGTGAGGGCTTCAAGTGCACATTCCAGTTGAAATTTTGACTACAAAAAGCATCCAGATTTCAATCTTTTTCTAGGAGAATTAGATGATTGAAATGTTGAGATAATAGTCTTTGCCCAAGATGCTACTTTTCAGACTTGCTCAACTCACCCGTTCCAAAACGTTATTTGGCGATATGCCGTCACTTGCATGGTACAAGTTGCTAAGGCTAGATACAGAGTTGTGTAAGATACATTTTCTGCCCTCAAGACTCTTAGAGTTGAGTAGTGAAGACAGAAATGATAACAGGTGTATGATAACGCAATCAAATAAGGTCTAAGTTGAGGTTAGGAAGAGTGACGGGTGTTAAAGAGTTGAGTATAAACAAGGGCAACTGGGCATGCCAACCTGATAGTAACTCCTACCCTTAGGTTAACCAAAACCATATATGCACTAAATTTTTTAAGAATGAGTCTTACACTTTATTTTTTTGGTGGAAATGCAGTTGTCATGCAGTTATTTCTGAGTATCACTGACTTCTTCCTACCACCATGAGTATCAAAATAGGAATGACTCACTCTCCTGCATCTATATAACTCATACTATGGTGAAAGCGACAGTTTACAAAACAGCATGGTCCACATTTCCATTACAAAATAAGCCAAGAGAAAACCACATATAAAAGTTGATGGTTTACCTGTCATATAACTAATAAAAATGTATTTCTGTTTGATTTACTTCACTGAAACAAGACTAAAAGTTCTACCATGAACCAGGTGGGATGGATGTGATAACAGTGAAACTCCCAGTAACCTGTAAATGGCCCAAACCACATTTATCTTCTAGTTTGAATTAAGAGTTGCACCAAACAAACCACAGATCATTCTGGTTCACCTTGGAACAGTGCCGTCTTCAGATGGAAGACTGAGCAGATCACCCCGGAACCTCCAATCTACAGCAAGAGCTCTCAAGCAAGCTAGCAGGCAGTACTACTGATTTCCAGTGCCCCATACAACAGATAATATTCACCCATGCCTATGAAAGTCAAAATAACCAAAAGCCAAAGTAGCAAAATAAATTTTGAAAGCTGTATTTATATGGTGAAAAACAATCTCAAAAAAAAAAAAAGAGCTATTTACTCATCAAGGTTCTTCATAAAAAGAAATACCAAAACCCCACATATTTGTAACTTCATATTTAGTAGTATATGCATAAAATATTTTGCTGCTCATTTATATCAAGATATAAATAAGATAACCCTTACATAGATCAGGTATTATTTTCCAGAATCAACAAAGAAAAAATCTCAGTGACTTTGTTCTGTGCTTTTATTGATCATCTTATGGGTCTATTCTAATATTCTTTAACAAACTGCTTGTTTTAATAGGTTATAGCTATTGTAGTTGAGTTAAACAAAATATTTTAGCATTACATTGCTTAAACCTCAGGATAATTGACTGAAATGTCTATTTTTCATGGCACTGTAGAATTTAAGAGCTGAAAAAAGCCAGAAAATTATCAGTTTACTCATTTAAACATTTAAGATGCTTGCTGGTTCAAATACATTGTGGATTAAACCATGTAAACCTATGTAGACTATGACTGCTTGAAAGGAAAAACTGGAAATGTTAGAATTCTATCAAAAGTATATGATGTTAAAATATTCACTGGGGAGAATGCCAGTGAATTCTCTTCAGGTGAGATACCTGAAGTCTATAGAATAATTATGCAGTAACTTCACAAGATTTGTGCTATTGTTGCTTTTGTTGTTTCTGTTGCTATTATCATTGTATTAATATATCTGCTTCATCTAACTTTTTAATACTCATTCCCACTATTAATTTTCAGCAACTATGATCTAACATATACCACAAACTGATAATCATTTAGTCAATAAGACTTCTGTATACAAAGCACCATGGTGGGGTGGGGTAGGGGGAACTCAAAGAAGAATAAAGTAAAATTGCTGATTTCAGAGGACTTACAATGTAGTCAGGGAGGTAAGACAAATACCCAGGAAGAATTAACTTGTACAAAAAAGGCTGCATTGAATAGAGTCAAGTGAATTCTACAGAAAACAAGGACTACAATATTCAACACTAAAAGTGGTATTCCTCTTCTTTAAGAGAAAACTGAAATGGAAGATGGGTAAAAACTCTACTTGTGATGAAGACAGATAATCAGGAGGATTGTGAAATAAAGGTTATAGACTGCAACAAAGCCCTGGAGAGGTAATGACTTTTAATTGGATTGGGTTTATCATATTTGCAGAGGTACAGCAGACACAGAAGAAAGGATTAGAGTGATTTCCACTTTCCATTATTTGGCATAATGAGAAAACAGAGGGTGGTCCACATCTCTCATACATATTATGAGCCATAGGAGATGCTAAATGTCAGTTTTTGGTAGGATTGAGCTCTCCTAAATAAACACATTTATTTGGACATAGTTAAGTCAAAATAAGTCACCTGGAAAAAAGGTCACAGGTCATTAATTTGCATAGTGCAAAGGATTTATTAATTTTTAAATTAACGCTCCTAAATCTCTACACCATTTCAAACAGTAGGGTATATCTGCATTTTTCTTCAAAGTTTAGCTGGCTTAAAGGGTCAAACGAAAATACTTGGCTGAGGAAAAAAACAGCTGAGTAGACTTTCTTTACTCTAGGTGGAAAAGAAGTACATTATATATTCTCCCAAGAAACAGCATTATATACATTTAGCCAAAACATACATACACACAAAAACAAACAAACAAACAAACAAAAAAAAACTTGTGTAAATATGTGGAGAGTCATAAACAGATCATGTAATTGGCACATCCCAGCTCAAGTGAGCTCAAGTGGGAAAGGTTATTAAAGCCACCACCACCAAAACTCCACTGGACTATGAGGTGATGAAGGGAGGGAGTATGTGTGTGCGATTTGCTGCAGAAGCCCCAGAACCCAGCAGAGTTTCTAGCCCATGACAATTCAATGTGTATTCATTGACTTGAAAATGTCAGCCAAAGCCAGCCAGTTGTGCTGAAGTAGTGAGTGGTACCTCCCTTTCCTCCTCTAAATTGGGAAATTCTAACGCAAATTTACAAAAGGCATCACACAAACTGTCTTCAGTCTGTTTAAAGATATAGTAATAATGGCCCACCGAAGGAAGGGAAAGTGTGTGCTGAATCTACACAAGTGCGCGTGCGCGCGCGCACACACACACACACACACACACACACACACACACACTCTCTCTCTCTCTCTTTCTCTCTCTCTCTAAATGCTCGAGATGCTGATAGATGAATTTAACCAAATGGAATCAATTCAGAATTTGTACTATGTCCTCCTCACATTGCAAACTCTTTAAAAATATTGGTTATAATAGGAATAAAAATCGACAAGCAAAAAGTCCCTACATGGGTAACCCATATTTTTATCCTTTTCTCAAGCTTTTCACAGAGTCCTCCAGGGAGGGAAATTGGTAAAGCAATACCAAATAGTGCCGACTGACTTTGGATTCCACCAGCACTTATTACAGCACCTGCTATGAACCAACCATATGTTTTCGGTTGTAGAATGTAAGCCTCCTGAGGATGGGACTCTGCTCTGTCCACCACTGCATCTGCATCCCCAGGCATAGTGTCTGATGCATGTAAATGTTCAATAAATATTTGTTAAATGAATGAATAACATACGAATATACAAGTACAGAAATGAGCCTTTGAGAAATTCAGAGACTAGTTATTCCAAACTAGGCTGTGCATCCAAATTTAATTTCTTAAGGAGCTTATTTTAAAAAACACAAATTTTATGGCATTTCCAGAACTAGCAATAAAGAATCCTTAGTTATATGATAGAATCATTCTTTGTAATGTCTCCAGCTTCCTAGTCTGTAATCTTAACCCATAATATCACAAGTAAATTCAGATAATTTACAAACCACAGACCTAACCCAATTTTTGTTTAAACCAGAAGACCACACTGGGTTCAAGTCCACCTAACCAATTATGTGACCAGGAAAGGCTCTCAATCTATTTGAGCCTCAGTTTCTTTATCCATATCTGATATTTTCCCATTACGGTAGCCACTACATACATGCGGTAATTAAGCATTTGAAATGTGGCCTTTCCAAATTGAGATGTACTGTAAATTTAAATATACACACCAGATTTTTTTAACTTGATATGAAAATTACAAAATTGACAATATATAAAAATGAATATATAGACATATAGTCGATCATTTTAGTATATTGGTTATATATATAATGAGTTAAATGGTTTGATATAATGGTTAAATAAAATGTGTTAGTAAAATTAATTATACCTATTTATTTTTACCCTTTTTCATGCGACTACCTACCAGAAAATTTAATATTAATATATGGCTCACATTTATATTTCTATTAGGCAAAGGTGGTTTTTAAAATACTTATGACACAAAATTGCAGTAAGAATCAGAAGAAATAATTCATTTGAGCATCTTTTGTAAACTTTAGGAGAAACTACAAATGCCAAAAGTCATTATCATTGTCACAGAGAAAAGTTCTCGGGCCTGTAAGTGACACCTTTCGAAGATCAATGTCTTTCAGGTCTACTCGCATTCTGATAACAAAAAGTGATGGTTCATGAACAACTCATTCTCTACTACTCCCTTATCAATAAATCTCTCAATAAACACTTGTTGAAATCAAATGTAAAGAAAAATCAATGTGGACATTGACAAGATACAAAGAGATGAGCCCTTTCAGGAACACTCCCCTCCCAGGTTGTCTGTGCTGATATAACAGCCCAGATTGAATAAGGTTAGAAGAAGGTTTCTGTTTGAAAGAGGTATTATTGGCAATGAACAATGAGCAACATTTGATGATGGGAAATCATCAGCTTTTCCCATAATGTCAGCCCAAGATGCAGAGGAGAAGAAAAAGTCATAGGATTCATTTGCCCCCTTCCCTATCTCTTGGGTAGGGCAGTTCAATTCCTCCCGCAAACATCTCATTCCAACACTTCAAAAAGGATGAGTGCCTTGAAACACCTGGCAAATAAAAGAACATGAAGAACTTTCTTGCTGCTCTTTCATTACTTTGGTGCGATTGGTGAACCTCCCAATACACTTTCTAGGTCTGGGCTGATGGATGAAGATGGAAACAAGTCCTCCCATGCTGTACATACAATATGCTACCCTGATCACATTCCCAAGAGTTTTAAAAAGTTCAGTAGTTAGTTAGGGAGCACCGCAAACCCACCCAGAGTTCTCTCCAAATTCTACTGTGCAAAAGTAAGGCGTAGCCAAGGTTTCTTTGGGGGTAGAAAATTGAATTGTCATACAGAGTTCATTCGGTACTCTTACTAGCTCATGTCTCTAGACATTGATGAATATTAATTGATGTATTTACTGCAATGCAAGGCGGTTGCTAACCTACATTCCAGCCTTTGTTCCAAGTCTCATATCATTTTCTTTCAGGCTGTTGATTTTGGAGTGGCTGTGTAATCCTAGCGAACTGCTAGCAAAGAGTGATCAATCAACACTTTGAAAGTGTCTGGTTCATCCCAATACCTGGGAGCTGCTTTGATAAATAGTATTCTTGGGACTCTGTAAAATTTACCATTGTGGGAGTAAATACATGTGGGAACCTGGCAGGTTATTGTTCTTATTTTTTATTTATGTTTAAACACAATCTTTTGTGTATAACAAATCCCCACTTGCCCTAAGATTATTCTGTCCCAAACTAAAGTCACTAAAGCTCTATGTACACTTGCATTAATGTTTTCTCTATGTACTTAAAGATTGCTACCTATATGTCCACTTCTGTGGCACATTAGTAATCATAAAAACAGGAAAATTTCCTATATTCCATTTTATATTTTTCTTACATTTTTAATTTTAATTTCAGTATAGTTAACAGTGTTATATGAGTTTCAGGTGTGCAATGTAGTGATTCAACAATTCTGTACATTACTCAGTGCTCATCATGATAAGGGTACTCTTTAATGTCCATCACCTATTTCACCCATCCCCCCAGCTACCTCCCCTCTGGTAAGCACCTTTTTGTTCATTCTTTTTGTTAAGAGTTTGTTTCTTGGTTTGTCTCTCTCTTTCTCTTCCTTCCATTGTTCATTTGTTTCGTTTCTTAAATTCCTCATATGGGTGAGATCACATATTTGTCTTTCTCTGACTGATTTATTTCACTTAACATTATACTCTCCAGTTCCGACTATGCTGTTACAAATGGCAAGATTTCATTCTTTTTTGTGGCTCAATAATATTCCATTGCGTATATGTATCACATCCATCCTGTGCCATATCCCATTTTTCAAACCTGGATAAGGGGATGAAGAATGGATCACACAACTGCTTTCATGAATGAGCATATTTGCTGAAGGTGAACCATTCACCCAAGAAAGTTCTACCCTGGCTTATCAAGAGTGATGTTCATTTTAGAAGGACTTCAGAGGGTTTTAGAGCTCATCAATTTTCTTCTCAAAAATTGGCCACAACTTTCTGGATACCTCAGAAAATTTTGTTGTGATTGACCATAACCAATTTGCCTGTCTTATTTGTTCATAATAATCTATTCCAGGTCCATACATATCCTGTGGAATTTGGTTTCTCTGTATTTTTTCCTTGACAACCTTCTGATCTAGAAGACCCTGCCCTCATTCATTCCTCAGTCCCCTACTGAGGGCCTGCTATTGTTTTTACAGTTAGGGATGAAGTAGTGAACAAGACCAATAAGGTTCCTGCTCTCATGGTCCTTACAGCCTGGTGGGGAAAATGAGAATATGAGGACTATGAGAGGGTCTTAAGTTCTGAGGAGAAAACAAAACAGGTTGAAATGTGGGAGGGGTGACTACTTTAGATAGCAAAGGTCTTGTGGAGGAGGAAGCATTTAAGATTTATACATTGACATTCTTTCAGATCCTGTTTAGATGTTATCTCATCTGCTAAGGGTTCCCACTCATTATGTTCACCACTTCCCCAGCGAGAGTGAGCTCCTTCCTTTTTGGGTCCCTAAGAATATAAAACATACGTCAGAATACATTCATCCTTCATTTACCTTGGTGCTGTTATAGTCAGTTGTTTTCCTATTCCCCCATTTTGATTTTCAGCTATTTGAGGGCAAGGGCTATGTCTCAATTATCTTTATGTCTCCTGGCCAGTGCTGTGAATTATATAGTAGACGCTCAAATTCAAATGAAAAGACACAGCACAGGGAATACACTCGATGATATTGTAATAGTGTCGCACGGTGACAGATGGTAGCTACACTGGTGGTGAGCACAACATAAAATCCAGAGTGATCAAATCACTACATTGTACACTTGAAAATAATGTAACATTGTGTGCCAACTATACTCAAACTAAAAAAAAAAAAAAAAGCTTAAAAAATTGAACCAACTTTAGAAAATGCTAATTATGTGCAGTTTCGCTTTTTGAAAGCTGAATTTTGTAACTCACCTAGCTCTGAATCTTAAACAGATTTCAAAGAAAGCTGTTATCTACAAAAGACACCGTCACCACTGGAAAAGAGATAATTTCTAGGGGCTTTATAAACTATTGGCCGTTCAAAACACTTGCTCACGCAAGTGATAGCTGCCAAGTGATCTTCTAAAGGAGGTTAAAGTTTGGAAACAGTGATTTCTTCCAACAAATTTCACATCATTACCCCTTGGCCCAAAAAGGGAATTCTCAAGCTTTCTGTTTGAAAATGTCCCCCTAGATTGAGGATTCCCTAGTTGAAAACAATCAGAAAGAAAGTCCGGTGGTTAATAAACTAGAGCATTGAGCTTGAACCTTGTACAACACAGGCTGGGTTTCACAAGACGCAGGGAGAGTAAACACAAAGTTTGAAAATTCTACCAGAAAGTTTTGAGTTCTGTTTCTGTGTTTTTATAAACACTTGGCTCTTTTGATCTGTCTTAAAGATTGTGCTCCACAGACTCTTCCGTTCTTTAAATGATACCTTTAAAAAAATTAAATTGCTCAAATACAAGAATTAATAAGACAAATTTTTAAATCCTGTATTCTGAGGAATCCAAATGGTCTTACTCAGTTGGGACCTGATTCTGAAATTCCAGTTTAATAAATGAGCCCAAAGCCCCACACCCCAAAAGCGAATGCCTCCGAGTTTAGACCGAGGTAGGATAAATATGCCACATTCTATTTCAAATACCAAGAACGAGGTAAGTATTTTCCCTGCTGCTTCCCTGCCCTGTAATTTGACATCCATTTTAATGATGCTTGCTTTATTGCTTGTCAGAAAAGTGAAATGGCCTGTCAATTTTATGGAGTTTCTCCTACCTTTTGGATGGTTATATTACATTTTGAAATAAGTGTATAGCTTCCCCTCCCCCTCACCCCTTTTTTTTTTTTTAGCCTAAATGGTGCATGTGTGGGTTTGGTGCTTGGCTGCCAGTGGAATGAAGTCATAACTTCAGGAGTCCAAGAGAATAGATCAAAATCACGCCAACACTTTCATGGATGGGTATACGCTGCTAAATGGATGTTTACCTAGAAAAGTCGTCATCTGGAAGTGCAGCATAGCAAATGTTCCTAAGCAGCTAACTCATGTATACTAAACAAATTTGGCTCGGCTGCTGTGAGAGCTGCCCTGTGGAAATTCTCAACATACATTTGTTTGATTGAGCCGTCATTCCTAGTTGATCTGCTGATGATCTGTGTCACTTTGTTTAAATGTCCTGGTGTGTTTTTTTATATATATACAGTGAAAAGCCAGTATGTTTCTGTGATGGATTAAATAGAGGTGAAATTTGAGAGTGACTCCTGTTTTTGATTCCTGTTCTCAGACAGGTGGGTCTGGAATGATCAAGAATGTCACAAACACGCAGGAAAATATGGAGCCCTTTTGATTTAAAACACATTACTGTAAAGATATATTCGCTACTGTGTTCTCCCAGTACAAGAAGCTATTTAGGATTCCCCATCTAAACAAACACCATATGGGTTAATTCTCGGCATCCCTTTCAAATGTCCAAAAGCAAAGGACACGAAACCCACTGCTGGGAAATGCAGTCTGAGAGAAGTGAGCAAAGCCCATTTCTAATGTATGGATTCAAAAATCAAACTCAAGGTGAAGTTAGAACCGAAGCTCCCGATCTCAAATATCCTAGTAATGGTCCAGATGGAAACCCAATACCGCAGTGCCATACCATGTCTGAGGCACTAATCAAGAGACCGCCTGTTTGCTCCATGGCTAAAGCACTTCCTCCAGCTAATCTTCCTAGATAGGCTCTCAGCTTTAATAACCTATGGAGTCTGCTGCTAAGTGTGGTGATCTGGGCACCATCAGCACTGATGTCTCCATTCTGCCAAACCCCAGACAACACACGATGTGTACGCACTCCCTCCCCTCCGCTCCCGCGGATGTGGTAAGCCAAGGCCTGCCTTAAGCTGGGTTCCCCTACTGCAAAAATCCATATATCTCTGACCCAACCTACTCTCATAGGTTGAAATTACCCCCCAAATAAGCATATTCCTTTGAGTTAAGGCAAAGCCATCTCCAAGGATCCCCCTGACAATTGATAGTTTGTTTCCTTCGATATGTATTTAGCATCTGCTATGGGATACTCAGCACTCTGTTTGCACTCCAGAAGCCAAAATGATTGGCCTCATTCCTAGCCTCAAAGAGCCACCGTCTAGGGGCACCTGGGCGCGTTAGTCGGTTAAGTGTCCAACTCTTGATTTCAGTTAGAGTCATGATCTCCCGATGAGAGATGGAGCCCCGAGTTGGGTTCTGTGCTGACAGTGCAGAACCTGCTTGAGATTTTCTCTCTCCCTCTCTCTCTGCCTCTCTCTCTCTGTCAAAATAAATAAATAAACAATTTTAAAAAGCCACTGTCCAGAAGAGAAGGAAGTAATGCAAATAAATCAAGTGCCTGTGATCAACAAACTAAGTACAAGGTACAGAGAAGAAAGGAATTCATTCTGAGGGTGAGAAATATCAGGAAAGGCTGCCCGGAGATGGGGAAACATGTGAGAAGGCTATTGAAGAATAAAGACAGTTTTAAAGGAGTTTCCCAGAAAAAATACAAGGGCATAAAAACCATTTCAAGAAGAAGAAAGAGCATCTTGAAAGGTATGAACGTATGAAACGGCTTAGTATGTGCACAAGACTGAGGCTTTCTTGGTATTGCCTGACTGATAGGAAAGTTAGAGATAGATGTGAAGAAATAGTCAAATGTGAGGACCAAAGAGCCAAAGCCCTCTATGTCATATTCTAGAGTCTGGCCTTTCTCCTTTATGCATGTGGTACCAGTGAAGGATCCTAAGGAGGAGAATGGGAAGATCAGAGCTGTGTAGCATGGTCCCTGTGACTCAAAGAACTGGAGAAACTTAAGAATGATACACAGCAGATAAACTAGTCAGAGGCTATTTCAATCATCCATGAGAGATCACAAGGGCTTTAAAAAAATGACAATGATGGTGAAGAATAAAGACTAAGAGAGGTTTAGGAAGTAGAACAGAATTTGGTGAGGGGATGGGTGGGATAAAATAACCCCTGATGAACCATTATACTGTATCATGAGTTAGTACATCAGTGGCCATTAAATTTGGCCACCTGAGGGAATGGGACCCATGGGGCATGCCGAGAGAAAGACTGGAGTACCCAACACTAAAGTAGGAGCCCGGGGCAGTCAGGAGGCAACAGCAGGACTCTGGATGCTTGGAGAACGGTGACACTACAGAACCAAGGGGCTTTTCCCTTGTCAGAAGATTCCATAAAGTTCACAAGATCAGCATGGGAATGGGAGAAAAAAATGTTGCTCTTGTAGGTACAAACAGAGAAAATACCAAATAAGGCATTCAGGGACATCTTCACTAGATCTGGAAGACTGTTAAGGAATGGCAATTCTATAAAAATACTCGTTCCTTCAAAGTTTTGAATGTTGAGCCTCTTAAGTTCCTACACTTTAAGTTGTTCGATATGTCTTGGTAATCCAAGCTCAGGGCCCTCACTTCCCAAAGTGCTTGCCAGACACACAACCCCTTTCTTGTTCAATGTTGCTTGAGATGGAATTCCTAGAGAAAGGCTCCAAAACAACTCTTCATCTCAATGGTTTTGATAGGAATTTATTAGGCGGAATTAGACTTCAATGTAATTTTACCCCTACATTTGAGATCTTTGAGAAAAAAACATTTTCATGTAAATAAATCTAATTTATTAGGATAAATTTTAGAATCCAATAAGTGAATATACAGGAAATCTTGAAAATCAACAGTCTCCATCCAGTGCCCTTCCCTCTCCCAGAACCCCAAATCTTGAGGGCATATGGGATTGGCTCTCTGGTCCACACATCCCTCTGCCTGTGTGCCTCCTTTCCTAAAAGGGGCTGGTTTGCTTGGCATTATTTACTTGTATATTTTCTTCATGGAAAAAAAGAGAAAAAGGGAAACAGGGAGGGGGTAGATGTTGGATTTTGTTTATTATAGTTTAACATTATTTATGATTATTTTAATTTAGGTCCAACATCCCAGGGGTCTCATTGCAATGAGTGCAACAGATACCAATAAAATAGCATCACAATGTACATACATCTATTCTTCTACTTTTTTGACGAGTCATATTTTCTCATATGCACACAAAGTAAATCCCATCAAATTGCAATATACTTCTAGGCATTCTGTTTTGGATTTTTCATTTTAAGTAATATAAAAAGAGAATGAATGAACTAGAAGACAGTTTTTTGTTTTATGGACTTACTTGTACCACCCAAAAGAGAATGATGGTATATCTATTTAAGGGAGGGCATCGGTTTACCATCTGGTGGCCATTAAAAGTAAATAAAATAATATAAGGTAAAATAAAACAAGAGAGTAGGGACTCTATATTAATTTTACATACACTTGGGGCACCTGGGTGGCTCAGTCGGTTAAGTGGCCGACTTCAGCTCAGGTCATGATCTCATGGTCTGTGAGTTCGAGCCCCGCGTCGGGCTCTGTGCTGATGGCTCAGAGCCTGGAGCCTGCTTCAGATTCTGTGTCTCCCTCTCTCTCTGCCCTTCCCGTGCTCACTCTCTGTCTCTATGTCTCTCAAAAATAAAATAAAAACACTAATAAAAAAAATTTTTTAAAAAGTTTTACATACACCTGAGTGATTAAAACACAAATCAAAAAATAATGCTTCTCTCTTTGGCTTTGGAGAGTTAGAAATTTCATTTTTTCTCTGAAACAGAAAAAGGCAAATTTTAAGCACATTTTCCTTCATGATAAATATCATAAAATCAGGTTTGGTAAGTTTGCTTATAATGGGTGCACATACCTACACTTGGCTCTTCCCCTAGTTTTCTGAGAAAAAAAAAAATGGAAGATGGGCAAAAATTTACATACTTGGCTGCCAAATTTCTTTGCTTGGGAACCAAGAAACCAAATTAGTCACTGAGCAACTCAATCTTACACAGGACCCTAGCAGACTGGCTCTGAGATCATATTGCAATAAATGCTTTTCTATACAACTAGACACATTCTCCTAATTCTGGAATTTTGAGTCATTTTTTGAAAATAACCAAAACCACATTTCTTCCTGGGTTGAAAAAGAGTTTGAAAAAAGTTGCTAAAGATATAAGGAATATATAATAAGGGCTTTATTGGTTGTCTCCTTGCAAAACATACACACATGCACACACATGGAAACACACACAAACACACACACACACAGATACACACCATGACAGTCTTTCCTTTTTTGAAAGGACAAAACCCAATCCTTCTCACAAGCAAGTGCACACAGAAGGAAGGCTGAACAGCAAACAATCCGAAAAGTTTTTAAAAACTTGGTAAGGCAGAAACAAACAGAAACTCAAAATAAATTGGAAATAAACTCCAAACAAACCCAGCGAAAGACAAACAAAGCAAACAATCTAAAATTCTTTCACAGTACTGTACAGTTACTTCTTGCTCTTAGACTGTGTCACCTGCAGGGAATGCTGGGAGGGAAAGCCCCCCAAATGCAGCAGCCCCCCCCCACAATCTTTCACGCCCCTCCCACTGCCAGGCTTCCTGGAGTCCTGCCCTGCAGACCCAAGAGCTCCAGGCACAGAAGGGCTCTGGCCACCCCGCCAGCCTGGTATTTGGCTCCTTAGTCACCCAGCACACAAGTATGATGGATGATGATGGATCACAGCCCCACCAACACCGTGTGAATTTCCCAAGGCTGCTGATTATTCTCATTGAGCCCCCAGAAGAAGCCCAGAGCTTTACAAAAGCCTCCAAGGAAACCTCCCATCTCCCTTGTCTGCCTGACACAGACCCCACTAAATAAAGCAACCTGGCCCTGATACGGCCTCCTCCCTTTGACACACAGATCCGGGCCTCCATACTCATTGTTCGGTAATATGATTTAGCCTTGAATGAATTTTTAATGAACACCCAGAGTGATAGCGCAGTGGAATGGCCACTCCAGCTTCTCCCAGGGGAAGATAACAGTTTATGAAGACTATCAGGTCACAGCTTTCCTAAGGTTCTCTTGATCTACTAGACAATGTGGTCAGAAACGTTTCTTCTCTATTGTTTAATCTCTCTTTCTTTCCTTCTCTTTCTCTGTCTCTTAGATCTTTCTTACACCACAAAGGGTCGCAGAGAGATAAAATTCTATAACAGATAAATAATATCGTGATTAAACCTAGACTCCCATAATAAAATGTATACATTGTAATAATGGAGGGTATATAAAAAAGACAAGTGTAGTATTATTTAATTTAATTGAGTTGGGGATCTTTGACTTATTCAGATCATTTTTTGCCACATAAGGTGACAGCCTGTGCGGTGGAAAGAAACCTTGGTACTTGCAGAACAAAAGTTCAGTGACTATCGTTGGCCTCTTGGAATGTTCCAGATCAATATAGACACAATGTATAGTACCAAAGATGTCCATAAAACTCCACAAATCATCCATACTTACAAACATTACTGGCGTATATGTAGCATAGAATATAATCTTTTGGTTCTTTTTAATGCTTGCTGTGATCCAATATTTGGTGCTTAAGTATCTAACTCTCCTCCCACCACCCAAGTATCCTGGCTTTTGAATTTCTTGAAATCTGTCAGAATCTGCATCAATAAATTAGAAAAACAATTTAGTCATACTTCTCAGGTGTGGCTCCAAAATCTTTACAACAGAGGAATTTATGGGAATGAATCTGATTGGACAAGGGTAGAGACTTTACTAAATAATTGAGAGAGGAGGGTGGAGACTGGTGAAGGTCATGTGTTGGCTTGGAAAGACTTCCTCAGCTACGGTTTGGCACCACCTCCCACACTTCTACTGTGCAGTCATGTTTACTTGCCTCATACATACCCTTTTGTTTTGTTTTGTTTTTCTGATTAGCTGTGCATCTTTAAAGACTGTAATATTTTGAAATAGTTCTTCCTGACTAACAACTCTTGGAACACACAACCACAATCTTTATTTCCTAAGTAAGAAAGGTGGATAAATAAGAACAATAGACTAGGTTTCTAGAAACCCAGATCCTGTTCCTGGCACTGCCACTAATTAACTGGGAAATTCTGAGCAAGTCTTTTCATCTCTCTGGGAATCTATTTCCTCGTCTGTAAAATTACTGAATGCAGAGAGCCCCAGGGTCCCTTCCAGCTCATATTCTATGAATCCATCAATCTCTGTGTGATTGTGGAAGTAAATTCCTAGAAAGAGCCACATCTATATGGCATGCTTTGTGCCATAATCAGCATAGCACCACATGCATATAAATTCAAGAAAAGCCATTGAAGGCTGATGAAGATAGCATTTTTAGTTCATAGTATCAAGTTGGCTTAAAGAGACAATGAGAAGATGAAAAGCAATAAATTTTTACTTTTTACTGAATATCTACTACATGCCAGACTGACAAGGTATTATGCATTTCACACCATTATCTTATTTAGTCTCCATCCAAAGCCTTGCTGTATAAATAGATAATAGCCCCATTTGACAGATAAAAAAACCAAGACCCAGAGAGTTTGTACGTCTAACCCATGGTCCCCCGCTAGATCCATTCTGCTTGGAGCTAGGCATAATGTTTTCATACCATTCTATTTCAGTTTTATTCTAATTGTTCTATCATCTCCTATAATTTATAGTATCCAAACTATCAAAAGACAAACTCATTACAATTTGATGATAACTCCCACGTTGGTTTACTTTCCAACAGGAGACTGCAGACTCGTTGACTTTGCTTCACGCCCTTCTGGAAAGCCCAGTTACCTAAGAGCCAACTTCAGCTACTTCTCTAAATCAGGTCTTACTCACGTTTTGTATGATAATTAAGACTAATTTGTTAACACATTACAAGAGTTTAGAGCAAAAGCTAGTCATCACTGATAATCTTACCAATTCACAAAAATCATTTTTGCAATTATTATCACTATAACACCTGTTCTTATTTTGCTCAACTTCTGGATTGAAATATGAACTACAACAAAATGTGTCCTTGACAGAGTGGCATTTTTGTTGAGAAGGGCTTGTATCTCAAACACCTCAAACTCATTGCAAAACATTTCGCCATACGGAATCCAAAATAATGACTTTAGAGGCTATTTTTACTTATGATTTAAGTTCAGAATTAGGATAATAAATAAATTAAATAAATAAATAAATAACTGTCTGGACACATTTACATGCCTATATTATAATTTCTACAGATGTGATAAGGAAGATATTTGAGCATTGGGTGGCCTTTTATATTGTTCTACAGAGTCACATCTCCGTTCTTCAGCCTCTACTTCACGGGAGTCCACTTCTTGATAGTTAGCTGGAATGCTATGACACGGACATGCAAAACCCAAGGCTGAATCTCTTTATTTACTGGTTTCAGAAATTGACCATGTTTGGGGAAAGTCCAAGATTTGGAGATCTGTACCCAACTCTGTTTAACAACTCTGGTAAAATCAAAGAGCAGGATACAGTGTGATTTCCATTGCTTCAGTCAGAGTCTGTGAAATGCCAATATTCTGCATATCTTCAAAGAGCAGAATCTGTCTCCAAAAACCATACAAAATAGCGCACTACAAAGGAAAACCCTTCAAGATCTTTGCTATTGAACTGGGACCAGAAATAAGAGGAAAACCTCTGAGAACAGTATAAAAATGACAGATATAAGAGAAGGCCAAGCATGCCACGAAATGAGAGACTTTTTGCTGACAGATGAGCACCTTTGAACTCTAACCCAATAAAAGAATTAGCACTCTTAATGTATAATCAGTACAGCAAGCAAAATATGTCAACACACAATAGACAGGATAATCAATCGACATGCAAGGTAGGAAACAGGCAGACTAAATAGCAACCCAGTCCCACTGAGCCAGACAGCCCTTTCCTGCTCCTTAAATGTCTCATACGGCAGGGATGAGGAAATTAATATGCAATAAGGGAAAACCCCTAACAGGTAAAACAACAGAGTAAGGCTTAAGAGTCCTCGCTACAAAATGACTTAAGAGTTCCCAAAGTGAGAGTCTTGATGTTTTTCTTTTTCTTAGATGTGTTCTAGGGGTCTTTCTCTAGTCAGATAACAGAAACTTTGAAATTATCAACCACAGCCTTATGCTTTACTCTCTCTTCCAATGAAGATTTCAGAAATAATAGAAGGAGCAGGAACGGACACAAACAGAGCTGTATGCTAAGCACGGACCTCAGGTAAGTAACTTAGCCAGGCTGGGTCTCAGGTCTGTATTCATCTGTATAGACAGAGGAATGACACTTTTTAAAGGAGGTTTTATAACAGTGAACAGAAATAGAAGAGGTAAAATGCCTTCAGTAGGACATAAGTGGGTAGGCAGTCATATGCAACAAAGGTTTAGAGTGGGCAATTCTTGTCACATAGTGCTTTGACCCCTGTGAGCCCTTGAGAAATGTGCTGATGCCCTCATATATTAAATAATGAACTCACAGGCTGAAACAGAATAGTGTAGTTTCAGACATGCACAGGGGTGGAGCGGGGCTATCCCGGGTTTGAATTCCCTATCTACCATATATTAGCTATGTGGCCGTGGAGATGACCCAATCTCTCTGGGCCACACAGTCAACTCCTTTGTAAACCTGGACCAGTAGTACCTCACCAGCCTGTAGGTCCAAGCTGAGAAGAGTGGCTCACAGTTCCTTTTAGTCTACATCAATAATTTCAAATTATTCCCTTGCTGGTTTACTTTGTCTCATGTACAACTTGACGAAACCAAAAAGAAATCATTTCAATCCCTTGAGGAATTCAGAAAAGATTCCTTTGTTTCATTTTGCTTGCATTTTTTTCCACTTTATCCAAAGGAGAATCACTACTGTTCTCTGCATAAAATCATGTAGCAAGTCTGCAAGATTTTTCACCGTGTGGTTTGCACGGCTGTTGGGGGTAATTGTTGAAAAGAATCATCCCAACCTAGCTTGCCCCAGTTCACAGGTGTGTCTATTTCGTAATAGCTTCCACTCAGGCTACCTACAGCTCAACATGCCACCTGCTTTAAACTGGATAGCTCTGTATTACGCAATCTTTTATTTTTCACTTATTTTATTTTAAACACATTTGCTTTCCAAACAGATGCGCCGCAAGATTAGCTCTTCAAACTAGGCATTTTTAACCCTTAGGACTGAACTCTCGTGACTTCCGCCAGCACTCTTCCTCACTGACCACGGCAAATACCATTTGAACTAGCTAACAGGTTTTCTTTAAGGTTCATGAGATAGAAGAACATCCCTCCTGTTGCGGCTAGGCTCACATTTATCCTTTAAAAACCACTCGGAGGAAGCAACTTAATACCAGAGAAATAGAAATATTGAGAGGTTTTCTAAACAACCGCTTAACCTCGATCTTGTGAAAAGAAAAATCTCTTCTCCGATATGCGTGGATGTAGACAAATTCAGACATTCTGGTTTTTATCATTCACTGGTACTACAGCTACAAAAATGAAACCTGAGGCCTAATTTGCCTTAGAATTCAGACACTGAGGTGCTTTCAGACAGCAACAATCAGTCATTTTTCACGTTTATTTTCCAAGCACACAGGACATGCCACTCTGCCATCAACATGTCAGACAAAATCCAAAATGGCTTAGCACAAAACTTATCCAAAGAATGACCACCAGAGAAAGAGTTGTGACGAAACGACCACGCTAAAATAGCACTTTAACTTGAATTATATTTGCATTAATTTGTTTCCTAATACTTTTGGAGAACTTTGTGGAGAAAAGACTGGGCTTTTGTCTGATAGTTTTTGAAATATCAAACGTTTGTCCTCCATCAGCTGTCCCTTCTTGAATGTGACAGTGTGAGAGAATAAAGGCCAACTTTTGTTTTGAAATCTCAATGACATAGCGTTTGGCAGCTTATGAGACCTGTTCTCATTTATTGTGTCCTTGTACACTGATGCCTACTTAAAGGGAAGGGCAATAAGGGAGGCCTATGGCAATGTCTCAACTTCCCCCCCGCCGAGACTGAGACCCACGGTTTCTATAACATAAAGTGTGAGTAATACTCATCAGAAAAGAGAAGAAACATGCTAGACAAATAAGAACCATCATCTGACACTTCTCTTGCACATTTAACAAGCTAAGCGAGTTGTGGGATGATGCCGAGAGTGAAGAGGTATCTCATCACAAACGAGACTGAACCAGTCCCATCTGTTGAACCCTCTCAAAGACAGTCTCCCCTTTCCTTTGATAATATTTGGACTATTTTAGAGTTCTTTAAATGTTTTCCATGAACTCACAGAACAGTTATTTCAGGATGACATAACTGACATACAAAACATGGTCACTATTTTATCTTATCTTCTGCTGAGCCGTCTAGTTTTGAGCAAAAATTAAAAGGACCTGCCTGCCATCACCAAAACCATGAAATGCTTCCTCTTTTCTTTAGATCGAGTCGGTGACAGTAATGAATTGCAGTCACAGCTCCTGCCCATTCTCCTCTACTCATTCTAGCAATCTTGTTTGCCTCTCCATGAATACATAGATACACACATGTGTGTATCTGTGTGTGTGCCTCTACACTAATATGTACACATACATATGTGTGTCTATGTATATACGTGCCTCTACATGAATATCTGTGTGTATGTCTGTGTATATTCATGCCTCTACATTAATATGTAGATACATATGTATGTCATATCTGTGTGTATATGTGCCTCTCCATGAAGATATACATACACATACATGTGTGTCTGTGTGTACCTATGCCTCTACATGAATGTGTCTGTGTATACGTCACCCTAGAAGTTCTACTTTCAATTGATAGTAAACCTGGTACATTTTCATTTCTATTCTTTAAAAAAAAAATGTGGAAAAGCATGCTTTATTTTTTCAGGATGAAACCAATAAACTACATGCAAATTTCTGAAGACTTCAGTAAGAGAAACTTGGCCATTTCCATTTTCATTTTCCAGAAGACACTAATGCCAGAAGAAAAAAAAAAAGTTTGGCAAAGCTCTTTTCTTTCGAAGCACTAAGGAAAAGATGATCATAAAACCAAAAAGAAAGGTATTGTTCTCCAAAGAATCCAGATCCCAAACTAACCTCAAGCAGGAATGTTCATAAAAATGACTTTCTTGCAATTCTCCCTATTAGATATTTTATGCTATAGAAAAACCCTTCTGTAAAGAGAATCACTTTATCACAGACTCAGGGGGCAGATTAAAACCCAAGGACAGCAGTGGACTGTGAATTTCCCGCCTGGCTACATGAAGAAGCTGTGGAGGAAGTGTGTGCCTGGTTTGCTGACATCTACACTGTGACGGGGCCCCGCTGTTCCAAAATTACACATTGTCGCTGCAGGTGGCATTTCTAACACAAGAAGGATGCCCTCTGCTAAAGCACCCAAAAGTTACAAGGCCAGATGTGCCATCCTTAGCTTATAGAAATATTTATGCTAAAGAATTTGGGGGGGGGGCTATGTCGCGACAATGATCTTACTCTTGAAATCCCGTGCTGTTTTCCACACACGAGAAGATGTTGTTCCCTGTATTTCTCACTTAGCTTCTGTGACACTCCTTTGGCGATACCATGGGTATGCCATCAAAATCGTACCAGACAAATGCTCCTGACAGCAGGGGGCTCTCGGTTTTCACAGCACTTTTTTTTTGCCCTGCAGCTGACAAGGAAAATAAACGTCTTCCAAGGAAAAGGAAGGCAAATGCCAAAATGTCTCATCGATTCCCAGTAAAAGCCCCATTTTAAATATTAATTATGATAATGTTCGACTTTAAAAGAAAGGCAAAAAAAGAAAAGTTTGAATGTAGCGTGAGGAACTTTAGGAACATTTTGATCTCAACGATGTGATGTAACGGAAATATACGGGAATGTCACTAATCTCGGTTTGACCTCAAACTGACTGCTGGTCTTCCCCGGGACTGGAACAACCTCTCAATTCAGGTCAGAGATTCTCTCTTTAAAAAGTTTCAGTCGGGGCGCCTGGGTGGCTCAGTCAATTGAGCGTCCAACTTTGTCTCAGGTCATGATCTCACCGTCTGTGAGTTCGAGCCCCATGTCGGGCTCTGTGCTGACGGCTCAAAGCCTGGAGCCTGCTTCAGAGTCTGTGTCTCCCTCTCTCTCTGCCCCTCCCCAACTCGTGCTCTGTCTCTCTCTCACACTCTCAAAAATAAATAAATATTGTAAAAAATAAAAAAATAAAGAAATAAAAAATAAATAAAAAGTTTCAGTCATTGCAGTCATCTGGGTGGCTCAGTCAATGGAGCCTCTGACTTCGGCATAGGTCATGTTCTTGCAGTTCCTGCATTCAAGCCCCACATCAGGCTCTCTGCTCTCGGGCTCTCTCAGCGCAGAGCCCACTTTGGATCCTCCATCCCCCTCTCTCTGCCTCTCCTCCGCTTGCACTCTCTCAAAAATAAATAAACACTTTTTTTTTTTAAGTTTCAATTGTTCAGTTCAGTGACTATTGGATTTCGCCTTCAGAAATACTATCTACTATTCAACACTTATTTTTGTGTTTTATTTGCGGTCAAGAAAACACCAGTGACTTTAAAACCTCTACACTTTATTCAAATGGTTTTAGAGAAGAAAATAAAACCAGGTTACCCTTAGGAAAACATATGGTAGTTACAATGAAAGAATAGAAACAGTAGCAGCCACAGGAAAACCTGTGGGAAAGGTTGGTCCTGAGCCCAGCAGGGAATGTGTGAAAGGTAATGGGTTCCAGGAAGCAGGCCAGAAATCCCATGGGGCTGAGAGGCCAACAGGAACTTGGGTTTGTCAAGCAAGGCAGAAATGCTGCTGGAGGCCATTAACACCTGTGCTTTCTAACGGAGCTAAAAAGAGACAATGGCAGAAAAATTCAAGAAATCCTATGGCAATTCATAAGCAAGAAAAGATATGGGCTTTCTCAAACCAGTGTTTAGGTAAATGTCACAAGTATTTCATTTGTGTGTAAACACTTCTCAACCCTACCATGTATAATCAAAAGGCAAAAGCTAGCCATGTTTAGGATATTTTCTCTGTAAAAAAAATAATAATAATTATAATTTTATTAGGGGGAGAAAGGCACAAGTGAATGGATGGCACATATTTCCTGCATGTTTTAGGTTACCAATACCTGATGACAGGTGTGAGGATTTGAGGTTTAATCTTCAAGCGCCACCAAGTGAATGTGAGTAATTCAAAATGTCAGCATGGTAAGCAAGAAGAGTTCGTTAAGCCACAGAGAGGCTACCTTGCACCTCTCCCATTAAATTCAGGAATCGAAACATCCTTGTAAGCCACCTCTTTCCTCCTTCAGCACGTGGAAATCGAACCCACCTCTTTTAGTCACAACATACGCTTAAGGAAAGAAAACCAAGAATCAGAAGTGATCTGCAGAGTCAACAGATTTGATCCTCTCTTAACAACTGAAGCCTAAAATGATAGTACAATATCAGGCATCAAATGCAAATCTTCCATTTTTCAAGTTCATGATCTCTCCACCCATCAACAACTCTTAAGCAAGTTCAACAGTTGTCCCAGGCCTAGTGAAAATGATGTCCTAGCAAGAGCTCAGGCCCTGGGAAGCATGGGACCTGTGAACTGGCTCTAGCCTGTGCAGCAAATCCTCAAGGGCTACGTCTTTAACCTCTCCTGGTAAGTAGGCTAGATGTTTTCCTTCCAGTTCTAAGAATCCTTGGAGGTGAAATTTGAATGATGGGGGAAATGTTGAAAATAAACAAAAGAACCGATGGCAGTAGGTTCTTCCTATCGGAGTGATTAAGTGACTAGCAAACACATTTCCTCATGAGATGGTGGTCTGCAGGACGAAGGCAAGGCATTCTGCTCCAAGGGAAAAATTATAGGTAGTGCAAATGGAGGAGAGAGCCCCACTCCTTTGGTTCAACTATGAATCACGTATAAGGAATAGGTTGGCCACATGACTCCATTTTCAGTTCCAATTTCTCTCAAAAATGAAGAATTTGCAACTTACAAACTGAGCACATAATTCCTCAGAGCATAACATTTTAACATAAGATTGTCACCAAGAAGTTACATGAAGATGCTTTAACTGGAAAAGAACATGTACTTTGAAACAAAATAGGTATGTATAGAGGAAACTTGAAGATAACTAAACTGAAGAGTATTTCTTAAATGTTCCACTGAATACAATTTTATGCAGGGTATGTTTTCGTCTCGTATATAAAGGATCTTAACATCCCATGGAATAATATAGTAGGCAGATTTGGCCATGATGGCAGAATACAGTATTTTTCTTGTAACTACATCTCCCATGAAGTCATTGCAGTCATGACAGATTCTGATCCTGCTGGAATGAGGTTCAGAGAACTCACTGAGAGGCAATACATGGTCTAGCAAGAAGAGTTATATTACATGTCACAGTCAGGAAACAGGCTAAGGTTTCTAGATTCTTCAGGGCTACACTATTAGGTTCTGATGGCTTTGAAATGTTGGTCATTTACTCTGATCTTCTTAAAATGAACTGTCTTCTTAAAATGCATTATCTTCGTCCCCGCTCATTTCCGTGAGCACAATTATTGTACATGTTAGATCGTAGATGCTTTAGGACACTATTAAGGAATGTGGAGTTGTTTGCCTTACAATGTATTTTCAGATTGCTGTGCTGTTTTTAGATGGAATTTCTGTTTTCTTCCCCTAAGTCCGTTGCCAGTCTCCTCTACCAGCTGGTCAGTGGTCCTTGTTGATAAGTCCAACTCCCGCCATCTTTTTAGTACTTTTTACACAGTGCTGTGATTGCTTATCTGCTTCTTAAATCCTATGTTCTCTCTTGCTTTCCTTTGATCCCATAGTTTCTTCTTGTTGCTTGCTGGCACTGCCCTGTTTTTAAGACCTAGGCTAAACAGTGAGAATGTTCTTTTCTTCTGTTTAAAAAACCAATCAATTACAGTATGTCTTTTTAAAAAAATGTTCACTTCTTTCTTCTTTGTGTTTACAATTCTTCTCTGAATTAAGGTTGAAAGATGTCACTGCTCAGACTCAGAAATTCTCAGGCATTTCTAAGTTAACAGCTTCTCCAGAGAGTAAGACGGGGTTCTGAGCATTAACTCGATGGGTATGATTAAACTTCTCTTTTCTCTAACACAGATTATCTATGATAATCCAACCAAGAATCTAGGTTTCTTAAGAAGAATAAGCATGCAGTAAACAACCAGGAAATTAACTTTTTGTAAAGAACCTGGATAATCTTACAAGGAAGAGAATTTATACCTGATGATATTATATTTTGTGTAATGTGAACATATAAAAATTATAAGAATTTTATTTTGCCTTTTATATTGGTTCCCATTTAAAACAATAAATGTTTTCCTAGTTGCAAGTAGAAGGCTTATTTATACCAATAAATATTCTCAACTTTACATTTGAAAGTCAGAGTGATAGCTGAGACTCCTATCTCTTTGTTATTTCATTTGTTGCCCAAGTTGCTGAGTGTGACATTAGAACTTTTCAGAAATTAGTGTAATAATGGAGAGAGAACTGCTGTGTTTTGACAGTACGATATGGATGAACGCCATGATCATTTAGATTTCTGAATGATGCCTCATATAAGCAAAGCCCAAGTTGAGTATCAAATATGAAAAATATATATATGTAAATAATCGACTGAATTTATGCCGAAAACACAATATTGTTCCCAAAGTAAAGCAAACCACAGAGAAAGAGTAGATTTTCTTTTCATAAGTACAAAACCTCAAATTTGCTCATTTCATTTCCTTGAGCTAGAACCCAAAAGTCTTTGCCTAACATTCTAGATTACATTCATCTATGTAAGAAATTTGATTCCATAAGATGGAGTCAAAAAAGAAAGTTATTCTCATTTTTAAGGCTTAGGGCACTAAAACCTCTGCCCTAAAAATAAAATTCGACTTTTAGCAAAGCTTTGCCTACCCAGGCCCTCTAGTACATCAATGTGTATTACATAAAACCTACACCATATGACCCGATGAAAAAGACATGGACTTTAAAGTCAGAAAATCCTCACTTTGAATCCAACTTCTATCATCATTCTACAAGCATGCAACCTTGAACAATTTCCTTTAGTTTGTTGAATCTCTATACTTTTATGTATAAAATAAAATATCACCCATCTTGTTGTAGAGCTTGAAAATAAGAGGCTCTACACAATGCAGAAAGAGTACACAATAAATTATAACCATTATCATCATTATCACGTTTAAAGAGTGCTCTTGTAAGCAGAGGAGATAACTAAGCTGGGATCATGAGTCTTTGATCTAGATGCTCTAACAGCCCTTCTTAAACTGCAATGTCCAGAGATCTTATAAAAATACTAATTCAGTGGATCTGGGAGGGGTGAGGCCTGAGATTCTGCATTTCTAACAAGCTCCTAGGGGATTCTAACACTGTTGCTCCGTGGGCCATGCTGTCAGTGGCAAGGTTCACTATGAATCATCACCACATAATTGATTCGTAGAAAACAAAAGTTTCTTAAAGGAAGACTTCACATGTAGAGGTACAAACAGAAGAAGGAAGAAAGAAAAATGCACCTCCCAGAAGCCAAGCAACTTCCTCAGGTTTCAGGGAAAGCAAACATCTGCCTCAAGTTCCTTTGCATTAAATTTTTTGTTTCCTTAGTGCTTGTGACCATACTTTCTCAACTTCTAATTTTCTGATTATCCCATCAAGGGGGAACTACCTAAGATCCCTTGCAGACATTTAGAAGCAATGAATAGGAAATCTCACCCAGTTTTGGAAGATGCGTATTATGGACAAAATGTTTGTGCCCCCCACCCCCGCTCCTCAAATCTGTATGTTGAAGCCCTAACCCCCAATGTGACAGTATTTGGAAATGGGACCTTTGTAAGGTAATTAGGTTTTGATAAGGTTATGAGGGTAATGCCCTCATGCCTTCTGATGGGATTAGTGACCTTCAAGAAAAGGAAGAGACAAAGAGCTCTTTCTCCTTCCATCATGTGAGGACACAGCAAAAAGACAGTCACCTGTAAGCCAGGACGAGAACTCTTACCCAGGACATAACAATGCTGGCACCCTGATATTGAACTTCCTTGTTCCTAGAACAGTGATAAATGTCTGTTATTTAAACTCCCTGGGTCTGTGGTGTTTGTCACAGCAGCTCAAGCTGACTAATATGATGAGGTTATTATAAAAAAAAAATTATTGAAACTAATCATTCAGATTTATCCTTGATGGGATTTTTTTTTGTGAAGGTATTTGACATTAATGATAATTTTTGAGCATGGTTCCTAGTAAGATGCTTTAGCAATAGCAAGGACATGAGGGAGGCACCAAAATAACTCCATCACATTTCTGATGAAGAAGCTCATGACTTAATCAAAGCACACTAGTATCCTACAAGCAAAAACAAAGAGTCAGTTCTCCTAAGTCCCATTCAAGCTGTCTCTTTAGTTTTGAATACTTGTTTTCTGACATGGAATCCTCATTATGCTTAATAATTAAGTCATCATTAATTACCAGAGATTTAACCCTGAACCAAAACCCAAGCTGGGATGTATGCAAAAGACAGATGTGCCCTGACATATTCAGATGATATTTACCTGGTTTCCAATGGTCCCAGAGATTTAGTCTAAGATGCAAACAAGCCAAAAAATGTACTTTCCTCCCTCTGCCAGAATTTATAGTCAAATGCTTTAAGCTTCCATTAAGCCCATGACATTTCATCATCTTCTCAACAGTACTGTAGTTATTCCAATTGAAATAAAGAAAAACTCACTGTTCTGGGAGACCACCGCCCATAGGACTAACTCAAGAGCTCAATTTCTTATTCTGACCTTGAAAACTAAGACAAGCATCTTCAAGTCTGCTGAGGTTTCTTCAAATTCCTACCATGCAAAGACCATGATGCTCTGGTTTAAAAGCTGAAAATAGCATCCTTTCAGTGGCACAGCTAAACTCTCCGTCTGATTTTATGGTAGTAAAACTTCGGGATGGCTTTCAAAGTCTTTCTGATCTGCCTAGCGGTACATTCTCTAAGTCTACCACGACTTCCGGAACAAGTTGGCGGTCAATCTCCAGTTAGTCTAAAAAAGTCACGGCTCATGACCCTTGTGATCAGAGACCTCGAAGACGTGATTGTACAAACCTCCATCTTCACCATGATGTGAAAGGAGACGGTTGTTCTTCTGAAGGGTACACAATGTGAAACATGACTGGTAAGTTTTCTCCATAAACAGAACAAATCTATCCCTCACAGAGCTGCCTTTATTTGAGGAAGGCATTTGCAAAGCTTAGCGTCTCCTTGAATCTATTAGAAACCCTTCCCTGAGTGAGGAAACAGACATTGTAAATGAACCATGACTCAGAAACCCCCTTGTACCAGAAAATATCCTACAGATTCCAGAAGCATTTTACGTTCTGTCTATTTTCCTGACATACTAGTTCTAACTATCTGATTCATTTATTTTTTGTTTAATGCTTTAACCAGTTTCTGTAGATTATTACAGTCGAACAAGTGATTTCTTTCAGGGTTAGTTTTTTTTTTTTTTCTCTTTCTGACTTTGGAAGAGTTTCAGATTCAGTTGAAGGAAAGGCTCTGTTATATACTACAGAAACACCCAATACCATATATTCAACTTAGCTACAATAAGAAAAGCCAGGCCCAGATGTCCCAAGCTAAACAGAAGAAAAGGAGGAAAATTAAAATTTAGTGTTCATTTGCACAAACTCCTTACTTGCATACCTCAGATAACCAGTCGGAATCAATAAAGATTTATAAGCTTACAGAAAAAAACCCTAATTCTCCCATCTCAGAGGACCTTGCAATACTTTCAAATTTTTATGTCCTACACAAA
The DNA here is from genome assembly GCA_030068075.1 of Paguma larvata. NCBI lineage: Eukaryota > Metazoa > Chordata > Mammalia > Carnivora > Viverridae > Paguma > Paguma larvata. Next base: position 59,944,481 of record CM057824.1, read on the forward strand.
CAACTTGGGGGTACCAGAATAACTCCTCAATTCAGAGAGAAAAATGTGCATTCCCATGCCTTTTCCAGTAAAAAACAAAACTATGAATCATGAACTCAAGTTTCCCATGCACATAATCTGCATTTAACATACAGGTAGTTTCTCAAATTCTATCCAAATATGTCTCACAGCTTTAATATGAATCAAAAATTTTTAAATGATTGTGACCTTTGATCCAGAAATTCCATTTCTAGAAAGAAGATTATAAAATATATCTAATAAAGAAGAAATCACACATAATACTTGCTCATTTATTATGAAGCAGGCATTGTCCTATGACTTTATATCCAGTGTCTAAGTGTAGCCCTGTGGAGGTGTGTCCTATCACTATATCCACATTAAAGCTGAGGAAATGGAAGCTTTGAAAAGGTACCTTGATCAAACAGTAATCAATGGGCGTATTTGAAAACCGCCACTCCTCACCACTCTGCTGTACTGCGTGTGAGCGTTACGGCATTATTTATAAAAATGAAAAATCTTGGCGATCAAATGTCCAACAATGAAAGCATTGGGAAAATAAACACAAAGGAGTTCAATGCCATATATTGAAGAAGAATAGCATTATACAGTACGAGAAAATGTTTGTAATATATTGGGTAAAAAATAAAGCAGGTTTTCAAAACAGATAGAGTAACGCCCTTTTGGTCACATAAGACTTGTACAAAGGACAAAAGATGAAAATATAACAAGTCGAAAATGTTGAAAGTGGTTATCTCTGATGATAAGCTTCTGTGTAATATTTTCCTCTATGTTTTTGTGTGTTTGTAACAATATCCTACAATAAATACTGCAGAAACACTTTTCCATTTGAAAAATCAGTTAATGAAATGGCAACCATTACCTAGTCAAGCCCCCTATAATAGCTCTGCTAACACAGAAATATCATTATGACTAAGTCGGTTCCATTCACTGGAGCACAGATATTTTTAAAAGACCAAGTGAAAACTTCAGCTAGAAGATTTTAATAATCTTATAAGAAAGAAGTCATCAGCATTTTCCTGATGATTCTGCCAACTAAGTCCATGCTCCTTGGGGAGAACTTGGGGATACAGTTCTACGAGAAAGGCATTTCACGTCTTGAGGCACAACTGAAACTCAAACAGAGCACGACTTCAAGATGGCGGGCACCTAGACAGAAAAAAGGAACCTCCCAAACTCACGCAGGTCACCAGGAGATTGGTCAATGGCATCAGTGTGTTCACAGCACATGCCTGAAGCTTCCAAACATGGTAGTAAATTAGTGTTCACTCTCCACCCTTCTCAGTTCACTCATGCTGAAAAGTGTTTTCACCTTTTTAAATCCACCCGATTTGAAGTAAATGAATGGTTTTCTGCACTAATAGCATGAAACATATGAAAGCCAGTCTATAGCAGTCATAAGTTTAGTAATTACTGAAGTAAAAGGGCCAGAAGAGTAATTACAGTTAATCTGAGATTAATTGAGCTGTACATGGAACAGAAAATTGTGCAATACGGTCTTGGAGAATCTTTCTTCCAAATGAGAAAGCACAAAATGTTGATATCATGTAATCATCCAGTTAGGAACATAAGGCAAGTGGAAAATGAATGTGGGAGGAAGAGACCCATTTAGTGAATGCCTACTATGTGCCAGACACTATACATAGATATAGATACAGATATAGATATAGATTCAGATATAGATATATATAAAATCTTTGTGACAGCTTTGCTAGATAGAAATTAATCACCCCAAAATCTATGGACATTGAGAACCAAAGAGATCTACACTCAGCGTCTATGTTCTTCTGGCTGGGCCACATTTCTTAAATAACAAGCATGCATACATGAGAAAGAGTTTCTCAAGGTGTGAACCCTTTCTTGAGTCCTTTTTAATGTCTTAGCTTTTTTTCTCAGTATTCACTTTTCCTCAGACACTACAGAAATATTAATATATATACATATCTCTTTAAACTTTTCTGCTTCTCCTTTTCAATCAAAATCATGATGCTTAAATGTATACTATCGTTTAAAGTCACAGAGCTATGCTAGTCTCTGTTTCCTTTATCAAATGTTATTCTTTTTAGTTCTTAATGCAGTATAATAACCTTATATTTTGTCAAGGTAAAAGATTTTCATTTCATTTGGATAGGTCTGAATAGTTAACAATGTCCAAGGAAAAAGTGTCATGAATACTATATATACATATTTCTATACACTTATTCTCAGTATAAAAGGAAATAAAACCTCTTCAGCTATTCAAAAGAAATTCACTGTCCTTATTAACTATAAACACAATGATAGAGCTTAATCCTGTTAATTTGGCTATTAAAAGGAAGGCAACCCTACGTTGACCAAAGAATCTTAGTGAACCTGATAAGCTAATAGACATCTCAGTTCAGGTGGGAGTATGCCTCAGTCTAAGTTATTTGTAGCAACATCTTGAACAAAATATAAAACATCCAGAGAAAGAATATTTATTAAAATAAAAGCATTGTAGCATTGTGTCAGAAAGGAGTTTAGAGATTATTACTCTCTTTCCTAACTTTGTAACTCCTTTTCAGGGCAAAATATGTGTTCTTGAAAAGTATCTGATGTGTTTCTTAAATTCCACATATGAGTGAAATCATATGATATTTGTCTCTTTCCGACTCACTTATTTCACTTAGCATAAGACACTCTAGATCCACCCATGTTGTTGCAAATGGCAAGATTTCGTTCTTTTTGGTCACCGAGAATATTCCATTGTATATATATGCCACATTTTCTTTATCCATTCATCAGTGGAATTTAAGAAATACAACAGATGAACAGAAGGGAAGGGAAGGAAACATAAGATAAAAACAGAGAGGGAGGCAAACAAGAGACTCTTAAATACAGAGAAAAAACTGAGGATTGCTGGAGGGGAGACCAGTGGGGGATGGGCTAAATGAGTGATGGGCATTAAGGAGGGCACTTGTTGGGATGAGCACTGGGTGTTATATGGAAATGATGAATCCCTGGGTTCTACTCCTGAAACCAATACCTCATTGTATGTTAATTAACTTTAATTTAAATTTAAAAAATCATTAAAAAAAAAAGTTACCTGAAGTGGCAACCAAAGAGGGAAAGAAATCAAGGAAGAGGTGATTCAAATTGTTACCGCTGTATTGTGTGCTCCCTCAGTACCTCAGGATGTGACTGTATTTGGACAATAGGATATTTAAAGAGGTGATTGAGTTGCAAATGAGGTCACTAAAGTGGGCCCTAATCCAATGTCCTTATATGAAGAGAAGATTAGGACACAGAAAGTAAGCAAAGAAAGACTACCGGGAGGACACGACAAAAAGGTGAGCATATGTCTGCAAGCCAACGAGAGAGGCCCTTAGAAGAAACCAAATCTGTTGGCACCTTGATCCTGAACTTTCAGCCTTCAGAACTATGAGAAAATAAAGTTCTGTTGTTTTGGCCACTCACTCTGTGGTGATTTAGTACGGCAGTCCTAGCAAATTAGAACACAAACCTTAGAAATTTGTTGGAGAATATACCAATGAAGTGATAACAGCTATACCGGACTTTTCTGTGTTTGCAAAATATTTTTCATCTTGAATTATTTCTTACAAACAAAACTCTTAAGGTTTTTATCTCCTTTTTTATACCAACGAACTAAAGCAGTGAGTGGTTTTGTTTGAAAAGGCATTGGGATCAAAGGCAGAAGCCAGCGCGGGGTCTGACATTTTGCCTTGCCACCACCTGGAAGGCTAGAGGGCAGGTACTGGGAGGGGATAAAGGTAAAAAGAAAATGAAGAGAGATCCTGCCTTCAAGAAGCTCACAGGCTAGGGGAGTGGACTGGATAACTAAAACCCAAAGCCAAAAATTAAAGTGTGTGGTATAAACAACAGAGTATAATTAATGTCAACCAACTGGAGACATATGAAAGGGGTGCCTGGGCAGCTCAGTTGGTGAAGCATCCCACTCTCGGTTTTTAGCTCAGGTCATGGTCTCGTGGTTCATGAGTTTGAGTCCTGCATTGGGATCTGCACTGACAGAACTGAACCTGCTTAGGACCCTTTCTCTCTCTCTCTCTCTCTCTCTCTCTCTCTCTCTCTCAGAATAAAAATAAACTTTAAAAAACAGACATCTGAAAGGTATCAGTCTATAAAATGAGACCCAAGTCAACTATAAAGCCCTTTGTAAGTGCAGATTTCTATGACTCTGAAATCTCTCTTCTGTGAGTGACTGCCAGTTAATAATAGAATGACAAATTAAAATGCTTGATCAAATTTAGTATGTAATAGCTTTTCCTGATATTCCAGCTATAAGATCCCAGAACTGCTAAAAGAGACAATCAGGCCTCCTATCAAACCACTGTGTGTGTATGTGTGTGTGTGAGTGTATGAGTATGTGAGTGTGTGTGTGTGTGTGTGTGTGTGTGTGCGCGTGCACCATCTATCTATCAGGACTCTTAAGGATGATATTGAAAAGATTCCATTTCCATTATGAAAATAATTTCATAGTAAAAGTAATAGATTGCATCGATCCAGATTTAATCTAAGCAGTGAACTCAAACTTGAATTAAGCTCCAAAGGAGAGGGCATATATCTATCTTATTCTTCATCACAAACTCAGAGCCTAGCACGGTATCCAGCATACGCACACATTCAACAAATATTTGTTGCATGGATGGATAAACTTGTTTTCTATCAGATAAGATGTAAAAGTTATGAAGAGAAAACATCTTGAAAATTCCTAAAATATCCTGCATACCCAGCAGCTAGATGAATGTTTTAGTTAGCAGGTTGAATGGATTTGGCATTAGATGATTTGGGTTCTAGGTCCTTCCATGTACAAAAGTTGCATAACCAATACTGTGTCACTATGCCTCTCGGTCTCCTTGTCATTTTTGGCCAAATAGAGCCAGCGACACCAACATTTCTCTACGTCAATGGATCGTTGTGAAGGTCATATAAGATCATGGGCAAATAAACTCCTCACAAACAAGGTCAGAGAAATCATACAAAGAAATGCACAGTTAGGTTGTCTGGAAGTTGCGGAGTCCCACTGTCCCTCCTGCAGCTCGAAATTCAGAGATGCAGTTTAACTGGTACCTTGCAGACTTCAAATGGGAACTTACTTACTATAAAAGAAAAAAAACTCGAAAAATAAGTAAGAATGGCATGAATTTAGAAAAATCAGAAGTCCATTGATGCCTGTCCCAGCAAGATCCTACTTTGAACAATAAGTGCATCCCATTCATGAAACTAGCTAAAAGTAATTTGTTTTCCAATAAATCCTCATTTCCAATATTCTGGATGGCCTCTGGCAAAAACTGGTATATAGCTATAAAATGTGATCCTTCATCAGGGCCATTTTAAGACTTTTGCCTGTCCTAGCTACTTAATTTTGAAAGCTGCATCTTATATTACATCAAAAATTAAAATGTATCCACATTCCATATTCAATGTCATACAAACACAACCCTCAATGAGTTGAACTGCAGTTGGCTGGCCAACATGGCGCTGTATTGATAAACATATAGTAATTTTTATTTCACCATTTTCATTCCTCTTTTGGAGCCAGTACTTTTTTCAAGTCTCATATATTTTGAGTAGACCTTTGAAAAACTAGTAGCACTCAGGCTATAGGGCCATAGTGGGAAGAGATAAAACAGTCCTGTCTTTCATAATTGTGCAATTAGTCACTTTGTGTAATTGCACTGGATTTTGAAAGAGAAGAAAAAGTCCTCGCTCACTGTTTCCTAGTAATCTTTGTCCACAAGTCTATTTTCTCCACCTGCTATGTTTGCCTAAGACCAGTCATTTGTTACCTGCTAGTTCCAATTGATTTCCTTTGCCTTTGCCTCTTTTAGCCATGAGTGCGAAGAACAGACTGTACGATTTATACTAGCCATCTAGTACCAATCATTAGATAACAAGACCCTTTACTGAAAGCATTTAGAGTAAAACAATACTTTAAGTTTACCTTTGCTTTCATTTCCTTCTTTATTACGCTAGGTTCAAAGTGAGGCCAAAAATGGTATCACAAGGCCTATTTAGACATCCAAGCAAAGAATGCCAAGTCATTCTGAATAAATCCCTGGGCTCCAACAGAATTTTACACATTTTCTAGTGCAAGTTTCCAACATTTTTGGGTTTGGTTTTCCCCTTGTCTGTTTCAGTCACTGTCTTCACATATAAGGGGAAATGAGTCACATTGAATTATGCTCCAGCAAATGTCCCATAAAGTCATATCTAAGCCATCCTGTTTGCTAATAAAAAGATAAGATTTGTCCTCTGAAAGAAGCAGGGTCAGACTATGCCAAAGGGCTTACAGCAGAGCTACACAAATCCAAAATTACTAGCTAGTGGGGGAATCTGAACTTGTGGCCTTTCTTCAAGTAGGAGGAGTAGGAAGGGAGTGGCAGGGATCTGTCTGCCTTGGAAACTTAGTCTTGTGTCAGGGATACTGGAAACTTCCTGTGGTTACTAAGAGGCTGCAATACCTTGCATAGATGTCTCGATTACTTTCTAAAGTTGGCACTGCCCACTGCCTTACCTTTGGTAGTAGAACATTATTAAGACCAGTGCCTTCCAGAATTACAGGATTCAAAGATCCATACAAAAGAAATAAAGGTCTCTACAACCAAACGCGAGGGAAAAAAGTCCACATTTCCAATTTTAAACTCACGTTGACTCCTCTAGTTTGTAACTCCCAAACAGATTTCCTGATTCACTCATCTGATTAGACTCGCAAGGTAATTTCAATATTTGCCAAGGTAAATACAATTAGGTAAAATCATCTATCACGAATCCTAAAGCCAGACAGACATAGTCTTGAGATGTTGAGATTATCCTATAATCTGGGGTTCTCCGTTCATTAGCATGGATTAGCGCCTACATATATAGATGCCTACAAGGGTCAAGCATAAAAGGTAAATGCGGGAGCAAGGCAATAGGGATGGTAAGGACGGGGAACTGGAGTGGTCACACCTCATCTAAAGGAGGCAGCCACTATTCAGCAGTGGCTGATTGTTGTCATGTAGAAAACTGGCCTGGTGTAGCCAGACACTCTGATGTTTCAAAAGAAACCAGAAATTTGGCTTTTTTGAGTGAGGCTTCCCAGTTCATTTGTTTGATTTATACATTATGTTAACCGAGCCTATATTTACTTCCAAGTCACATGTGGCCCAGGGGGCCAAGGGTTTGAGATCTGGGGTGGATCCTATTTAATTCTGTCACATTGGCATGAATAATGGTGATAGTACCGCTGTTATTCTGTTGTTCTCATTATTTTATTTAGCCTCAGCTGATCTCAAACGTTACTTAAGAATATTCAACAAGGAAGTGCGGGAGGAGAAAAAGATCTGTGGAACGACGAAGCTCATGCTGAAGTCACACACACACACACACGCACACACACGCACAGAGTCTTCATTAAAAATTACCAGGAAAACTTTAAAATATGAAAGTTCATCATATGGATATGTTATTTCAACCTTATAGATTACAAAAAGTCCAGTTAATTGTTGCATCTACTGTATTGCTTCCATTTTCTATACTACTGAATTTTAAATCGTGTGCACAGTGAGGTGACCCTTATATCAAAGACTACAAAGAGTGCTTCAAGACATGGAGCACCTTCTTAAGGAAACACACACATTCTTATGAGCACAGTTAAAAGGGGAGAGGTTAAAGGCTATGCTAGATTATTCTATTCTGTGCCAAGATTCTGCTCCAGCTGCAACTAAGTAGTGGTTCTCAGACTTAATTAAATAAAGACCCGTGTAAATTCTAACTGTTTACTATGTGATTAGAACTTCTCTGGGCAAAAAAAGCTCATATTTGATTTCCTTGTTGTCCACACTTGCCCGAAACCTTCACCCACCAGGTATGTACCGAAGCTGTGTAAACTCAACATTTTTCTTTTAAAATCAAGGGCAAGACATAAAAGTTTATAGAAACAGTGAAACCTGATTGTGGAAAATTCATTTTATGTGAATGAAAAAACAAGAGTCTATATAATTACAACCAATGTTGTCATGATGAAATTTCTCCCAATAACATTGCGATCGGTAGTTCTTAACCTTTCTGTATGAATCATCTAGGGAGCTTGTTAAAAATATAAATACTCAGACCCCATCCCCAGAGGTCCACTGTGACTGTGGGTGAGACCCCCCAAGCGATCTGATCTGGTGATCCAAAGACTACATTTGGAGAAAAGCCAATATAGAGAAAAATCCCACTTTCAAGTTCTGAATTGATTTTGGAAAAAAAAATGGGTTTATTCTTAATAATGGGGAGGATGAATAGCCTCTTCAGTTATACCCATTCTTCAGCTTCAAAATTTAACTAATGTTTAATTTTACGTGTCCTTTTTTATTTTAAAAATCCAGTGCTTTTAAATAATTAACATCATGTGTCCTTTAATATTTTCAGAGTTCAATTCATTTAAATATCATAGATTCTGAGGTAATATACAAAATATACATTTAAAATGTTGATATTTTCATTTGAACATTCTGGGAGAAAAAGCACACTTTAGAAGCAAGAAAATATAAATGCATAATTCAGTTACGTTTGTTTTTTTTTTAATTTGTCCTTGGCATTGATGAAGAACAAATTAGCTACTCTCCTTGGGTGCCTACCAGAAATAATAGTAACAAGTCAAGCTTTTTTTCCCCTCAGTAATATGTTCCTTTGTAGATAAGCACTGTGGAGAGGTAAAATAATGTCTTTTAAAAGTTTACTGTTTTCTTGTTCTAAGATGTAAATGATAGGGGAAGGACTGGGAGCTATTTCAGAAATATTTGTTCCATTGAGACAATGGATTTTGGTCACTAGAAGAAAGGATCATGGACTATCAAAATGAAACAAAAAGACAACAGATTTTGCCCTATACCAAGTTTCAACCCGTAAAGAGTAGGTACACCTTCTCAGAATATCGTACATTAATTTTCTTACAGAATGAACGGAGGGTTCAGGTAGAAATATTATGGGAAAATCTTTAATGATGTGAGGAAAATTTTTAAGAGAGGAGATGTTTTTATTTTTAAGGAATTCAATAACTAAAAGGACAGAGTTAACAAATGTGTTTTTCTTGTTTTTGCTCTCAAAACTATTCAAACCACTTATTAATCTCCAGTCTGTTTCATCAATCTTTTATGATGTGTTACAAGGAGTTTTTCAAATTTAAACTTCATTACATCATTTTATAGTTATAAACCCTGACCACTATAATTCTTGGTTTTAACTAGGCTATGAAGAGAGGAATGTATTCATTAGGCTAGCACAGCACTAGAAGCCTGCACTTTAACCAAGGTTAAAACAAATAAGATGCCGAAGTTCACAATTTTAAATACCCTCAAGAACCAGAAGGATTAATTTAGAAACAACATAATGCATTTCTATAATTAAATTACTTGCCATCGTTTCATCTCTTACGGAAATGTACAGATATGCAGCAATTACTGTCTTTTCCTGTATCAAGAAAGGAGACGTAAGGGATTCTTAGCAGTGAGAAGTTATTTGTGCTTGGATCTCCTTTGCCACAGCTTCCTTAACTAGCTCCTGGGTAGAATTCATTAATTTTTATTAACAGGGAAAACATTTGTTCCCGTGACAATATTTGCATTGCCTGAATGATTTTCACCTCTGGCACAAGGTGTGCTATCGGCTCATACATCACCCGATTACTTGGAGAGCAGAAAGACCCTCAGTCATTAGTGAGTGAATTAAAGATGATCTTAAGAGCTATTAATCACAGTGACAAAAGCCTTAATGTTTCTGTGACCCTAGTGGAGCCTGGGGACTCAAAGGGAAGCAGAGGGAGAGAAAATGGAAACATATGTTTTCTCCAAAATAACCTACCTTAGGAGAACTGTCAAAGAGTGAGTCACATCAAACTAAGAAATTCTGCCAGCAACTGGCCTCTGGATTATGTGTCTATTTATCTTCTTGTGCACCCATGTTTCCTTTAAAAATACACATTTTCTTACAAGAGACAATTAGAGAGCCAAAACCATTGTCTTTTATATCTTTAGTATCTCTATTCGAAGTTTATTCAGAAGGACTTGTGCTTCTGCTAAACTGCATTTCTTGAACAAATTCAACGTAAATTGTATTCAGTCTGCTAACCACATAAATCAGAATGAAAACAAGCAGACAATAGCAGTAAAGCACCATTACAAACATTAATTCAAGCAGATACAATATTCCAATAATGGACCAAAACGGTAACATTATTAAGTACTACAGTAGGTTACAACACTTAATCATGCTTCAATATATCTGGCTGTATTTGTCTGGATGTTTACAAGATTATAACGGCATCAACTCCACTGTTAATAACATAGGCACTTGCTGGAATTTCAATTATCTTTCGCAATATGTTGACATAAGGAACAGACTACGACTGGCTATTTTTGAATACGGTAAGAAGATCCATAGCCCTTATTTGTATGCATATTCTTGTTTACATAGCTGAGGAAAAAATATTGCATTGTGCTCATATTTTGCAATTGGTTCTGCCTCCGTGATGCAAAAAAAAAAAAAAAAAAAAGGAAATTCAAGCTAAATGGCTTTTCTACATGCCAGCTTCTTTGATGCGATTTAGATTAGCAAAAAGTATTGCTGAAATTACAGTTCTCTCTTTTGACATCGATACCATATAGTCACACACAAAAATTTTCTCTTTCAACCACTTTTCAGTGCCTACTACTGTGACTAACACATAACTGGGGTCCAAAAACTATGTGTTGACTGATTGAACTGTATAAATAAGTTACACTGAAAAACAAATATTATTGCGGATAAGATATATCAAGAATTTTGAGAAATTCTTTATGCTCAATAAACTTTTATGTTTTGACTAAACAGCCCAAATCAATTCAACTGAAATACTTGGGTTTGAATTACATAAGATGATTATTTTATTATTCATTAGAAAGACCATTTTTTAACCATAACTATCTTTCTGGAACCATAGACAAGATGAAGAGAAAAATACATAAAATTATTTTCCTGTAGCAAATGAAATTTTAGAATAGTTTAAAAGTTCGTGAGTAATATAAAACCTCCTTAAGAACCAATCAGTTTTCATATTCTACTTTACCATTTATACAACTTTTTGAACTGGATTTCCTGATTTTCTCCATCTTCCAGATGAGGAAACCAAAGCTTATAACACTAAAATAACTTTTCCCCATATCACACATCTATATAGGGGCAGACAATGCCAGGTCTTCTGGCTTCAAATCCAATTCTCTTGTCATTAAACCAAGCTGTGTCTCAAATCGTTTTAAATGCAAAGAAAATATCTTGGTTAGCACAGACTCATTCTATGAAATCGGGTTTCTTATAAAGCTTACTTTCTATACAGGAAGTCATACTATTAAAGGTTATGGGTGACATTCAAATACTAACTTCTTTGCAATTATTAGTCATAGGAAGAGAAATGTTTAGGAAACTCATGTCAGATCCACTGATAGAATATCAAAGATTAGGGAACAAAATGCTCATGGAAGTACCTTCTTTGGTAACCACACAGATTCAAATTACAACTCTATCCATTTAACAGAATCAAGCTTTCTGAAATGTTATTCCTGGGGACAAAAACCTTCTTTATATAATTCCCTCTTCTTCCCCCACAACCCCCAGCAAATAAGAGTAAAGGTATTCTTGAGTTAAAGGAAAATGAAAAGTATAGATTTACAGAGAAATCTGTTTTCATTTGGCATGTTTCCTTCTCCCCAGGCACTTAAAGGAGATCCGTTATAATCTCAGAGTAGAGTTCAATGCTCATGAGATTGGAACTTTTTTTCTAAAAACAATTGAAATATTTTTTTTGAATCATTAGACCAGACTTCCTAAGATTTCACCAGAGCCTAATTGCAATGTCATATATAGAGTGACAAGAAATGCATAACCGTGTCATCTTCTTAAAATGTACCAAGTGATGTATTACTCATTGGCCTCAGGAAGATACATAACACAACTAATTTCTAATATTTATTGAGCATTTTCCATGAGCCAAACACTAGTTTTATCACTTGCTTACATTAACCTATTTAACCTTCATAATGGCTGATGAGGTAGATATTACTATTATCCCCATTTTACAGGTAGTAAAACTGAGGCAGAGATAAGCTATCAGTGATGAAAAAGCCATGATTCAAACTCACATAATCGAGCTTCAGAGCCCACACACCTACTTCCTAAGCTAAATACCTACTTACTCTACACATCACCTTGTGATAGCTTCCCAAATATAGGGTACAGTAAGAACAATTTTAAAAAGTTAAATTCATCCAATCCTAAATTATCAGTATTCCAATCCCTGGGTCAGAAATTGACATTCGCACATTTCTAATTGCACCAGCAGATCCTGAGGCAAAGATTTGAGAAGAAGTCCTTTATGTCAAGAGTTAGTTTCAGGAAACATAAGTAGAGGAGTAAGAGGTGAGATAGAGAAGAACCGGAAGTCAATAAATGGTGTGTTATCAAGTGAGTTACCACTGGGAACTGAGGAAAACAGGGCAGATCGGCACTGCCGAAGTGAGGGAGCTGGGGGTTTTATTCACCAGTTCTCATCGGTCATGTGCTGAGAGCTGATCTCAGAGGACATAATTCCTTGAACTTGTGACCTGCCCATGCTCAGACCCAGCCGACTCAGGCACACCATTTGGAAGTCACAGTTGGCATGCATAGAAATGGTGAGGGGATATGGACAGGGCACTAGTCCTCTGTAAGGCTGGCTACAACCAGCATATGGAGAAGAGCTGTTTCAGATAGTGTCTGGTTTTCTTGTTCCAATATGCAGAGTCTGATCCAGTAATTAAAGACCATTTGTGCTTGGCAAAACAAATGAAATTTTTATTACTCCTCTATTCATATTATTTATGAATTCTTTTTTTTTCAACAAAAATTTACTGTGATCTTCATCTAGTTGGGTGCTAGAGCAGAGATAAAAATATAAATTAAAAACAATGTCGAGGGGCGCCTGGGTGGCTCAGTCGGTTAAGCGGCCGACTTCGGCTCAGGTCATGATCTCGCGGTCTGTGAGTTCGAGCCCCGCGTCGGGCTCTGTGCTGACGGCTCGGAGCCTGGAGCCTGCTTCGGATTCTGTGTCTCCCTCTCTCTCTGCCCTACCCCTGCTCATACTCTGTCTCTATGTCTCTCAAAAATGAACAAACGTTAAAAAAAAAAAATTTAAAAACAATGTCGAACAAAACATACAAACTACTAGTCATAAAAGCAAATGATAAAACTGATTCATTAAAAGTACATTTAAATCAGTTTTTCATTGATATAAAGATAGCTTAAGGAAAGAAAAGAGAAAGAAAAGCTACCTAGTATGGGAAAGGTATTCAAAAATTATATAATTAACCAAGGATTAGGATCCAGAACATAAAAAAAAAACCTTCTAATATAAAAACACTTAACAAAAACCCACTGGAAATGTAGTCCATAGCCATGAACAAGATTTCAATAAATAGGAAACACAAAAGGTCCATATACATATGAAATCATAACCCCTTTAGTTATCAGGAAAATAAAAAATAAGGCGATAATAAGATAGTATTTTATATCTCCTAGGTTGACAGATAAAGCAATATCAAGTGATGAAAAATATGCAAAGAATTCAGGAGCTCTTACACATTACTGGTATGTGTGTAAATTGGCACAACTACCTTAAAAAATATATTGTACTGTCTTGTGCTATCTCCCTTGACATAGCATTCCATTCCTAAACACAGCCTGAGAAACTCTTGTACACACATACTGGAAGGCATGTTTGAGACTATTCACAACAGCATTGCTCCTATCAAAACCCTGCAAACTCAAAAACCCATCCACAAGACAATGCATAAATAAATTGTGGTATAGTCATATCATAAAATGGTGTACAAGGTGAAAATGAGCAACATAGATGAATCTTAGAAACAAAATATTGCAAAAAGAAAAGCAAGACCCAGAAGATAATTTTTTTAACTCAAAAGCAAGCAAAGCCAGACAATTCGTTGTTTGGTAATGTAATATACACAAGCAGTAAAACCATGTTGCAGCAGGGAATGACAAAAGTAATGTTCAGAAGAGTAGTTACCTTAAGAGCGAGGCACTGAAGGGAAGATGCACTTGAGGAGTTACAATAAAATGTTCCTGTGTCACTTCTTACTCAGGCTAGGTAGAAAGTTTACAGGTGTCCATTTTATTTTTAACTCAATTACTTGAGTAATACAAGTTACACATATTATGTTGTATACACTCTTTTTGATGTGTCAAGTGTTATATAATAAAAGAGTACTATTTAAGAAAACTACCTTTGACCTTACATGGTTTGCAGTCCTCTGGGGAAGGCTTCCTGCTCAAATGCTGAGTGCTTTAATAGACAAGCAGAGAGACTGAGGAGTCCATGCTGAGGATAAGAAGGCTTCATGGAGGAAGACTTGAAAGCTGGGTGTGATTTTCCAGGTGGAGATAGAAGCATTCGTGCAGGGGAAACAAATGAGCACAGGACTGAAAGAAGAAGCAAACCTGCTGTCGTTTAAGGCATTGGCATGGTGTGTGTGGGGGAGAAGCCATGGGGGAGATGACACCCCAGATAGTTTACTACTGAGTGAGTGACAAGATTTGGATTATTTTATGGCAAGACACAATTCCCACACCGTGAAGGGGCCCTGTTACTGTTGCTCCTCTCTTCAGGGATGAATGGCATGCCCTCCAAAGCTTCTGAGGGAAAAACCACTTTTGTTTCCCCCTTCAGACTAGGGCAGTTGCAAGAGGGAGATGAGAAATGAAACACATCTAGCCCCTTCTCTCTGCTAGTCTGGAACGCTCACTCCAGACCTAAAGGTCAAGTAATCCCTTCTGGACTTGTAGAGAAATTCACACTGGGTGGTCTGCCAAGGATGTAACGCCAGTATCATTGAGCAAATTTCATCCCATTAAAGGCACAGAGGCCAGATGATTCTCTCCCTGTGGAGCTGACTATGCCTTGGGTATACAAGGAATTTCCCCAACAGTTCACATAACATAGAGGAGCAGAGACTGCATGGACAAGGAGAACACAGATGACCATGAGTCTAACCTGACTGGGGCCTGCCTGTGTGGCCTGAGTCACACACGGGAGCCTGGGAAATGGTGCCACCAGTTCCTAAGCCAACTGGCAGAGCAGCTTAGCCTGGTGGCGAGGGCAGAGCGACAGGCCCCACAGCGCTCTAGACAGATTCCAGGCACCACGCCGTGTAGAGAATCGTCATCTCTAAAGGAGTGTGACCAATATGTCCACCTTCCTATGCTGTGTGACAAAGATTTTGTAACAAGCGAAAAATTATACAATGATAACAAAAATCTATCGCTGAGCAATACTTCCGGTGTTTATGGTAGAATGTTTTAATTTACCCTCATTGCTAAAACTCTGATTGAAGACAAACATCACCTTCGCTGACATGTGTTAGTAAGAACCTGCCCATTACCCCAAACCCAAGAATTCTGTCTCTCAAAAAAAAATAGAAAATCCTATAGGAGACAGAACAGTGTTGATGTTGTGTATCCCTAGCAGATTTCAGATGCGTTATTAGGCAGATATTTCTATGTAAAAATACTTTTATATAAAATAAATTGTTCCAGTGGATTTGTTTGAAATTATATCAAATATTCTTAAGACTTTGGGCAGATGGAAATAAGAGGAATAAAAGATGTTTTGAAGATTTTTCATCTCAGTTATACTTTTTAAGAGTAACTTCTATATGCCGTTAAATTATGAATCAGAATATTTAATCTTCTGGTTTTGTTTTCTAGCAAGCACAGAGGATATAAGAGGTTGCTGGTAACAAGATATAAAAATCTGTAGTGTGTAGGCAGGTAAGCATCCCAATTAGGTAAGAATGCTCACTTAATGTCTTCCATGCCCGCAAAGGGAAGTTTCAGATGTTTCATGTTGAGGAATCACATACTAAGGAGAGTGTAGAGATAGTGACCAGTGATGTTACTCAAAGAAGAAAGAAGATCAGTTACAACAAATATCAAGAGTTTCCTGAAAGTGAGAGTATTGCAGCTAAAGGTATAGGGCCATTTTGTAATGGTCTCCCTTCCATTCCTGGACCTCTGGAGCCCCACAACCTTGGAAAAACCACTAACTTGAGGCTTTTGCAGTTTTTCCGTTTGTCATTTTTGATCCTGAATAGAGCATTAGTCAAATGGAGTCACACCTTTATTTGTGGTAGATATTTCCACACCACAGTTATTTGAATGGAGGTCTGTATTCTTCTCAACACCCCTGTAGAACTTAGTCCAGTATCTTACATTCAGTAAGTGCTCAATAACTATCTGTCAAATTTAGTGAATGAAACTTGAGAGAGAAGGCATTCCCCACAGTGTCAGAAACAGCGATTCACAATAACTTTGTAAAGATTTTTTTTTTCTATTCATAATATTTGAAAGTGCTTACCAGAACTGGGATTTCTCTCCTCCCCAACTGCTTCGAAATCTCCTGGTGTCCCATGGAAAAGAATAAATTGCAAATGAAAATTCTACCCAGTTTCTTCCCTGTGAGCAAGCTCCTTGACTCTCTTCCAAACAGCCAACATCGAAGGTTCCATTCACGCTTCTCATATTAGACCCTTTCATTACACTTGCGTGGTTGTCAAATATTTATCGAATACCTACTATGCACACGGAACTGCACTACTTTCCAGGACAGGAAGGGAAGGAGGAAAAAGTATAGCCCCAATTTCCCCCCAAATTAATATTATAAGCTGAGTAATTGATTTGCCTTAAGCAGTCATGTTCATATTGTAATACCTTTGCCCACCTTAACAACTAACCAGAGTTAAGACCCAGGGAAGGAAACAAACAAAAAGAAGAGAACCAGAACAGTTCCTTTAGGTGCCCTCAAAGAGTAGATTTTAAAACCCAATTTCTGTTCCCACCATTCTGCTAAAAGCCCTTCTCTGATTTTACAACAGCCTCCGTCCCATCCAACTCAATGGATGACTAGGTTGTCTCCTTTCTATACTCTTTGGGAATAAAATGAACCTCTTCCCCAACCACTGTTTCTCCACCTACAGTGCTGGGCCTGCCCCTTGCCCTGCTCACCGGGAAACCCAGCAGGGCTACGTCTGGTGTCTCTATCTGCAATCCTCCCCTTGGAAGCAGAGTGAGGGGTCCAGCTGCTCAGAAGAATTCAGCTCTCTCTGAAGACAGAAGAGGACCCTCAACACTATATATTTAGTCCAGCTTCTCCTCTCTCTTATAGAGAGACAGCCCTTTCCAGTCACAAATCATGCTGAAGAGGCATCTGGGTGGCTCAGTCTGATAAATGTCCAACTCTTAGTTTCGGCTCAGGTTCATGAGATAATAGCCCCACATTAGGCTGCACGTTAACAGTGTGGAGACTGCTTGGGATTCGCTCTTGCCCTTTCTTTCTCTCTCTCTTTCTCTCTCTCTCTCCCTCTCCCCCACTCACTCTTGCTCTGTCTCTCTCTCAAAAATAAATAAACTTAAAAATATTTTAAAAAATTAAAAATTAAAAATAAAAATAAATCACACTGAATAGAGAATCTCCAAATTGCATCCCCAAACTCACCTTGTTACAGGTTTGCCCATAATCGCATCTCAGGACTCTTGTGCTGATAGCTGATGATTTGGGGAGCATATTTAACTTCTCCCTTGCCTCAGGCTCTCTGACCCAGTCTACTTTCAAATCCTTTTAACACTTCCTGAAGCACCATTTAAATCACGTCACCCTCACTCTGAAATCCTCTGAGGACTCTCAGTTCTCACATCAAAGAAGATACCTTAAGGTCTTCCCCAGATGCTCCCATCACAGCCTGTCCTTCCCCTCAGAGATACCAACATGCATCTCGTCAAATTTCCCCAGCACCCTCCACTCTGCAAATAATGCTGACCTACCCTAGACAGACACCTTGCTCTGAGCTCATATCCCAGAACATGCTAGACCATCCTTCTCATTCTTGGTAATTTTTATAAAATGGGTATTGGTTTATATTTATCTTCATGACCTTAAATCCTACACCACAATCCACTGTGAGGTCGATATTACCACCTCTGCTTTGCAGATGAGGAAATTAAGACCAAGAGAGATGCCCATGGTCACACACATGGTGCCAGAATCAGAATTTGAACCCATGTCTGGGTGACTCAAAAGCCTATGTTCTTAGATACTACACAGTACTACTATCCACATGCTGATCAGAGTGGCTCACACTGAAATACACTTGCCGCACATGCTGTTGTGGTCGGATAAGTGCAAAATTAATTTAAAGTGTTTTAAATTCCTAGTAGATCTCTTATAGTGTGTTTTTGTCCATCAATGAATACTTAAAGGTCTATGAATTTTTCATGTTATGAAAAGGGGCCCTCATATTTTAAAAGCTTAGAATCCAGCTCCCTCATTTTACCTAGAACTTGGAACTTGGTTAGAGGCCTTCTCACTCCCTGAGAGCCAAATGAAATTACTTTGAATCATCCAGTTTCTTTACCTGTGACAGTCCTGAGCCCTCACAGAGGTGTATACCAATTCTCAGGGGTAGAAGAATTAGGTCTTCTTTAAACTTTTTTTAATGTTTATTTATTTGAGAGAGAGAGAGAGACACAGATCATGAGTGGCGGAGGGGCAAAGAGAGGGGGAGACACAGAAACCAGAGCAGGCTCCAGGCTCTGAGTTGTCAGCACACAGCCTGATGCAGGGCTCAAACTCACAGACGGCAAGATCGTGACCCAAGCTGAAGTTGGACACTTAACCAACTGAACCACCCAGGTACCCAAAGAATTAGGTCTTCTTGGCACCCTCTGCCATCCAGGCTCTAGATTTTTCCTGTCCACCCCCACCTTTCTCCATATTGCCCTTCTGAAAACCCACCCTCTCATTCAGTTTCCAGAAGAAGACCATTCAAATCATTCATTTCATTAGTTTTGAAATGAAAGGAAGGAAGGGAATAGGTGGGGATCTGTAAATCACAAAAAGGAATTTGTGTTTCCTACTATCTCCCCTGCTGACAATTTCCCTGACTTTCAGTTTGAGGTGTTCCAAGACAAGCAGAACATCTTTCCCATTGGTTCCCTGTTTATAAAGCACCTTTATGAGGCACCTACTACAGTCCAGGAACCATGCTGATTTCTGAGAGTAAAATGATGAAATAGACACTGTCCTTATCCTCAAGGAACTCATAGGGAAACAGCACAGATGCTTGATGCACAAAATGACGAGTGAGCTATCACCACAAAGTACTCAAGGAATACCTAAAAGGAAGAAACCATTTCAACCTGGAAATCTGGGGAAGGTTACACACCAGAGCTGAAATTTTGAATAATACATCTTGCATGAAGAGGTGGCTATGCCACGGCAGCTGAACGAGCTGAATGAGTGCATTCTAGGCTCAGATAAGTGTACATGTGATTTACATATTGAGGGACCAGTGAATAGTTCTGTATAGCTAGAATATAGGCATTAAAGGGGGTGCATGATATGAAGCTGCAATGGTAGGTCTGAAGCTTATTATGGAAACCCTTTTTTTGTGATACTAAATAATTTGGCAGCTAGGAGTCATGACGGGATCAGATCTACATTTTGGAAAGATAACTGAAAAGTTCTTAGATGAAAGGTAGGAGAAGGGGAAAATCAGAGATTACTACAATGGTCCTGGTGACCAACGACGAAGTAATATTTAGGTCATTATTGGAACCTGATTCACAGTAGACATTCGACAAATGTTTTCACTTAATTGAACTCGTCCCACTGGCATCTTGCTCTAACATAGCGGGCAACTGGCCTTGATACAGTATCTTTTAAAATGCCATCTACATTTGGAATATTGAAAGTGCCCAGGGTCCTTACTAGAGTTAAAAAAAAAAAAACATGGAACTAACTGAATATTTATAGACTATCTATCATATGATAAGCATATTCTACATATTATCTCACTTACTCCACACAGCAACCCTTCAAGATAGTATTTTCACCATTTTACATGGGAGCAAAATGATATCAGAGTAAATAACGAACACATGTATCCAGCTAGGTAATACCATAATTTGAATCTGATGTGCACCTAACTTCAAAGCCCCCTGTAAATGCTAGATATTATGGAAGCAGAGATTGCTGATAAAGCCATATTTTCCTTCATCAAATATTTCACAATGAGTTTTCCCAGTAGGGAGACAAGAGTGTGGATGAGAGATCTCCAGCCTGGAAAGAGCAGTTCAGATACTGGTTCCATTATTTACTACATATGGCAACAAACCATAACGAGTCAGATATTGTCATAACACATTGCATAATTCCAGTGAGGCATTTATATCTCAACCACCCTTGGTTCTTTCTGATTCAGTCATAAATCAAAGGGATCAACTGTTTGGTGGGTTAGGGGAGGGTAGAAAACTCATTTAACTCTTAAACACCATTAAATATTTAGTAGTATTATCAGGAGGTAATGTCACTCTCCATAATACATTTGGCTGCAGGTACACTGGAATCCATCTGACATCTCTATACACTGATAGATTTCTGACGCCTACGTTCTATTCGAATTCAGATCTCCAAAATCTCCCTAAGCCAATCTACTAAGAGCAGATTCTGTCAACATAGAGCCAGAACATCATCCACATAGACTTTAAAGTTTTAAAAACAAAGCCAAATGAAGCTCGTTTGGGAAAGGTCTTTTCTTTCTTTAAGGTGAGAGCTGGAGGACAAATGAAGCATACCATGGTAAATAGGAACTGTGCTCACTTGCAGTCATGCACTATAGCCATTAAGCCTTAAGGTCTTAAGGTACCAAGCAATGCATATGATAAATTTCTCAAAAACATCCCAGCCATAACATAGTTCTTGCTGATTGCTCATTTACCCATAATGCATGCTGTCATAGCAAAGCCTGACAAATGACAGAGAAAGCTCAGGTTATTTTTTACACTGACTGCCAAGCCCCTCACCTCAGATTATTCATTTATTAGGGCAATCACTGAGGTCCGGGTACTTAATATTGTTTTCACCAAATATGAAAATGATCTACTTGCCTATTCTTTAGTTCCTCCTAGGGCAAGCCATTTATCATCAGCTCAGGATAAATGACTGCTTCATTATAGCTATAATTTATGAGGTGTTAGAAGTAAAGAGCCACGCCTAGAGACTTAAAGCTTTAATATGGATTAAAATAAGATAATCAATCAAGCTAATACAAATTTTCTCTCAGCATTATTTCTTGTTTTGAAATAGCTTAATAATTTGGAGGGGGTGGATTTTAAGCCATGCTGAATACCTCATTATCCAACAACACGCATGTGTGTCTGCGGCAGCATGTAAATAAATATCGGATGAGATATTACGAGAAAAAAGGAAATAAAACCAAACTACCAGCCGTGATTGACTGAAATCCTTGTTTTTCTTAATGACGTCTGATAAACTGAGGCCAACGAGCCTGCAGTGCAAGTAGAAACTTCAGGGGCCTATTTGCCCCAATTTTCTTCTTTCTCCGTAAGAATATTATAGAAAGATCGCTGCCGCTTTGTTTTTCCTTATTCACTCCACAACAAAGAAGCTACTCTAGGGAGAAAAGTTATGTCTTAATAACATTTCAACAATTTTGCTTTCTGAAACAGGGTTTCACAACTCATAATTTGGACGAGAGCAGCTCCTTGCTGTGTCTGGGGAATAAAGAGCATTTCCCACTAAAACAGCATTACGGTCATCAACATTTTTTTTTTCTGGTTTGTGTCTTGATTTTATAGTTCTTAAGCTATGCCAAAGCAAATATTGTTTCTAAATGGTGTGTCATGCTAAAACACCAATATAAACCTAGCTGACCGCTTGAGTAGCAAGCTTTGAAGACCGTCCTGGAAGTTCACGATGTGATGTTTTAAACACATAGCACCAGGAAGACAATCGCCGCGAAAATTCACAAATAAGCAGTCTGAAGTCAAAGACGGGAAGGTGCTAATTAAAAAACCTGCCGGAAGTTCTTGCCATTTTCCCAAGCCCGAGTTCCTCGCAGGTGAGACAAATGCGCCCCTGCTGCCTCCCGGCAAATCTTGACCGATACTTCCAGCAAGGCCTGGTGACTGGAAACTACTCAGCCTTGAAATTAACATCCCTACGAAAAACCTTTTCCTCCCCCTCTAGACAACAGCAGCTTACATCTTCAGGACAAAAAAAAAAAAAAAAAAAAGAAGAAGAAGAAGAAGATGACAAAAAAAAGGGAGGGGTAAAGAAGACAGTTGAAGTCACGCTGTGTTCTCCTGAAGGGCCCTTCATTCTGTACTTCAGAGAGTGGGTGGAAAATGCCCAGATCCTGATAATGGCTTTAGTCAACGTGGCCAATCTCCCCACTTCCTCACACACGTACCACTGAGTTTACCTTAAAGGAGTAAAAGCCGAGACTTTCACAAAAGCTCGGTGTCGGGAGCTGTTATTACAAATTATGCCAAGAATCTGTATAAGAAGTAAAGGATCTTTCACAAGCCTTATAATGGGAACTGGATTCAAAAACCATATAATTGTAATCTAGAGTATGGCAACCTATGATATAAAATATTTCCACTTTGTGTAACTGTTTTCCATTCAATATTATTTCCAGCAATAGAAGTCTCTGGAATATCACTCAGACTGGTTTAAGTTAAATTCCAATCTAGATCTTTGTTAGCTACAGGACATTTTTCAGTCCAGTCATCTTTCCCCACCCTGCATATAATTCAACAGCAGCACTTCAACAGGGATAAAACAATTGAAGCTGTGCAGTTGTGCTGTGCATGTGTGCGTGTGCTTTTCAAGCCCTATGTGTTTGGATAGAAAATTATTCAATTCTCTCTCCCTCTCTCTCTCTCTCTCATTTGGACCTCAGAGTTGAGACATTTAAAATAAATAAATAAAAATGCAAAGCCTAGCATTCACAAATGCACCGCATCTTACTTTCAACTTAAAAGGCACTAAAAAATATCTGTCTTGGCTACACATATAAGGAATTCTACTTGTAAAAATAAATAAGGATATACACTACAGAAATACCCTCTCAGCCGTGAGTAGGCTTCCGGTAGTTTAGGGAGAGAGGAAAGCAGGTAGAAAACTGTGGTTTGACCGTTGGGTCTTCGGTTTGTTAGTTACGCATCTGTGTGCTTGTCTGGTTAACACCATTTATCTCCAGGTACTCTGACATCCATTTCATCAACTATTGCAAATTTCCCGGTTCTTTCTCATGCCTGCTTCTACAAGGTTCCTGATAGTGAAAGAAAATATTCTAGGTCTCAGTGAACAGTGTTACCATCTATTATAGTTTGCTTGCTCCATTTTATGTAGATATCTTTGGTGTGTGGTATCATTGATTATTCCTGTGAATTTCATTTCTATGTTAAGTCCAGTTGGCACAAAATATTTAGCATTTAAATGGTGAAATATATATAAATAAAGCTATAGAAGACATTAAAAATATTGCCATAATAGGGGAGCCTAGGTGGCTCAGTTGCTTAAGCATCCGACTTTGGCTCAGGTCATCTCACGATTTTTAAGTTTGAGCCCCACCTCAGACTGTCTGCTGTCAACAGACAGTTCGGGGTTCTTTGTCCCCACCCCACCTACCCCTCTCTCTTGAAAATAAAATAAACACTTATATATATATATATAAACATTTAAACATATATCTCTATCAAAAATTAAATATTTAAATATATATATATATATATATATATATATATATATATATATATATATATATATATGAAACAGATGTGGACAAAAAATTCCTGTAAGCTTGTTTAAAACAGACATGATTTGACTAATGAAGTATAAATCCCTATCATTACCTAAAAATTTTGAAGGAAAAAGATGAAGAACCACTGTGTTCCCTTATATCTGCTTCCCTGTTCATGTCATAAAGTCTTAAAATACTTTCTCTTCTCAAAGTACTAAAGTCTAGTGATGCTTATTTATGTCTGTGACCCCTTAGGGTGGGCTTTCCCAAATACTAGTTATCAATAATAAAATCTTTAAATAACTCAAAGCTTCCAACAGGAATCGGTCAATAGGGTCAGATGCTTTGGTAAGCCACGTCACTCATGCCCCATGTCCAACTCCACAGCTAGGGCCTGGGAGGCCAGCAAGCAAAGCTGCTTTCATCGAAGGCCAGGTGCTAGAGGTCAAGCTGGAGTCTGATTAAGAATCGCAGTCCTCTTCCTCATTCGCAGAACAGGAATGATGTAACAACTCAAAAAATTAAGTAAGTTAAGGTGGGAAAGCCATTGGTCAACTGAAAGGGGCTGCGTGGACGTATGATGGGTCAATGTTGCTATTACTCTTTCTCTTTAACTATGTCAGCCACCTTCCTTTGTGAGGAGATCAGAATTTTGAAGACATGTACATTGTATTTGAATTTAGTTAACTCGGTTGAAGGGATATCAGCGGAGCATCTACCATGTACGGCAACAGAAAGGGGATGTGTATGAAGGAGGTCAAGTCCCTCCTTTCCAGTAGCTCACAATTGGAAACAACTGAAATTCAGCTCTACGCTGGCTTCAGAGAGGCCGGGTTCCCCAGAGGACCTGGAACTGACCAATAATTGACTCTACACCCTTCCATGTATTTGTTGAATGAATGAATGAATGAATCAATCAATCAATATCAAAATGCTGCATTTGTTTGACTAAGTCTGCTTATCATTCCTATTTTCATCATCTCCTAAAAACTGCATTTGACTATTTCCATTTTTCTATGAGGTTTGCAAAACAATATAAACATCAAATTATTTTTGATAAGCTAGCTAGGCCTAAGAAAAAGCAGAAGTGGGTACATACTTTTCTATGGCTTTCATTCCGTTTATCATTTCTCACAGACTATACACAGACTCCTAAATGCTGACTTTACGGGATATTTCTCAAGTGCAAATAAATATATTTCACCGAGTAAAATCCTGACCTGAATGAAATGAAAAATAGTAACTTAAATGTAAACTGCTAAGTTACCAATTAGCTCCTTAAAACAATTGAAAGTCACAGAGAGCCCCCAATACACAGAGGCGGTTAATTAATTAACATTAGATGTGATTAATAATGAGTCTCGTTTAATAGCAAATATCTGCCTGCAATGCCTGCATGACAGAACAAAAAGCCTTCAGAGAGCAAGCAACTATATTTATCCTGATTGTGTTTGGGATTTTAACATGTTTTGTGCAGGCTGACAAATGGCCTATTAATTATCTAATGTTGTCTGACAACAACAGCTTGATAAAGATGTATGTTTTTGAATCGCTGGATGGAAACTGCTGGAGAAGAGCCCCAGAGGGGCCTTGCTGTCCTAAAACTGGGCTCCAAGCCACAATGACAGGCAAGACAAAGCCCTATCTCCCGCCACAGCCTTCGCAGATAAAATATGGCTTGGCATTAGGGACGTTTTTTTTTTTCTTTCAGTAAACTGCTTCTGCAATATCTGATTAGGAAAAGGAGGAGTAGGTCTTTACTAAATTGGGGTTAAGGCATAATCAATATCATATATGGAGTGTCTGGACTATTCTGCATAAACACAGGCACTTCATATTATTAAGGAGTCTATAATGCCGAGGAAGCATATGGCAGGACACTGCAGCTCTCTCTCGTCTTTTTATTTAGAAGTTTATCTTCCAACCTGTTTGACAGCTGCTCCTAAGTGGTTTCACAGTGCCAAATTATTTTTATGATTGTTTGATGTTTTATTCTCCCATTTCAGTTAATGAGATAGGATCCCACAATGGCCATAATTCAGGGCTGTCAGAACTAAAAAGCATGCTTGTGGCAAGAGAGCCTGATGGTAAATAAGGCTAAAAGCAATGGATAATAAAAAACTCTGTTATCAGAGTCGCCTTTGCAATCAAAACTTGTTGGGGTCAGAGCCTTCCTTTCTTTGTGTAGCTTCTGGGTATTCCCCGGCCCAGGGCGACGTCCCTGTCCACCCTTCTCCACCACCCAGTTTGACTCCACAAACCAATCCACATCTCCCCGGAAAGACATAGGAGGAATAATATTAACTAAGGAATGTTAGAAGGTCTTAAAGATATCGAGTGCTATATTCTAATTAAAGGGCCTGTGCATCATTTATGGTGCCAAGCGAGTAATTTGTCATACACCGTGAGAGAGAAATTGTTCAACAAATAACCTTTACAAGAGTCTTGAGAACAGCTTCATAATTGAAATCCCTAATGGTTTTGCTGGGAACTTTTATTAAGGTTTGAGGGGTTTGGGTTTTTTTCTCCCCCTCTCCGTCAAGAATTATAGCAACTTACCGTTGTGGCATAGCAACTCTCTTTCAGAAAAGGAAACTCTTTCTTAATTATATTTATAAATGCCATAAGTATTAATAAGCCTATTTCTGCTAATAATCAAACTATGGCGATTTGTCGGAAGCAAACGGGAGCCTGTTTTCGTTCTAGTTGCGTTTTCATTTTTGCTTTTGTTATTCTTTATGGACAAAGAAGCTTTAAGAGAGACATTGTGAAGATACCCGAATTTAGAGCTATTGTTATCTGACACTGAAGGTCACAATCTTTATTTTACCGTAACTGATCCTTGAAAGTGTGATGATAAAAAAAATTCAAAGTCCCTACTAGACTGAGCCCATAGCATAAATTATTATTCAAAAGTTCAAAAAATGAAAAGCTACCACTTTCCCAAACAATATTTCTTTCTTCTTATTACCTATTAAAATAATGGTCCTTCCTAGGCAGAAAATAGCATGGCAAAAACTCAAATAATAGTAAGTCCCATAACTAATTATAAAGCCTGACATGCCTCATGCGGAAACACTCCCCGATGAGTACCAGAGATTGGCTGCTTTATAAATATTTAATGCTTGCCAGTAACCCCAGTTTTGTCTCACATCTAAGCCTGAACCATTTGTCTCCTCTTACAATCTGCCATGTCTATGTGGTGTCATCATGTCTGGACAAGTTTGACTTACTACATGTTTTCCAGGATATAAAAGTCAGGACATGACACATCTCCATAACGTGAATGGAACAATTACACAACTGAAGAGGGGTGAAAAAAAGAATTTTAAATGAGCTAAGTGTTGTTATAAGGTTAGCTCCAGGGAACTCAAGTCAGGAAAACGGAACATCAGAAAATAATGACAACTATAGACCTATTGTGAACAATTGTCAAAGACAGAGCTCTTACAATACTCTTTGTTTGACTTTGAATTCCCTTCTGCAAATCAACCAAAGTTATACAAAGATCTGCTCCGCCCCCAACAATTTAGGGATGTTCATGATCAGGCCAATGTAATATGTATCTCCTCATTTATCCTGAGCCACCTCTGGGGAAAGTGTGATGGTCTCAGATCAGGGCTCAAGTAATGGTAACGCGAGTCCAGGCAACTTCCAGAACTATAGACAAACAGTTTGTTTGGGCAAACAAATCCAATTATAAGTCATGGGTGGGGCATACACCACTACACCACCACCACTACCACTCCCACCACCCCCACTCCTCACCCCCCTCACCCACCCCCCCTCCCCCCCCCCGCCCCCACTGGTGCTGAGGTGCAGCCCCTCCAGCCATTTTGCATGTAAAAGTCTGAAAAGCCCAGAGCACTGAGACACTGGCCACCTCCACTCTGCCTTTATAGCTGGTTTGGTTTGTCCATCATGAATGTTGCTCTCATCGGCTTGGCCTGACCAATGTTTGTGAGCATAATTCTTATGTGTTTGCTGGAAGAAAGCTTGCAAGCCTGGTCCAGGCCAGGGTCTGGTGGTCTGTGGGCACTCTTTGACCTACAGAAGTGTTTTATGTCACTCCCTGTGTGTTTCTCCTCCTTTTAAAAAAAAAAGCTCATTTGGGGGTACGTGGGCGGCTCAGTCAGTTACGTGACCACCTCTTGATTTTGGCTCAGGTCACGATCCCAGGGCCGTGAGAGCAAATCCCTCTCATCAGGCTCTGCACTGGGCAAGGAGTCTGCTTGAAATTCTCTCTCTCTCTAAACACAACAAAACAAAACTCGTTTTCCTTGTCAGCATTTAAACAGGAAAAGATTTTACATTAGTAAGAACCCGTATTTTCCCGCTTCTCACAAGTTGTAAGCTCTGGCAACACAGGATCCCTGCCCTAGCAGGGAGACGAGTGGGGGATGTCCATTTAAATATCACAACCATCGCTGGATTCTCTACAATCCCTACATGACTCTTTCCCTCATTCACATCTCCTACCTCACTCCTACCCTTACTTTGAAACAATACCCAAAATCTAGTCCAAACTCCCTCATTGCACAGAATAGAGGCCCAGGCGATTTCAGAAGAAATGACCAGTGTCAAAAAATTAGTTTTCTGCAGAAGTGGCTTTAGATCTCAGACCTACTATTTGCCAAACTAATGCATTAACCCTTATATATTCGCCAGGCAGTCATGGCCTTGATACCTAGTAGGGCACATTGGGCACATCCTTTTAGGATGCATTTGTAAGTGTTTCTAATAGGGTGAAGAGTTACTCCTGTCCAAAGAAAAGAAAATATAAAGCACCACGGGCTTTTAGCATCCATACTACCTGGGAGCTTGTTAGAAACGCAGACTTCCTAAGTCTGCATCTGCATTTTTCCAAGCCCCACCCCATGATTCAAATTCTCTGCTCTGGGAGAAGGGCTTCACACATTCCTAAGTGTTTCTATCAGCTCCTACGTAAGGATGGAACCACATGGCTACGTGATTCTCTCGGACCCTTGCCTACCGTAATATTATGTACTGAAAGTGTAACCAGTATTGGCAATAAACAAATTAGCATGCTAAATTAGTATTCTTCCTTCGACCATGGGAAGAAGATTCCATGCCTATTCTCTGTGCATATACTTTTGCAGAGTGAAAACCTAAGGACTGAACCAGAAGAACCACAGGAAGGAGGCGGGAGGACTTTACATGGGGCAGATCGCCAGCAGGAGAGGAAAGCACATCCAGGGAGCCGCGCTGTCTGCTGTCCAAGCAGTCAGACCCAGAACCAAACATTATTAATTGCCCTCCAATCCCTCCAACCGAGTCGTGCTTCAGCCCTGTTCATGGCTCTATCACTGTTCTCCACGGCTGGAATGAGTTCCCCTGATGGAGCCCTGCCACGTGTCTGACAGTCCCTTCCAGGGACCCCTTCTCCAACCAGGAGGCAGGGATCTCTGCTAATTTATAGCCCATATATGGAGCATCACTGGGGAGAGGGTCCTGGTTGCTGAGAAAACCAAGGGGATTTTTTTTGTCGTTGTTAATATAGGAGCTCATAAGGCTTACTTCTGAGCTAGCAGTTGTTTGGTTGGACGCTCTGTGCAGAATGTCAGCCAAAGGATTGAAAACTAGATGCAGGGCATGACGGTAAAATGAATAAGTAAGTTAGTATAGTACCAAAAGGCGAAGGGACACCTTTTGGAATATAAGAGGAGAGGTGAGAACAATGACCTAAACACTACATGGCTCCTCTTATCTCATTATATGAGACCAATTTGTATGTGTGAAGAGAAGCAGAAGATACATAAAAGAATAATAGAAAAAAAATGAAACCACAGTCTTCCTTTTGGCTCCATAATTGTTTTGGACATAAAAATGAGACTATCCCCTTAAACAGAATCTCTGATGCCCATGTTTGAATAATAGATGTTCCCAATTATTACTAAAAGTGTCACCTCTGAAATACGAGAGCCCCATACCTGTGATGCCATCAGCCTTGCAGGCACACACCGAGGATTTAGATTCCTTGTTTGGTTTTCCCTCTTCTTTCCACCTCCTCGTATAAGAGCCAACGTCTCTGTATTGTTCAAAAGCGTGCACAGAAATGTGATGTAACCCAAGCTAGGTTTTCAGGTGTTCCTTTTTCCAACCATGAGGAAAGAAAATAGATGACACCACAAGTTTAATGCTAATTGATTTATTACCTGCCTAAACAAATCCCGGGCAACGCAATGGCAGGCTTGGACTGAAAGCAAATGATTTACAAGATAATGTTTGACTCTGGGAAAGGGTAATCAGACCCAGATACAATGGATGATAGGATAATTGAGAAGAAATAAAAGAGGATAAATTGCCATGTGCTAATGAGTTTACAGGCCCTAATGGGAAGGACATCAGTTTTAACACTCAGGTTATGAGCTAGGAGCAAGTCTTTTGCTCCACCCACCCCCCCTTCAATTGCTAAAGATGTAGTGCTGAAACAAACCAAGATTAATGGTACCCCACTCATTTACTTAACCATTCTTTACACCTCAGACAGCTTCCTGTATTAAACATATAGGGCGGTGGTGCTTATTTTTTAAAACTAACTTTACGCCAAGCAGTTCCTGTCGGCAGATGCCACTTACCCAACAGGACCCGGATACAAATGTTTTAGGCGCAACCACTGGAGCAACAACCCTTCTGCCCCCGGGTCCCCGGGGGGCCTCGGAACCTGATGAGTTAACGCCGTTATCTGCAAGCCTTTTGGCCTAACGGAGAATATTCCGAACCATTTATGCAACCTGGGTGCACTCACATTTGGAAATGGTTGCCTGAGCAGCAATCATGTCTCGCCTCATGATTCATTTTTATATCTCACTCACCCGCCACCCCACATCGCCAGCGAGGACCCTGACACTTTATTGGTATTTTTGATTACTACTATAGCCATCTGAATTTTTCACAGGATGGGGGCCTCTGGTCCAAACGTAGCCGCACACCGTGCGCAGGGTACAGGCTACAAAGAAATAAAGGGGCAGTGGCAAGCAGGCGATTGGGAAGTAATGTAGAGCCAGGCACTTCCTAGGAGACTGAGAACCTATTCCCTCGTAATGTTTCCACCAAATGAAGTTTAATATGATGAATCGTGGTGCAACTCCAGCACGTCTTCGCCTCTCAAAAAGGTAGCTCAAGTGCAGCATTTAAACATGTCTGAATGATGACTCGATTCCCTCACACAAAAGCCGGAGGAGTACATTTCCAAAATGACTGTTTCTACCTGCGCTGGGAAGGGTGCTTTGGAGCACTGCACCTTTTCACATTTGCTTGGGAAATCTCAGGGCTCTTCATGTTTACCGATGTAATGCCCACCAAACTGTACTCTTATTCTTAGGAGCTGATTCACTGATACAGTTAGATCATAAAACATAATTGAGTGATTCCTCCTCAAGCCATAATTATTTTCCTGACCTGCTATTTTGTGGAGCAGTTTGGAGGACTGATTCGAAACTGACAACCTGGCTATTTCTGAATCACGCAGTGTCACTGGGAAACTACAGGCAACATTAGTCTTCCAGTAGACATGAGACTTTAGGAAGACCTACGTTGTGTCAAGTTTCCAACAACTAGTAAAATTTCACTGGTTCGTGTTAATTTCGAACAATCGGTAAAATTCCATTTAAGTTTGTCATACTGGTTGATACTTTGCTCAGTGCTTTTATCTGAAAAATTGGCTACATAATATAGGAAGATAGTATAGGTTTTCGGTTGTTACTGAAAATATCTGCAGTAGGGCTGCCTGGGTGGCTCAGTCGGTTAAGCAGCCAACTTCGGCACAGGTCATGAAGTCACGGTCTGCTACTTTGAGCCCCATGTCAGGCTCTGTGCTGACAGCTCAGGGCCTGGAGGCTGCTTCAGATTCTGGATCTCCCTCTCTCTCTCTGCCCCTCTCCCACTCACACTGTCTCTCTCTCTCTCTCTCTCAAAAATAAACACTAAAACATTTAAAAAATATATCTGCAGTAATGTAGAAGAATTCTACATAGCTAAGATTCATTTTCATTAAGATCCTAACCAGTTATGTAGAAGTTGAGGCTTCTAACAAACTCTTGGTGCTTGCCCCCGCCCAGGACACCTCATATCCTGTATTTGCTTATCTTGCAACTTTATGTATTAATACTTTATTTAGCAAATCTGTTCTCAAGTGTTCTAGGGGTCACCTCCAGGGCAGACTACCTATTTTGATTGAATTCTTACAGTTTCTGCATTAAGCCTACGATGCTCTATCCTACGCTTTTGTGCAAAGGCTTCTGGTACCAGGCAGCAGAGGAGCATCTGAGGCAGGGATGCCCGTATGCTCCCAAAGCTGATCATTTGAACCCTTTAGACTACTGTAAATCTTTTCCACAAACTTTAGGTTTTTCCCGTGGTGAAAAAAGAAAAAAAATAGGAACCCAATTTCTCAGGCAGATAAACTGAGTCATAAGAGCTCTTTCATGGCCTCCAAAGGTCACACGAGGAACAGAAAAGCTGGGAACAAGTCCTGGGATCTCTGACTCCCACGTCCCCGTTGGGAACACTAGACAATACCGACACCCTCCATGAACTGACTCCAAAAATCGTAAAAGATAAGTTGTTTCCTTATATTGTTCAAAGAGGAAAAAAAAGAACAGCTTTCCCACAGAGAGCAAACAAGTACTGAATGGGCCCTCTCTTCATCCTATAGAACTCTATGTGAGAATATTTTTTTTCTTATGTGAATTCTTAAAAAGTCCATTTGGATTGCTGCCTAAATCAGAACATTTCAGAACAGACCTATTTTTTGTCCAAACAATAGAAGTATCGGGTCATAGAATTTCGGACTTGGAAAAGACCTTAGAGATCGTAGAGTTCAACACCCTCATTTTACAAACTGAGAATCAGAAAGATTAAATGGAATGGACATGTTTATAAGTCATTCATAAGAGAGGCAGATTGAATCTATTTGTATGAACGTTCCAATTAGTCTAGAAAAAAAGTGCAAGGATGTGTTATCTGAAACACATTTATTATTTTACACGGTAAGACTTGGCTTCTGCCCTCCCAAAGAAGTAGAGCCAATTTCACTGACAGTGGGTTCAATTGCACTGTGAAATATTGAATAAATACCAATTCACACTGTACCCCCACCCCCATCTCCCACCAAGACCAGTCCATTACGGATTCCGCGGGTCCAGGTTTTGTCAATAGCTCAAAGGGGAAACAGAAGAGATTAGCATGATAGAAGAGCCTAGCACAACACTGAGATTAAATAAGAAGAGGGTCAAAAACATCCAAGGAGGGGAACTGGACAACCTATGGGAAAGTGTGAGACATATGGGAGATCATATTCCAAGTTCAAGTATCAGTTGGGCAGTCTTTGGGGGAATAATTCTTATCTTTCATTAGGTACCCTCCTTGTCTTCCTGTTCCCTCTCGACCAGTAAACCTGTAGCCTTAAAAGCCAACTCCTGGAAAAAACTACTCCTCTTTCCAAAACAGACAAACAGTTGCACCCAAAGGACCTTCTACCAAGGACGTGGCATATTGCTACTGGTTACAACAGAACTGCTCAGTTCTGCTGGGTTTGAAGCTTCTACTTGCCCCCATCCCACCCCCTTATTTTCTTTTTTTACCTACCATGAAAATTAGTAGAAAGACTACCAAATGAGTGACTTCAAACTGATTTAAGTTGTGGTCTCATCCGACTCATCATCTAGGACAGAAACGATGGTGTGGACGGATGTACAAATAGATGTTTTTAGAGAGACATTTTAAAAGTAAAGGATGTTAACAAACAGCAAAGCTTAATACTGTTGCCCAGAGGAAGCTGACACCATGGCTAAGTTTGGGAGATCCTAGGATTTTAGGACCGCAAAGAAATCTGTAGCTCTGCTTATCCCGAATCTTTATTTTACAAATGAGAAAAGCGAGCTTTAGGTCTTCAGCAATGTGGCCAAAGTTATTTAGCCAGTAAGAGCAATGAAAGACTCAGGCTTATAAGTTCCCACTGCAGTGCTTTTTCCAGAAATACTGGATAAGCTCGCACAGGTCTAAAGAGAACAGCTGAACAACAACAAAATATTGCTCTCTGTTTTAAAAGATAGAATTTGGGAAGTGATAGTATATAAATTAATCACAGCTGTCTGTGGGTACAAATGTAACAGTAGCTGAGAACTTATGGCTGGTAAGGGAGCGCTTTAACTCCTTTAAAAAGGGGAAAGATTTAAGGTATCCTATGGGAAGTGAATTCTGAAGCTAATTCTGAAGACCTTCCAGATGAATGAGGGGAGTAAGAAGCCTGGTGAGTTGGCTTCAGGCCAGGCCTTTACCTTCTATAGGGTCACATACATGGCGAAGTGGTACTTTTGTAGCAGCGTGACCTTCTTACTCTACCTTTCTTATAAAGCTTTGTTTTCCCTCTCCAAATTCACTATCAGAGCATGTAATTTGGCTCTCAATCACCAAGCCCTGGTGGCTTTCCAACGCACAAAGAGCATGACTTCGAATAGATTGGCTATGAATCCAGAGACCCAGGGAGAGACTCGTGCCACGAACAACTAAATCCTCCAGCCAAGGGAAGCGGTCATGGACACCGGTGAGAGCCTGTTCATTTGGACAGACTTTCAATCAACAGGTAGCCGCTCAGCGTGCCAGACTGCAAGCATTATATCGATAGCATTTTATTCTTACACCAAAATACAAAGCTGTTGATGAGAAAATTGCACGCATGCTGAATGACGGGCTTAATGTCAGACGGCCAGATGTTTTCACTTAGGGCTCTTCGCATCTCTGCCAGCAGGTGGGAGAGGGGAAAGAAGGCTATGGTCCCTCAAGAGCAGAGAGTGGGAGGCTTTTGATTGTTCATCGTTGTATATCGAGTCTCTACTACAGGGCCTGACTCATAGTAGATGCTCCCCA
The DNA here is from genome assembly GCA_030068075.1 of Paguma larvata. Lineage (NCBI taxonomy): Eukaryota > Metazoa > Chordata > Mammalia > Carnivora > Viverridae > Paguma > Paguma larvata. The sequence continues at coordinate 59,979,043 of CM057824.1, forward strand.
CATGTTTCTTGAATTCATACGATGGTTCTTAAGTCAGTTAATTTTCCTATTTGGTTTAATGCAGAAAAAACTAAAAATTTTTCTGGTGTATTAATTTGATTTATCCGTACCATGCTGGAAAAACATCCTGACAAACAACTGGGAATAGTCTTGAATAGTGGTTTGAGGTTGTTTCCCCCCCCCTTTCAAATTCAACAAATTATCTTGCTTCCATAAAGAATCCTGTAAAGGTATTCTTTATTGGTAAGTGCCTATGCCAAATGCAAATATAGTTTACATTCTAGGATCTAATAGGAATATGATTCTGAAAATGTTCTTAAAAACAAAATTTTTCAGTGCCTAAACTGTCTTTCATGAAATCTTGGGGGTGGGTGGGGGGAGGTAAACTCAACAACAGGCTCAGGTATAAACACACACACTGACTTTTTATTGAACATCAGAAGTTGAGATGTAAGATACTAGTTTTCAAAGCCCAGTTCAATAGGACGGAAAGTATTTCCAGTTGGCAGGCATAAAAGCTCATTTTCATCATAAGCCAATGGTGTGTTTGGACAAATGGTCAGTTCGAATATTTCATGGACAGTGTGGGCACACAGTTATATGTCTATGGGCATACGGAGTAATACACACATGTAATTTTACTTGCAATTTAAGTGTAATGAAATGAATTCCCATTCCCAGGCACGGGGCACTGAATAAGAAGCCACCCCCCTGGGAAATGGGCAGATTAGGCACAGATCTCTGGGCGGCATCATTCATCTTGCACAGATATTAGCTTGATGCTCATGTGAAAACCTAAAAACTCCATCTGTTCCCTGGGCATACTCAGTTTGTTGTTCAGATGGTTTGTTTTAAAGATTAATTTGTAATGGCTAAGTTAGTTATTTCAAGTGAAAACGTGTACAAAATGGAGCTTGCCATCTGGTTTAGCTGACTGTTGAGATATTTAAGCAGGTGAGTGTCATCCCTACTTAAAGGATAAAATGAACCAGGAGTTAAGAGTCTGCCTCCAGAGAGGTGAGCCTCCATCAACCCATAAGTAGGAATGAAATAAAAATAAGACAGAAATTCTTTTTTAAACTCTAAGGTCATCCCAAAATATATTTAAATCTTTTATTTAGATGATTTAGCCACCACAGAAATTTTCTTTAATTCATTCTGCTTCAATAACGAAACTTTAACTATATCTAGGTATCAAGTTACATATTTAAATTTTCTAACTTCTTTGATTGTCTTTGCAGTTGAAGAGAGCCAGGAGACTGCAGTAAGCTGACCTCTGTTTTCTCTGAAATGGCAATTTGTGTCTTTGCTGTCATGGTGGCAGGCGCCAAGTATAGAGACCAATTATATTTTTAAGCACCAATTCTTTATTAGAATTGAAGAAATATGCAATGTGAAAATATTTTCTTCGTACTTGTTTTTCTGAAAGTGATTATAGTTTCTATACCCTCTCCTTAACCTGGGAAATTTCCATGAAGCTTGTTGAGAGACACCCATAAAGTGAGAAAGGCAGAGAAGACCCACCTGCCCACAGGGCAGCCTGAAGAGCGACAGAGCGATGGATGTCAGAGGCTGCACGTCGGAGATAATGACGTTCCCCCAGTGATCAAACGAGATGCGACTTTCGCAAGTGTTCTCCCTCATGTGCGTGTTATCAGTGGACACCGAGGATTTTGCTAACATTTCCAAAACAAATAATTGAGACAGCGGGAAAATTTTGTTTTGAAGATGTATCAAACAGTGTTCTGTTAAATGTTAGCGTATAAAAATATCCTGCATTTGGCATATGCACTTAAATGCAAAGCGCATCTTCACAAGTCTTCATAACAAGCAATATCCTTTGCTGAATCCGAAACAAAAGAAAATCTCAAGCTGCTATCCAAAACACATGCTAGTTGTCTGTCCATCAGGATGTCCTGGCGGTCAAGGTTTCACATGCTCTGATTATCCAAAAACACATGGGGCCCTCGTTCGTTGACTTCTTTCGTTTCCCCATGTTTTCTCTGCTTTTTCTAATTCTCGTTGACTTAGAAGCAGCAAGTTAGAAGGGTATTAGGTGAGGAAATGCGGGGGGAAATTCTCCAGGAAACTGAGGGATTACCGTATGATTCATTTAAATCTATTGGGCTTTATGGCCATATGTATCCCTTAAAATGGTACTTTTACTTCTGTATCGATTTATTACATACAGTGGTTTCCCTCTGTCGCAGCTATCCCATTCAGCTAAGTGAGAGAGACAGCAGCCCTACCACTGTTCACAGTCCTAATCATCAAACCGTTGTCTATGCTGAGAATAGAATATTCAGGATTTCTCTCTTCCAGTAAGAAATCAAACATTAAATAGCAAAACTTGTAAGATTGCTCACAGATTTCTTCTGCCTTACTGTCTTTATATCAGGCTCCAGAGAACAATGTCAAATATATGTGATATTAATAATTTTGAAAATGTTTCCTTAATTCGCCTTTTTATATGGAAGAGTTTTTTTTTCATTTAAAAACTTTACAACAAAGTGATTAATCATATTAGAATCAGAAGCAAAAATACACACATTAGTACCAAATTTCCTGGTTTAAGTTCTTCTTATCTATCCTTTTGTGCTATATTAAGTTCCCACTGATGTTTTAAGTTCTTTCATTTTTTGAGGCAGCCTTGTTTAAAAATCAAGAACTTGAATTCTGGGGCCAGACTGCCTGGACTTTAATCCCAGCTCTGCCACTAGTTAGCCGTGCGCCCTTGGACAAGTTACATAACCTCCTTGTGCCTTAGTTTTCACATCCGTAAAACTAGGATAATAATAATACATATTGTCATGAAGATTAAATGAATCATTATGTGTAAAGTGCTCAGAACAGTGACTGCACATGGTAAGCTCTCCATAAGCGTTTGTTATATAAATAAAATAAAAAGCTTAAAGACAATCATTGATTAGATTCCATTTGGACAATGCCAGATAAATGGCCAGCACTTTGCTTGTCTTAGATTATCATCAAAATGTGATCTCTCTGGTTTTACACTGATTTTTTTCTCTGTGTGTTGACATCTATTTTAACATAATGACATCATTTCATTTCACTTTGGCCTCAGCTGTTAACGGTGCTATTGAACACTTGGTTTGGATTAATTTATCTTTCACATTTTAATATGGCCTTCTCACTGTAGGAAAAGCCTCATGATATACTAACCGATTTTATTTCGAGGAAATTCAGCCTTGGAGATAAATGATTACTTTTAAGAATACCCATAAAAATTACAAGCTCAATTACAACTCATCTGGCACCGTAAATGTTTTCTCCCTTTACTTAATTATAGACTCTATCTTAATCCTCGGGATTTGAGCTTGTAATATTCTGCATATAATCTCTACACTTCATCCGATCCTCTTGTAGGAAAAGGTTTTCAAGAGCTACATGAGTTAGGAACTAGGATGTGGTCATAGTATGAAAGCACGTGCCTGTATAAACTTGCATCTTTAAAGGTTGTAGTCAATTTACTTTGATCCTGAAGTTATATTCTGCTGTCATCTGAACCCTTGAGTTCTAATATTTGAAGAATCAAGGTATAAAACAGGAGTAGAAGAGAATCCCTAGCATCCACTGCTATTGGTAAGCTGGGAATCCATCAGTCTAAGAGGTAACCTTCAAAAGCCCAGACGCTTGATATGCATATACCAAATGCGCTTCCAGCTAAATAAAGCGAATACCGGTATTGGTTTTTAGAAGTGGGTCCTTCTCAAAGAAGCCTTGGTGCACACCTTTGACCCTTAACTGGGGTGCTCAAACATTGCCTGTGATGATGACTCCCAGTGAAGGCTCTGCGCTGTGCTTGGCTGCATTTCTATCTGAGTGCCAACAGCAAGATAAATGAAAGACTGGTTCACTGGAGTACTGGTGGTTTGGGGGCTATTGATTTTTGGTCCATTCTCTTTAAAAGTGAGATCTAAAAAGTTGACAGAGGGTCATTAATTTCATCATATACTTGTCGTCTCATCCATAACCAATCCAGGGTCTGAGTGTGCTTGTCACTCTGTGTTTGCACTTTATTTGTTTAGGGTTTTCTTGGTGATTCCACTTTTTTTTTTTTTTTTTTTTTTTTTTTTGGTGCTTTTCACTTCAGCCCCTTTAAATAAAAAGAAAAAAAGAGAGACATGCCAGTGTGTGGATCTTTCCTGAAACTGAGTTGGGAAAGGGGAAAATACAGATATATAGAGAAGAGCCTCGGATAATGGGAAACACATTGAAAAGGCTCACAAAAGTCTCTACCAGCTGCCTTCTAACCTTGGTTTTAAAAAAGAAAAGCACATAAAATTCATCAATCCTTATTATCCAATTACCCCCCAGTTGAATAAACACTTACATAGGTGAACTGGTGGTCTTAATTTAATGAAATATTAAGATCCAAGTTGACAATTTTCTTTTAAAAAAAAAAGCTCATGGGTTCTTAACAATAGCTGTTGAAATGTATAAAAATAATTGGTAGTGATGACCACTAACTGAGTTTCTTTGGCTATACATTCTGAATAGGTCCACCAAGAAACACCAAACTGAATTTTAAGATATCATGAAAACATCTTGCCATTGTGATGTTATTGTGTTATGATGGCAGGTTTAATTTTTGTTTGTTTTTTTAACAGGGTAAGGAGAGCTTGGCAGCCTCCATAATTATTATTGAAATAACCATCAAATAAAATCTTTAAGCCTGGCTGAATATTCAATGAGCTGTGTAAATCTGGAGTGCACGAAACAATAGCACGGGGCAAGAGTAGAAATACAGAGAACTGGAGGGGGATTTTTAGATAATTCAACAGCAGCCACCCAAGACAGCGATGTCCTACTTGACTCAGGACATAGTCAATTCTATGGTGTCTCTCTAGAAACCCAATGCAAGGCTGCAAAGTGAGGAAAGCAAAAGAAAATATGATTAAGTTCGCGGGTCAAGGCAAGGAAATCCAGTATTAATAATATCACAACCTGCCAGTAAATCTCTATTTTATAGGTGAAGAAATACATTTCTACTTTAAAGTGTGTTTTTATATACCCTTGAGTGCCCAACTAGCTAAACTACCAAGGGAGCTCTACATGATTTAGAAGTTAATCCTTCAAATGGCTAACAATTGAATGCCTCAGCTGTTTGTAGTTTCCTACTGCTGGCTAATTTCATTTTTGTTTCATATGTTCAGTGGTAAGCTTTCATTGTTCGCTGACACTGAGGTTGTAAGTCTAGTTAATTTAGTTAAAATGAGGTTGGGAATGTTCACAGTTTTCTGCCTCCTTCAACCAGGCCTGGAAGAACCTAGAGGAAACACCCCGCAAAGAAACTCGATGGGGAAGAAAACTCAGAAGGCCCAGCTCAGGGTCAGCTTTAACAACCACGGAAGAGGGTTGTAAATAAAAATCTTTAAATGTTAAGGCATCTGAAATCTGAAAATGTTTGATGCTTTGCATTATCTCAGATAGGAGATTGCTTTTTACAGCCAACTCACTTTTCCTTTTTTGTCAAGTAATTTTTCCCTCAAAGCCATTGCTTGAAATTGTAGTAAAGGACAAACCCAACAGCCTTCTTACTTCAAAAGAAGTAAGTGCTTCAGTGCTTCTTACTACGAAAATCCCTGGATGATTTTTTTTTGGGGGGGGGCATACACCTATCCCCATGACTGTCAGAAGAAATGGGCTTTTCCCAGGCACTTGTTCTGTCTCACCCACCTCACTGTCCCCAGGCTTCTGACACTTCCTTCAGCTACTCAAAACCACAGAGCTCCTTCCCACATATTGGTTCCTCTTTGCTCCTCACCACCAACCTCCTGCTCATCCCTTTATCCCAATAGAGGCAGCATTCTCTCAAGGCATCTTTCCTAACATTTCACACCAAGTCTGGCCCACCGGTCCCACGGACCAGTCTTTCTTGTACACATGACTGTGTACTTTACTCTTCATAGCACTAAACAAGATTGTAATGAAACAAGGAATTGTGTAATTAATGTTTCAGTTTCTGTCTTTCCCATTATAATGTAATGTAGCCTAGGACAAGATCGGTCTTCTTCACTTTCCTATGTTCCAGAGCGCAGCTCAGGGCATACGTTCAAAATTGTGTTGAATGAATGAAATCTGTTCCAGGGGCACTTGTCTCACCTTCAAAATGGAATAAAAAAGAATCCTTGTTTTTCAATGTTGTTATTAGGATCAAGTGATATAACAAATATGTGAAAAACACTTTATATGCCATCAGATGTTATAGGCATTATTGTTAATACATAATGGTAGTAGTTGTTGCTGTATCTGTTTCTGACATCTGGAAGCAATTTCTTGAAAGGAATTTCTCCACTGATGACTACTGTGATCTTCCTTCATGCAAAAACAGTCAACCACGAGCCTGGAAACAATCCCACTGTCTCCCTCAACTACCTCCGAGTTTCCTAAGCAGACTGCCACCCAGGAATCTGATTTCAGACCTTCATAATTCCATTATAATTATCATCTTGGTCGACTGAAAAAAAAACATTTTTGGGCAATGGAATGAACGTTAGAATGTAAAGTTCTTGGGGTGCCTGGGTGACTCAGTCAGCTGAGCATCCAAATCTTGATTTTGGCTCAGGTCATGATCTCATGGGCATGAATTTAAGCCCATACCCAGCACAGAGCCTGCTTGGGATTCTCTCTCCCTCTTCCTTGTCCTTCTACCCTGTTCACTCACTCTTTCTCAAAAAAAAAAAAAAAACAAAACAAAACAACAACAACAACAACAAAAAACAAAAAACAAAAAAACCCGAATAGAATAGAATGAATAGAATGGAGTGTCAAGTTCTTCTAGGACAAAACAAGGCCTTACGTAGAGGAATTTCTATTCTAACAGTGAATCTGGACATAGGAATAAGTCATCATAATTCTAGCCAAAATTCCATAACAGGAGGACCACAGAACTCTAACAGATCATTAGAGAAAGACTTCTTGGAGGAGATGGTGATTGGGCTAAATCTTAAAGAATGAACAAGTTTCCCAGGTAAAGTGATGAAAATGTTCCCAACAGAAGAACAAGATAGATAAGCAAGATACAAATGGGTGAAACAGTTTGAAGTCCAGGTGGCCAGTCACATGGGCTGTCCGTAGAAGCCAGGCAGAGAGTCTTTATCTACAATATCCTAGTATTTTTGCTGTTGAGAAGAAACCTAAATCAGAGATGGGGTTTTATCAGCCAGAAGTAGAATTGCCAGACCCAAAAAAACCAGCTTATGAGTGACTTAAAAATCAAAATCACCACTCCATAATATATCTATCTTAGCATCAGCTAAATGGAGTTGTTTTTAGAAAAGCTATTTTCCACGATAATTTTCTTTCTGAAAAACCAATCATGTGAAAGTATGAAAAATGTACATTTCAATGCTTAAATACATCTTTTTCTTCTCCTATGCAGAAGCCGTCCTCCTTTTCTCCTCTCTAGCAGTGCCCCCCCTTGCATTCATAAACTCTCTGTGTCCACAGAGATACACACTGTTTTTCTAAGGAGTCATTAATTCTTGAGTTTAAGAAATATGAAATAGACAAAGTGGGTAATTTTTCACACTTAGAAGACTTTCTCCCATTATGTTCGAGTCTTTTTTCTTGCACAGCTGAAAAGAGAGTAATATAATTTATTTTTGCCATTAATTGGCTTCACCTGGGAGATGGTACCCAATCAAGTCAAACAAAAAAGAAAACCCCCATTGCACTCATTTACTCCCAACCAAGGACCTGTGGTCATCACAGCTTAACCTCCCAGCAGCTACCCTTTCCAGGAAACTGATATGATATTAAAGCTCGAGAGGAATCCAACCTTAAACACATTGCTGAATTATCCACTTCTAAAAAGATACCCAGAAGCAAAATAGAGAAAGAGAAGTTTCCCTTTAAATTCAAAAAATTATCATTAGCCAAGCACAAGTGCCAACATTGTGAAAGTTTGCACGATTACGTCATCTGTCAAATCATTTCACTTTGCAGAAGTCTGGAGTCGGAATAATTCTGGCTCATTGTGGAGCTCTTCTAATTAGAAGATGGGCTTTGGTAAAGCAGTAAGTCACAAAAGATGCATTCCAGCTTTCTCTATTCACTGCCGTAAGAAAAGACCAGGGGAAAAAGTCTTTTAAAGTCCTGCAATCCTATAAGACCACATTTAAACTCTGCGGTCGAGGAAGCTCTTACTTTAACATTAGCAAGACATCCAAAGATTTGGATTTAGTTTTACGGGAGAGAGGAAAACTAGGGGGCTTCCTGATGACAGCGAAACCACAATCAGATAGTCGGTGGTCCTCGTGACCAGCTATGAATTTATCCCTTTAATAACCCTGTCCTTCCTTTTGAGGCTCACTGTGGGCAGAATAACACAATTCCACAGTCATGGTTTCTACCATGAAGGGAGGGGTGTGGGGTGCAGGTGTAGAAGGGGGAGGGGAGAGACACAAGGGAGGAAAGTGCTCGTTATTATGTCGGCCCCCTCTTTCCACATGGTTTTGTTCTCCTCCTGGTCAGAGAAGAGAAATTCTGAGATGTCATGAGTCACAGCATTCAGTCTATAAGCACAGTTAGCCACAACGGAAAAAATTCCTTGAGAATCCAAAGGCCCTATTGTCAGAGTGTAAGTTATGAGGAATCTGGTGTATCTATCATCCAGGAACAAAATGAAACTAAATATCACAGTTAGTTGTTCATCAGGGAACTTCCTACCAGAGAAAAATGCCCATTTTCAAGATTTATAGGTATATGCAGATAGCTAACAATGAGCTTAGACCATCTTTTACCATTACAGTAAAGGAAGCTTTTAAATGCCCTGTCTTCTTTTTAACTTCTTCATCTATGTTTTTGCTTCAGCTTTTCTCTCAGACATGGAACAACAGGTCCTTACTTTAAATTCCAGGCCCTTATTCCGTCCGACTTACACCTAGCAGGCTTTCAATAAACATGTCTAAATGGAAGCAGAAGTACCACTTAACCAGATAATGGAGAACGCTGATAAAACTAAGACTTCTCAGAAAAGTCCTGAGTTCTTTGGACTCAATATCCAGGAATCCAACAAGAAGAAAATGCTCTCCCAGCTGAGCAATAATTACTGTTTCTTAGATTTCTAAGCTCCCATGGCACTGCAGTAAAGCGTCCAAGTCCTATATGTTAACCATGCACCTTTTTTATGTGCCCCTAACTTCTGATTTTTCTTTCCTCCCAGCTCCTCATCGAAATGCCTGAAATCTCATTCCGATCATCGTGAAGGCAAACAAAGCACTTCGGGGTCCCTTTCATTTGTCTTTTCTGCCTGTTCTCCACTAACTTTTTCCCATTTCCCATTTCTATGTGTACAATTTATTCTGTTTAATAGTTTCCTCGATGATTCCGTTCATGTGCTCTTACTTTCATGGTGTACTTTTATTTTTGCCCCCTTGTTTGTAGCCCATGTGTCAGGGACCTTCGGTTTAAGATCTTCAGCTGTACAGACTCGGGCTAGACTTTCCACTGTCTGGATGGAAAATACAACAAAATCCTGTCACAACTGCATATGGAAGGCTTGGAATAGTTTTTCTTGCCCCATTCAAGAGATTCGATCACTCAGTGTTGCTCACAACATTGTGTAAGAAAACAATAATAATATAAACCTTAATGTTTATTTTATTAAATTTCAATTATATGGAATCCTGATCTTTTTTTTGCAACCAACAAAAGTGTCATGGGCAAGGTCAATGATAATGACTACTATTCTCATGAGTAAAAGTGTGTCACATTTTCTAGTGTATCAATAAAAATATTTTGGGGGCCCCTG